>OU015468.1:11336427-11936427 GCA_907164805.1 Brachyptera putata | reverse complement strand
CAATCAATGGAAAACGATTAAAACAAGGCCTTCTTTATTATAGAAGAAATTATTGAGAATGAGTAATGAATATAAAAGGTGGTTCTCAAGGTGTATATATGTATACAGCTGTCATCACGTTTCATATAGTAGTCTAATATTACAATATAATATAATATTAAATTGCATCTGTCCTAATAATTTATTCTCTGCCTAAATTAAGAAACACTCAAGAGTGCATCAAGATGTCAATGTTATTAAAAGCGTGGATGAATGCAATTTACTTTCTTTGCTTGGAACTTTCCTCCGCAATTCTTCAATTATTGCGAAGTTTTCAAGTTGTCGCATCGCTTCTTCGTTATTACTCTGTCAGTACGAAACGAAACAAATTTACAACTCTATTTAAGAAACTCGATACTATTCAAAACTCTTTCTATTCCCTTCGGGTGAATGCAAATCTTTCTACTTCAACTTCAATCTCGCTTAGCCCACGTTTATATTTACCAACTTTCAAACATCCATTATTTATCTTCTTTTTAAACCTGCTATCGCTTCAGAAAATTGATTCGACTTTGCTTTTGCTTCAGGTATCGCAATTTCTCTCATTGTAGACCTATATATTTTTGGGAATCAAATAACTAGTTCTGATCCTATATTAAAAATGTGTGGAATTAAAAAATCGATTGCGGTTTCTGTTGACACGTGTGGATCTTCTACCATTTCTTATTGTGTTATTCACTCTCGAATCACTTTCCGAATTTCTTTCCGAAACCTTGTGTGCGAGTTACATTGTACATAGATTGTACATAGATTGTAACATGTGTACGAGGTCCCTTGTGAATGTGAACTCGTATACATCGGACAAACGATGAAGTCAGTGTCAGCACGATTAAAACAGCATAAGTACCACCAAAGATGTGAAAGCTATACCAGGTCAGCAATTGCTAAACATGCCATCGAAGAAAACGATACAATTCTGTATGAAAACACGAAAGTTTTGGACAGGCAGGAAAGGAGATGGCCCAGAACAATAAGTGAAGCAATTGAAATTTCAAAACATCCTTTCAATTTGAATGCTTACGACGGGGGTTATCTAATGTCAGCAAATTGGTCAACAGCAATGGACCTCTTAAAAAAATACAGCCGTCGAACTGACAACAGAGGTGCAGAGATCACAGACGCTGTTACTGGGCATCCTAACCATCCGTATAACCTTCGTCCAAGAAAAATCAACAGATGAACCCTGTTTCACCGTTACTTCAGTTGGTAGTC
The DNA here is from genome assembly GCA_907164805.1 of Brachyptera putata. Taxonomy (NCBI): domain Eukaryota; kingdom Metazoa; phylum Arthropoda; class Insecta; order Plecoptera; family Taeniopterygidae; genus Brachyptera; species Brachyptera putata. Next base: position 11,935,176 of record OU015468.1, on the reverse strand, counting down.
CAAGTAGCTAAGAAGCTATATCACGATATTTTATTAATTTTTCAATATTTTGATCATTTTTCATTTTTTTTTTCTGTTCCAAGTGCATATGAACAACCAATATTGTAATCATTATCACTTCACATATCAACATGTGAGGATGCATTTTCTTGTTGCTCTTGAGAAAGGCTACTACAACGTAGTTGAAACGTAGAGCTTTTTCAAATAAATAAATAAAAATATATACACACGTCTTCAATTCACCATCAAGAATAAAAAATATAATCATAATATGAGTCGTGAAAGTTTCAAATATTATATATATATATATATATATATATATATATATATATATATATATATATATATATATATATATATATATATAAAGAGCAAGGAAAACGATATTCCCAGTAGTCCATGGCGTGACCATGAAACTTTGAAATACCTAATCAAATCATTTCTAGTTGCGTGTTACTATTACATGATCCACGCTACTTCACAGGAAAATTATTGCTGTACTTTCACAATATACAAATTGCACATTATTTCGAATAAATTGAAGAAATCTAAATGATAATGAATTCCGAATCAATATTCTCCACCGATTCAACGATATAAATGCAGTATACTCGACGATTCACACGTTAACTCCTATAATAATTCGTATGGGTATTACGTTCTTCACATTGCTCATATCCGTTCTATTTAACGTTCCAATTTAGAACCTTCTACTGTTCAGAAAGAAAGTTCTGAATTAAGTTTTAATGTTCGTGCATTATCATGTTCTGTCGAATTATAAGTTTCTGCAACTGACCAATTCGCTCTACTTTCATTTCGCTGGAACTTGGTGAGCATCGAGCAGTGTTGATGTATCCTATATTCACTCTTGCACGACTTCCCTCGAAACCCAACTATAGTGACACAATATGTCGCAACAATTGCTACCATTAAAACTTATGAACAACATGGAACAACAAAATGCATAGACTTTCACCTAGTATTTGCATAATGTGATTTCCCTCGTGGCATGCTATCTTTAAACTGAACCTCACCAATATTATAAAACCGAATGGAGACCATTTTCTTGAGTTCTTACAGCACACCCACATTAAAACTATTGGATGTATTTAAATCATACTGAACCACTTTTAGCGAGAATATTCTTTTCAGTTTTTATTATTCATGATAACCTCTCGAGAATTGTGAATATAAAAATGAGAATAAGTTCCCTGGGAATATTTTAATATAACTACTTTTATAAATATTTTTCTCTTGTGGTCTGTGATCGTTCGCAGTGTATTTTTAAGTATACTGCTGTCACAATAGTGATTAATGGCTATTGGCCCCGTGTGGTGACATCGACGTAGGTGATCGCATCCTCCTCCCTCCCACACACCACCTCTGCTATCAAACCCTCACCCCCCCTTCAACCCCTCTCCGCAAACCTATCAAATCTAGCCACAGTATGTGATCAATGCTTCAGTGTAATATGAATGATGGTTTTCGTATCGCCTTCTCCAAAATGGTTGACCGCCGTTAGTTTTAGAAATCTTCAGTCCACAATTATTTTTTCTTGGGACTCATTGATGATACTGTTGTTTCGAATTCGATATTCGAAGTCAGTCCGATTGTTTGATTGTCTAGCAATCGAGAATGAATATGGTATATAATTTCATGAGAGGACATCGCAACCTTGGAACTTGATTCTGGAGGATAATCACGATGTCCGTTCTTCTAATATCAGGAAGAACTAGAAATCGTCATCGCAATTTCTAAAATTATAATTGGATGATTTATTTGGCTCTTTTATGAGTCTTGACATACACATATCACTCGATTTTGTTCATGTATATATACAAAATCGCTGATGCTTACATGGTCTCAGAGATTCATGGTCTCTGGAGGACAAGAATAAATCTGAAATCGAGATGATGATTTATCGTTTTCTCCAAAATCAGGAAAATGAATGTTCCAAGATTGTTCATAAATGAAAATCTAGTGAGGGTTGTGGTGTCTTTTAAGTTGTCAATATTGGGTGGTATTGAAATATTGTTGGTTCGAATATATAATTGAATGAATGAGAACAGATGGTTGTGTTTCGAATAAGGAAGTGAAGAACCTAAATATATTTGAAGTTATTTGATGACGAGAATTAGAATGTATATTTCATCAGGCATGGATGATTTTTGATAGCATTTTATCGACTATATTTGAACTCATTAATAAATTGTCTTTCGATGCGAATATTCCGTGTTCAGTGGAATCAGCCCGAAATAGAGTCAGTGATAGTATCTTCAGAAACAGTAGGGAGTCCAGATGACGTAATCGTGTCGAGTCCTTATTCAACGGAGTAGTACAGCTTCAATAAAAATTGAGGGTCAAATTTTCACCTGACTGAACTAGTCACTACTATTATATTGCACAGGATTCAACAGGTATTGACAAAAATGACAGACAACAGTGAACGTGTGTATACTTTTGAGTTTTTTCCTCTGTTTTGATTATTGAATATTCCATTCATCATCTCATTTTATCAATTTTCATGACGTTCTAACTGATCAACAATATTGTTATTCGCAAAATGCAGCTGGCTCAATACCCACCACAATTTTCGCTCACATGAAGAAATGATTTTATTCATGTTTTGCATTATTATTTTAGAGTTATGAAATGTAAACAGTTTCAGTTTATATCTGCTTGAAACACATATGAATTCATGAAATTTCACATATTATTCTTAAATTTTATCGATTGATGTTATTCATCAATTGTTATGAACATACATTATCTCAAAATATGCGAGTTTGTGTTTGTATCGTGTTATAATGAGAATAAAAAACAATTCTGCCTTGAAACGGTTCCCGTATTATTTTCAGGTGTGCGGTTTTCATCTCCAGCCTCTTTCAATGAATGGGACTGAAATTCTTGCTGTCTCAATTATTTAGCGATCTTTTTGTTTCATCACGGAATACATTGAAAGATATTTCATATGAAATCCGTATCAAAACAAGGCTAGTGTGACATTAGTCACCTATGGGTTGAGAATAATCAAAATTTCGTAAATTTGGTTATTTTCATTCTCCATGATAGTTTCTGTACGATTACATTATTTTCAGAAAGATTCCAGCGCAATTCTGGTTCAAATTTCGATTCAGAGAACATCAACGAAATAGAATACATCATTGATAAAACGTGAAATTATTCTGAACCACAATTTCAACATACGATATGAATTAATTAAATTTCGACTCTTGATATACATGCAATTCATTCAGCATGTGAGGATATTTGGATTGGTCCTAAAACTCAATGGCGGCAATTGTAAGCGGTCATTTTCGATATCTCGGTCATTGTGCAGTTTAAAAAATATATATTGGCCTATATCGTTTGAATCTTCAACCCTTTTTCCTCTCAATTAGGTTCTATACATTAGGAGAAAAAATATACAGTGCAGATAATATAGTTGAACAGAGATCATTCAAAGCTGCTTGATCGACAATTGATAGCATCATATGTGTGATGATAATGTATTATAGTCTTGTTCTTCATCATGACTTGGCGGATGCGGAAACTACATCAACTAGCGGCGTCGTTTCGGCTTATTTCCGATGCTAGCATAACATTGTGTGGAGCTAGTTTAAGTATCATTGTCTTATGCTGTGGTCTCTATTTTCCAGCGAAAACTTTCAGTGTATATAACTTCAATAAACACTCAACTTTCTTATAAGTCCATAATGATCTAACCTAGTTGCTGATGAGAGTTGAAACTGTGTTTAATGGAACTTATTATACTTGTCACACAAAAATCACATGAGTTTAATGTTTGGAACATTGATAACACTGACAGTTTGTAGGTCAAAATTCGAATTGAGCTCATACACTCTTCAAAACTCGATCGGTTACTGTCTTCCAAATGAGTATACGATATTGATGAACACTGATACACATCAAACATTTCTTTCAAATGATTTGAATTTCCTCGTGATCCATTGAGAATAGTTGATCTGAGCTCGAAAGAAAATGTATCAAATCGAATGGATTTGAAAGCAGTGAAAATTAATTTGATCTCAGATGAGATGCTTATCTGACTTCTCCGATGATATTGATACTTCTTTCGAATTTTAGATAATATCTCTCAGCACAGATAATTCGATATAAGTTGTGAACGACTTGACAAATACAACAAATCGTGCCAGATCATTAGAATGTCCATCATCAATCACAATAAAGTTCTGGTCGTGTGCATGCCTAGAGGAAGCAACAACAGAATACGCTCATTAATTCTTTATGACCACCAATAAAATTCGGTAACACTATAAATAGCAGAAAATTAGTCTTAAGATGTTGATCTTGTCTGACCTGTGTGCCGCATTCGAATGAAGTCAGAACAAATAATCAAACAGAAAAATACAAACAAAGCTTGATTTTTCTTCGATATGTAAAAGGAATTCTTTACTACTCTCCTCTAATAATCAGTCAATTGAACTTCTCAATAAAATATCGACAATAGATAATCAAGAATAATAAATAATCGTGATACGATCTCGATAATTCCCAAGATTAAATAATATTCTCCATTAATAAGAGTGAACGTGCCTTTTTTCACTGGTGAAAACGTTTCCGAATGTGAAAGTAAATACATCAAAGTAAACGAACGCTGATGAACCCGTATTCTGGCTTCGTTTCACTCATTTTACGGAGATAAAAAAAACTTCACTCGCAATGCTGTCAATTCATGACAAGACTATGTAGAGTGTGTTCAGATCCATAATATTAAACATCTGCAACACACGTAAGCAATATCAGCACTTCAGCATTCATCGCTATACGTCACAAAAACATTGTAGCATTTCTTGTTGACACTTCTTTATTATTTGTACATGATGAAGACTTCACTTTATTCCGAAACACAACCAAACATTGCTTTATCCACATCGTTTCTTCACTATTCTGAATATTGCTATCTCTTCCTATGGTATGACTTCGGGTTTGGTGATAGGGTAGGAGTGGCGGAGACGAAGTGTGTGTGTGTGGTGAAGTCCCACGGGAGTTGGCGATGCCTGTGTGCCTTAAGAGTGACGAATGGTGGCATAACTCAGAGGATTCGGGTCAAAGTAAGCCGCGGGTCACGACAGTCTCGACATTTAAGCTCCTCTGATAACTAGTGCAGGGCTTATGCAAAGCTTGAGAAGAAAGAAATAGATTTTTTCAGAGTTGTGTTTGTGATCGTGGCTCGGGGTTTTGAAAGAAGAAAGCGGAGCAAATCGTTATGTCAATGTGTAAGTGCTCGATAAAAGTTTAAGCTATAACAAGCTCTCCACAATGTTTTCAATCGATTCAATATATATGAGCATTTACTAAGCCGCTTATAAAAAATTGCATTGGAATGTTGAAGGTTACTGAACTGAAATTCTTGGAACGAAAGGGAATATTAGAGTAGATAAATATCAGTTCGTTGTTTTAGCCTTTGGAGTTCAGGCCCGACTTTGTAACAAGTTATTCTTATTTTGTGAAGTGAACTATTCGTGTGAACGTTGATGTTGAACATATTTTATTCATATTTCAACCAGGGTGTATTGAATTCCTTTCCAAGTGCCTGGTTCCTGAGCCTGTCATGACATCAGGGCATAGAGAAGTGACCGCTTTCGACCGCATGACGGCCAAGCGGGCTAGCTGCATGGATGTACCCATGTGTTATTTCAAACCCAACGCTGTGCTTTGATTATGATTAAAATCAGGGTGAACAAATATGTTTTATCTTCAAAAATATAGAATAGGGATTTCCCAGTACCTCAAAACATCTTCTAAATTTCATGTATTTAATCCATGTAAATGTATAGATACCCCCAGTACCTTGTACAGTAGCCCCAGTACCTGTACATTTAACTGGATTAAATATCTTCAATAATGATTTTGTCTCAGACTTGAGATTGTTGAACAAAGATGAAAATAAATTACTCGAGAATAGGAAAAGTATCGATCATAAGATGAGTGAGAGAATGTTATCATAACAATATAGAACGAGAAACCTAATCCGAGTTGATAAAACTGAGAATATGGTTCCATGAATATGAAAATATATAGATGATAACTTTGATTTAAACTAATAACGGAATGTACCAGACATACAATGTGTGAATGAGAAAACAAAGTTACAGAGGATTATTAAAATGATAATGAAGAAGAACAATAAGCCATAAAATGAAAATCAATGCTGATATCTGTAAAGATGTATATAAATTAGACCTCGTTCTTTACTATGTACAGATAGATATGCAGCACACAATATACTTTCAAGCTGTGAGCTTGTGATCTAACGGATTTTTCTTGATTGTTATCATGATTTCCATTTTGTTACCACCAAAAAGAGCTACATTTTTGAAATGAATGGAGTACTGATGAGGAATGAAAATCGTTCAAGCGCCAACCCAAACAAAAATATATTTCTTGAATTGTACTTCTACGTTCGCTTCTAATTACTAATCTGTATTTGTAACACAATGGATCAAAATGCTTTATATATGTGAAGCCTCGGACTTTTTCAATGGACATAATAAAATAGATGTGGAACAGTAAAATATTCATTTTCAATATCATTGGATATTTGACTAAATATCATTCTCACTCAATAAGACTGAAGATCTTGCGGAAAATAATGAAATAGTAATTATCATAGACTAAAGGAAATGAGTATGTTGTTCAGTTAATAAATTGTGCATAAGTTACGTGCAAATCAAAATTACAATCATTTGGTATTGGGAAAGAAGAACCGTTGATTTTCGGATTGCACTTTATCTTAGCCCTAGCAGTCAAGTTGAGGAATTGACAGACAATCCAGTCAAGCATCCATCTTACCGTCGACTGAAGCACAATCGCCGAAACGATTTGCAGTACTCTTAACGGTGAACGACGGTACTACAGGGTGAGAGGTGCAGGTAGGGTAGAGAAAAAGGAGACTGGAGATGAATCTTAGCTCCGAGTTGGGTGAACTTTCTTTGTATCTCTTCAGTCTATGATCGAGGCTAACATACTTTACATTTAACATTTTATGTGTTGACAATTTGACATTGTTCCCAATCATTATGGTATTGGATCGACATATTGAATTCACCGCTCGCCGGTAGAAATCTTACAGCAAGACGGTCAACCGATCTGTCAGGGGTGAATGGCTAATGCACTGCGGAAAATGTGACTATACTGTAATGCATGTGTACTGATATGTGCATGTTACGTGCAACATGCAAACCACTCAACTCTATTAGTACGAGGTACGATTGTAAACGCAAGACTATGTAGACGCTATACAAGCCGTAATTTCATAACTTCAGGCATTTGTTTTATCATTTTGATTAATGAGATAAGAAAATAAGTAAATTAACGTTCAGAGTTTCAAATAAGGACCATTCAACATTTTGGGTCGGTACACTTCACACGAACGTAGTGAAGAACGCAATAAAAGTGTATTAAGCAATTTTTTTTTTCTCGATCTTCCGTTTTGAGTGATATGAGATGAACAACATTTTTTATAGCTATTTTGAACCACCGATCCGAATATACAAAACGGTATGCGATTCGAGTGAGAACCATTGAAGTCTGACTTTAACAAAAAACAATATCTCAAAGTGCGAAATATTCCAATTTGAGGGCTTTATTTTCTCTGGAGCAATATGGGATCCATTTATCGAAACTCCGCGTCTCAGAAATCATTTTGAGTGATTGAAGATCCACATTTGTGTCAAGATGAGAAGCAGGTACGGTTCTTTTCAATACCCATACAATAGAGTATCTGAAACCGCAAAAGCTGTAGAACTGTTACCAAGCTAACAACAGTTTGAGAGTTCTCTTTTAGTTTTTCATTTGTAAAATTTATATCGAAGCTTCTAATATATCAGACTCCTGATGGAGATAGTAATGGCAGCATCAACAGAGCAATAATTTCCTACACAAATCGAATCAATATGAATATGAAAACGGGGTTTCTAAATTACTCGTAATGGACGAAAACTGGATGTGTCACAAATTCCTTCCCATTGCTCTGAAATGTCAGTTTACAGTCAGATACATCTTCATATTGCTGTGATACGTACATAACGAATACGTCATACGATAAGGTTGAATAATACATTGAAAATCATTGAATAAATAATGGGTTGAGTATAACGTTTAAAGGTTACAGTTACAATGCGACAATCACAGTTGTGTGTTATAAAATGTCATGCTTTAACGTGTTCCAAGTTGCTACACGAACACTATTTCAAGTACTGAACCTCGATACAAAAGCGTGATGATGATGGGCTGGAAAGAGAAGCAGAGAGTAATACACGTATGCCAATGGCTGCAAAAAGGGAGAGGAGTAAACACATGGTAAAAACCGTTTGACGTATTTTATGCTCCTTGTCACAGACTAGAGGAGAGCTATCCTGTTCAAACACAGCAGCTTTTGTCACTTTGTAACCGAACCCGAGAGACGAATTGAAAAATCGCATTTGAAATTCAAATCACGATGGAGGTATTTTTCTCTCCACTAAAACAAGACTCACATGCGTCATATGTATCAATTCTAGACACATCGATAAGAACTGCTGCTCATTCCGTATTCATGCAACTCATATAAATGCAGCTCTTTTAGGCACATGCATTTATGGCTGCATGATGGAGTTAGGTGAGGTTTCTTCAAGAACATACCAATACCATCAATGTATTCCTTGTCACTCGGCCTGACTACTTATACGAAATCGGAAATTTTAGTAACACTTTCGTCGCATAACTTCGTGAAATCGTAATGGAACTCTTCTTCATTTACCTATTTTTTCGTTCGGATCATTGCATCATTCCTCTCTCATTCTTCGAATGGAATATACTGCGAACATATACTAGATTCATTCAATTAATATGAGATTCGGTTATATCTAATGTGTACGATTTCTACAGATTAAATTGTCATATGCATCGTATTTTGTTCCTCTGTGACGAAACCCTAAAAGTCGTTGTCGTGAGAAAAATTATTTGGTCGATATGTAATGCGAGTAAATTCTCTGTTATTATCGTTTCGCACGATGATTGGTTGTAGTATACTGCACTCTTCACCTATATTGCTCGAAACAAACCACACCATATGCGCAGACCAAATCATAAAAATTCCATATCTAAAAATCATTTGCTCGACAGTTCGTGAACAAATCTTTGAAAACCCAGGTCTATCCCCGAAAATCCATTTCTCCGACTGTTTAAACATTTGTTTTTTCAGAGACTCGAGTGTTTGACTCGGTATGTAGTTGGCTTATTCTAGAAAATCCATTGATCAATTATCGAGAAACAATTATGCAAAATTAAACGTACATTTATAAATGATACATTTTCACTTTAGTAGAATGTATTATTTAAATGAAAAAGTATTGAGGTTGTGAGTATTGACGTTGATGCAATGCAAAGTTACCCAATCATTGAACTACATCCTGGGCACAGAAGTACTGCGTGTGCCAACTTACCAGCAATGGAACAATTCCCCGTATATTACCAAACTGTCATTCAAGATAATTGAATTTTCATATTGCATTACATAACTAAACTGACGTTCCTTTTGGGGTCACTCGGGTGACTTAACTAGGATATACAGGTTGTGTACCGGACCTAATCTAAGGATTGCGTTACTTTCAGATATTGATAGAAAAAAGGTCTGTCACTTCTTTATTCTATGGAATAACTGCGGGTAGCAACGTGGCTTTCATTTAGTCGCATGTTGAGCCCTGTTCTAAATGAGGGAATCGAATCCGTGTGAAGTTATGAATTACCTATATTGGATTCTATCATCATTGATTATAATCTAACGATCCATATAATCATCGGGTGAACGCATTTTCATGGGAGTGTACATTTACATCCATTTAACCACATGCTCATGACTAGATGGCGTAATGGACATGATTCCATACAAAAGCTGGAAATTAATAATGTATGCAACAATCAATGAACATCAGTGTATCATAATAGTTCGGTTCGTTCATTTAATTCAGAAACTGATCATTATAACAAGAATCCATTCAAATATCGATTCTGTTGATTCAATTTCTATTGTCCTAATTATTCAAGGACCGCAAGTCCATGTTTCAAGGAACCTTGTTTGATCAACAGCCACTGTTCGTTTCAATTATGAATCTTGTTCATTTATCTTCCTTTGCTCTGAGGTTTTGATGTCCATTATCCTCATTTTAAATTTGTTAAGCGAAGTTCATAAACTCAATATTACGATTATTCCCATTCAATCTGTGATGATGAATAGTTGCGCTCATTCTGAAATAATGAACACTCCTGATTAATTCCACTGTATAGAATAAGAATGGATGAAACCATGTCAAGTGATGTTGGCATATAACTGGTTTCCCTCTCATTTTAAAATCCTTCTTCCATCTGACCCTGTAGTGTGATTATATGCAATAATATAGTGCTCAAGAGTACTGCTATAGGTCGTCTTTCTAACGAATTGAGTGTTCATTTGACTTCAACACGGCTGTGCCTGTTGTGACAAGGCTAACGGTAGGGCAGAGCCGAAGTGCAGTCGTATGGCCATCCCGATATTCAGTTGGGAATTATCGACTTCATAATGTTGATTTAAACGTTAGAAGATGAAAACAAATTACTGACTCATAACCCAAGCTTTTGTATGATATCAAGAAATAAAAAACTTGTACTGACAGCATTCGAACTCAGCTTGATTTTTCCGTCCACGAGAGATACGTTACTTGAAGATATAGGCAAGGAGGCTGAGAATGTCTATGGAGGAGTTGGTTCCGTTCTGTTATGAGATGAAGTTTCTTGGTGATGAAACAGGGGCCTCTAGTCGTCCCATCCTGTTCCTATCCAGGCGACCAGTAAACTGTCGCTTTTATACAGAACAAATAGCTATCAGACATTGCGGCAATATGCTCACTGAATAATTACATAATCCAAATACAATCAATGTTCATTCAATTATTATGTCATTATTTCTGTGGCCCACAAAGCGGAGGAAAATTTAATTACTTCGATGTTGGTAGTAGCAATGACTAGGTCATTCGAGAACAATTATTATGATGATAGTTGACAGTAATAATTGTGATATGACTAGAATAATAATATGATGTTCGTATTTGCATGAAAACTATTATTTTGTAATCTGCATATCATCAGTGAAATGAATCATTGTTGACGAATGTGACGAGTAAACTATCGTTGTACTGAGAATTATAGGATTGTGAAACAATAAAATGCCGAACATGAACTAATACAAATATGAATAATTGGATGAGCAATAGCAAAGATTTGTATATGTTCTTCGTTCTCATTTATCTGTTTCTGTTCGTTCCTTCGTACGTTTGTTTATTTGCACAGGACGCACGGTTTGCATAATCAAGAACAATTTTTTTGGAGAGACGCGGACTTATACAACTCAGAACTGTATGGTTTCGGGGCCGAATAGGTTGGACCACTGAGGAGAATATTCATAACAAATTGCAGAAAATCTTCATTTGATAAGACCGGGCGGAAAGAGCTGGACAAAAATCACTTCAAAATCATCACAAATTTTACTGAAAGTGAATACGTATTTTATACACATTCTTAAGAATTCCCATGGATATCGAAATGTTTTGAAGAAAATAATCATTCAATGGAGAAATATTCATCGGATAGCTATAGAAAGAGTATTCACTAAATAATATCTTGCGCCTGGTTTTTTGTGAACAAAAGATTTAACAAAATGTGTAGAGTTCTCGGAAATATTTCATATAAGCCTAAATGTGTAGAGTTTCCAAGTGGTCTTCATACAAGTATTCAACTCATCTCACATTGCATATTCTGCGTTTGCCTATTGAAATTCAATACTAACACAATGACCATACAGCTCGAACGAAAATTAGAAGTGATGCTCTTTTCTGCCTGGAACCATATCAGAATATTGCATCAGATTCATTATATATCAGACTGACAGAAAAGCTCACTTTTCACTCTCGTTTCAAGCTCTACACAACGTGCAAACACAGTTTCACTCTCTCCCTTATTTTTTTATCATTATACGTAAGCAGTGTGGCATGTGTTATCATATTATAATAAGATGAGTGATGTATGATATTCTTTCTCACGTATGCAGAAAAAAAGTGCTTCGCTTATGTGTAGTTCACGGTTTGTCCACTTTTTGTACGAAAGTATCAAACAGAAATTCAAACGAAAAATCCTACAACTCAGGTTATTGAGAATAAAGTACTTTTCGAAGTTTTACAGTGAAATCAAGAATTACCAGCAAAGAATAAAGTTGACTTGCTGTTACTGGAAGATTATTAAAAATCTCACTCTTATTTTTTTCCTAAGTAAATTAATCGTGTTTTCTACCATTCCGTTTTCATCATATGGATAGTAGCTGATAAAATCCCAGCTGATATCACTTCCAGTAGTTTTGGGAGGGAAACAAAGAATTTGCTTCCAAATTACATTGCATCGTTACTAACCCTTATTATGGTAAACCGTTCTGACAGAGATTCTATCTTTATCGTCGGTGTGATCACCAAGTGGATTCTGTCACTGGTTTGCCGTGGTTTTCGTCTGTCATCGAATGATTACTGAAGTGAATCCTTTGAAATGAGGTCACGACCTCCAAATTACTTTTTTTCAAAGTCCAAAAATCCAATGAAAATCAACACCATTTGATATCATTTCCGTGTCACCTCGTTTAACATTTACCGAAGTCATGAAAGACTATTCATCATCACGGAGCATCGTCATGAATTATGTTACTGGGGGAAAAAACATAAGAAAAATAGCATTCAATCGTTATCACAACATGGTGTGATATCAATTATTATATATGCATACGTGTTTGTCTGATTATTTCGTAGTTTTTAATATTGTAATGGAATAATTGTTCATTCATTGAAATGAAACGTTATGATATTAAAATGGAAGTAATCACGGAAACACAACCAGACCATTCCCTAATTTAATTAAATTCACAACTGCTGCTGCTGCGAAATGAGGTTGCATATATGTCTTCATAGAGAACTTTATATTTAATTAGCTGTAAAATGGTAATATGTTTTCAATAAGCGTTCATCGTAGACAATTTTAATCATGATATTGCAATAACAAAAACGTATTGCACGGCTGGGAATATACACACTACACCATCATGACTTGATATGGATTCGTTATTCACATAATAGATTAAATCACATAATTTAATATGAACAAGATAATTAATTATGATCTCATATTTCGAGGTTCAGCAGCATAATTATATGCATATAGCTTGTATGAGATCATTATACACTTCAACCCATGTGAGTTTGAATATGGACTAGGCATTTTCCAATTGAATATGAATCACACAGAAAATGTTGTTAGTGTTTATAATTCATATTGATAACTCAAGTTTCAATTTTAAGAAACCATTCATAGCGTAATTATTCGCCAGCTTTCTATTATTTTAATCTCATTTTCATTGTACTGTTCATACTTATATTTTTTCATATCACTGTTTATTACTCTCATTTCGTACCAACATTCTACTAATCATCCATGTGCGATTTATTATTATTGTGTGTTTTTTCTTCTTCATAAATTTTGTATTCGATTATTATTATGTGCCGAACGTCAATCATGTATGCAATGACATATGAATACAATAACGATTATGCAGGAACATCGTACAAAATTTCTTTACACAACTCATGTATAACCTTCTCGTAGTGCTAGATAAATGATACCTCCACAGATGTTGTTACAGGTGTCCTGGGTTCGACACCGAGACATCCACTTGCTGACTGTGGGTCGTTACACGTATACGAGCGATCAGCGGTTCCGAGCTATCCATCATCCGCATACGGAGGACTGGACACTTCAGATTAAATATCCTCAACACCGAGACTCCGGAGTCTACGAGTGTCAGATCAGTACGACTCCACATATGAGTCACTTCATTCATCTCAACGTTGTCGGTAAGTTCACAATATACACATAAAACAGTATATATATATATATATATATATATATATATATATATATATATATTTATTCATTTATTTATCTCAACTTGATGTAGCTTCCAAATCTACGTCTATGTTAATGAGATGCATTGCGAAGAATGAAAATCACTGAATCAAAAGTTAGCAGACATGACAATAAATATGATTAAAATTATGAGAAGCTCCGAATACACACACACACACAAACATATATATATATATATATATATATGTGTTCACTTTCCTCTTTGCCACGAATAGCTTAGCTAATTTCCCCAGAGGTCCAAAGTATTCTACTATCAAAAAATCTGCAGTCCATAGAACAACACTCAACGAGTTTCAAATGTATACAATGTTTTGAATACTCTGCGCTATTTGTTTCCGATAAGGAAAGTTGTTGTTCTCGATGTTACTTAATGACTTATCGGTTAGTCGTTTGCTCACGTTTCAGAGAAATAGAGTAATGTTATTGGTGATGTGACTTTGATGAGGATTACCAAGCTTTATACACCTCACAGAAAAACACTTTGCACTTTCTTGTACAATATACAGGATACAAATCGATTGGAATGTGTATATGCAAATTATATTGTTTTCATCATTAACATTCAGTGTTGTTCTGTATATTTGTACTGAGGATCGGAAGTGTATATTTGATAATCTTCATCCATTTCACACTTCAGACTTTAATTAATGCGATTCTGTAACCCTTCAAATTCCACTGACTACCGCGCTTTGATAGTGAGGATACATTCAGTGACCGAATCCTTCATGTCCAGTATCAGTGCATATTTTCTATCATGATGATACACGTTAGTGTTGTTCATAAACTCAATATTGGATGAATATCATCAAACATTCGCTCTTTCGTGAAGATTTATACACAGTCAACATATTTCAAGAAACAAATTCATGTATTCATGTATTTTCCATTGATTATGTATGCTCACCAATACGAAACAAATTATGGAACAAATCACCAACAACCTCTTACGTGTTCGTAGTGTGGATACATGATTTTTCTTTGAATAACTTATGTCTCATTTCCGATCAAATGAACCCACGGGACCACGGGACCACGGAGAAAATCTTAATGATGAAACTAATATAATTTTGAGCTTCCGTCTTCAGCTAACACGAGATAGCAAATATGAATTCGTCCTGTTGAACCATAGAAAATTCTGAATCCAAATGATATCAGTGTGAACAATATCATCGGATTGTGATACTCAAATACATCATATATCGAATCAATTGATACTCTTCATACTTTTTCTCTTCATACTATTCCTCTTCCCAAGATCATTTGTTAAACCACTGAATTCTACCCGCAGTCTATTTATGTTTTTAATAAAAAATTGCATGAAGATCTCTGGAGAAAAAAGCATATCCATCATTTCGTATTATTGAAAAAACAACTATAGATTCGGTACAGTGCTATTACCTTCCAAAACTAGGAAATTGATGCGAGCCAAGCTTGAGAGGATACAAAAAACATGATGAGATCTTTTCAAGTGATCATACATGAATTGTTGTAAGTGGAGAAAAAACTGATTAGATTTCTCAATCACAATTTCAGTATTAGTTTGTTCGATCACAATTCCAGTTGGAATGATAAACCGACAAACATGCCTCGCCCTATTAGCAATAGTAAAGATCTGAGAGCTTGAGTTGACCATATAGCCTACCTGTTACCATGGAGTACTTACTCATTTTATTTCACTGTACAATTTGTATAATTCGAACAATTGGTAGCCATTTGGAGCTGAGGTTTATGAGGTTGACCAACATATGTTGGGCACGTTCGGGTTTTGTGGCCACAAAACCCTTTCTATGCTCATCCGCAATTCGAAAGTGAGTCGATGTGTTAGGATTTGAATTGAGTGGAACTCAGTTTTCAAACACCAATTTAATCACGTGAGATGTTTCGACCAAATACTGAACTTATATGCGAATTTGCTCTCCTCGCTTAATTCGGGTATTTTCAATCCCTTGTATATATCAATAATGTATCAGAAGTAATAATTCAATACTGAACTCGAAAAAAAGTAATATCGCATCCGGGGTAGTTCATGATACCCAAGCTTTGTATGACATAGTTCTTGAAGTAGTTGATCAAGTATTTGATCTGAGGCCATAGCATCAACAAGTCAGTACTCATTTATTTGTGTGATTGAACGATCGGTTGATTGGTAATTCTGATTGGGCAAACCAACCTATTCCCAAACTTACTGTGATATAGTCTGAAACTGGACTTGACGTTTTTGAATCGCCATGTTGGATAGACGACCAATCAGTGACGAGAGCGGTGAGATTAATGAATGTTGACCTCAGCTCAAATTTTCCACGATTCACCCAGCAAAACATCCAATAAGTCTCTCAATATGTGATTATACTGTGACTGCTAATGCTGTCGCGACCGCTGCTCTGTGGGCTGCGTTTAGGTGTACTTGAATAGAATATCGCTTATTTCGTGAATTAAATCAGCTTCTTGTTGATAGGACCAATAATAATAATGATGGTATTCATTGATCCCTATAGTTTGCCTAGCGAACCGCTGTTGAGACTCTTCTGTAATGATACTGTGCCTGCCAGTACTGTCGCGACCGCTGCTCTGCGGGCTGCGTTCAAGAGTGTTTGAATAGAATATTCCTAATCACTTATTCCGGGTGAAAAAATGAAATCTTTGTTGACAGGTCCAACAATACTCATGATGGAGATCAAATCAATTATCAATATAATTCGATGCAATGCATTGACTATGAAGCACTATTGATCGTTATGTGAACTATACTGCCGAACATTAATTGCCACGCACTATGATCTTGTTGACAATGTGTAATGAGTCGTAGATTTGTACATGCTCGTGAACCTATGAATATTTTGACACATTCTCATGATTGATGATTTGGTTCCACATTATTAATAAAAGTGAAGATACAGGATTAAGAGATTGATCTCTATTTCGGATTCACTTCCGATAAAGTAGGACAGGATTACAGGACTTGAACAAAAACAATAAACCACAGAAGCTTGAATGAGAAAGACTAGAATATCCATAGCGAGGAAAATCCAATTATCCCATGGTTCAATTCTGTTTGTTCCACTCTCCTCATTGTTTATGTATTGAGAACATTTATTATTAGATGAGCGTAGCGAAGATTTTCATTCCATATACCGAAAAATTTTGGGCTTGGTTTTTATGTTTTTTTTTTTTTTTTTTTTTTTTTTGTTTTTTTGTGTGTAATTTTGTACGCGGCATACAGGTCAGGAAAAAGTTTCAATCAACTCGAAACTTTTTTTACAAATTGGTGTTATACCAGAATAGGTTGGGATTGTTTTTCAGAAAAATCGGTCAAACGGATTTTCCGGAAAAAAATCGGAAAGTATGGAAATTCCCCATAAGAATAGGCCAGGGGAGAAATACTTGGAATTTTATTTTTTTCAAAAGCTCTCAAATTTATACTGAGTGTGGAAAGAACTATCATACACATTTTAAGCGACTTATGGAACAATCGGATGTGAAACAACGAAGAAAACTCATTTTTAATGTACTTTTTTACACATCAATAAAAGCAATTAAGAAAAGCAATTAAGAAACTATTAAATGTGAGCAACAAGTGTCACCAATAAATTAAAACGTTTAAAATCTGTGATGGATATGAAGAAGGCACTGGTTTAATTGTTTGGAAACCAAGGTCCATATACCAACAGGCAGCCGTGGTTTTTGAACTTTTGAAGTGATCCATGGCCTGTATATGTACATTGAGCTGACAAAATGTTCTTAATTCTACATTTCCATACTTCTAAGCTCATCTCACAACGCATATAAGGCGTTTTCCTAGTATATATTTTATGGCTTTGTATGGCTCATATAGTTCATGTGGACATTCATTCACACATTCATTCTTCACATTCATGTGAAGGACAGATCTTCATGTATTGATGAAGTGATCGTTCGTTTTATTTGTCTGTAGGCCTGAGTAGCTGGAAGCTGTGGAATCGCATCATAACCTCAACAATCCTCCCATAAACAGTTACTAATGATGAATGAATTCGAAGTTCACACCACTATTTTCTGATCAAAATAAGAGCCCAATTCTGCCTTGATTTGTTTCCATCGATTGTTATTCATGATATAAATTAATATTTTGATAGAATTTATTATGTATACGTATTCGAATCCTTATGGGCTATACGATAATCTTCATGGTTATTGTTTTTTACTGTGCCATTTGTTCAACCACTCGTGTTATGCATTCGACCTATATTTCACTCATACAATTCCTCAGTGAAGCAACTTACTTCATCTATTTTATAGTTAATCTCTTTTATAGGCTATTTTCGAACGCGTCACCAACTAATAATCAGTATTCAGATGATGTAATGAACTAGTTACGTTTATCATGTAGAATAATGAACAAAATGAATTAGTGTCGACTTGTTAAATTGATGGTTTGGAATAATGGTAATTAGAATACTGAATCAAAATACAGTTCAAACTCCGTGGAGCACATTCAGATAGAATATGATGTGAACTGTTTTTACCTATATCACTTATTTCAAAGTTTTCTGGAGCTATAGAATGTTTTTATCCTCCTGACAGACATTGACAAACAGACATTGAAATTTCGGTTTTGTAAACGACTTTGATAAAGAGCTTTCCGTGCGACTATGCTAAATTCACTGCAGTTAGAGAAAGAATGAATGGAGCTTTTGACGAAGGAACGCGTCCAAATTAAGGAAACATAAAAGGGAGTTGAATCGAGGTGGAAAAACTGAACGTTGAAGCAAAACTGGTTGAATTGTGTGTAAAAAAGGAGTAAGAGAGAGAAAAAAATTGTAGGAAATGATTGAATGATGAAAGATAAGAGCACATTAAGGGACTATTTTGTGTTTGGTCGTTACCACAGAACGAGGTAGAAATACGACGCCGTCATCGTATATATAATCTTACTCAGCTTTGCTAATCTGGAAATACTTTGGCATTGACGCTCGTTCTCCTTGTAATTTACAACTTGTAATTTAGAGCGGGCGTTTGATCAAGGAATAATCATTTAAATAGTAAATGAGACAAAGGATTTCAACTTGTTCGTCCGCACCTCTTCTCTTCTCCATTGCATCGATCAGTGGCTTCCAGACAATTCAATATTTTTGCTCAGTTTCGATTCGAAAACTGGAATTTTGTATGTTGATGAGATTTTCGAACCGAATTTCAACTTATGCATTCCATGGAATCATTACAGTGCTTGTTCTGTATTTTGATGAGGGAGAACTCTGATCCGTTTTTCTTTTATCAACGTTGTATGTGAATAACCTAGTTTCAACTGAGAACGTTTGGAGAACATTGAAATTCAACAGAAAAATATTGATCTTTGATAATATTCAATATTGAACTGTTTCTGTGATATATCCGTACAATACGAACATTGGTTTTGAGACACAAACACACGAATGGTGACTGATATCCGAATACCTTGTATACCTTATATTACCTTATAATACTCCATACCCCATATTATATATACAAGTCGTATCTTGATGTGGTTCAGTGCCCGAATTACTAACTTGAGAATTGAGTAGTTCTACTGGCAGTCAAGTCTTTTGCATCACCGGCCACTAATGCTGACTGCTCATGCTCACTGACTATCAGAATAAGTCTAACTGGACTAGATAATAATACTGGATCTTAAGATTATTCATTCAAGACATTCAATGTACTTCACATCTCAAAATCCAAGTAGCACACTCAATTACTATGCTCTTTGTAGGTAAATCATAGGTGCATGTAGGCATTTTGATGAAGAGTCAGTGCAATGAATTTGTAATCAGCTCATCATGATCTGAATTGATAGTAAATTGAAATATTCCCGAGTTTCTGGAGTGTTCTACTATTCAAACAAATTTCAGACACATTCCTCTATATTCAGCTTCAAACTTGTACTCATATTTTGTGATGTCACCACTTTCAAACATTTATTCTCTATGATATCTTGTTGTGAAGAGGCCTCTAGCATGTCGCCATGATAGCAGGTTGTTCAGAGCGTCGGTCTGGGAGGGGGTGACATGTATTAGTTTTGGCATGGTGGTTATTGTGAAGAGGTGTTCCCAGTGAGAAGTGGGTGGCCAAGAGGAGAGGGGGGGAGGTGGTGTTGGCACGATTTATGATGAACCGAGATGAGTTTCGAGGAGAGCACAATATCCACCCGCACGGTTCAATATTAGTCCACTAGATGTCGCCCTTGTCGTTCGCGAAACGCGCGTGGCTTTAGCAGTAAAATACACGTTGCCAACGACAAAAAAACAAACACGGGCCGAGAGAAATTGAGTATATTTTTTGTTTGGTACCATGTATGAAAACAATATTTCATTACTGAAATTCTGAACTTTCTATATTACTACGGGAGAACGGAAATGCTATATAATTTGAGTTGTTGACTAAAACCTTCTATTCCATTCCAGGTTGCAATATATGAATGCCAAAGCAATAATTTATACAGAAAGTTTATTTCTTTGCAACATCTATATTTTCCAATACTGAATCGTTTAAAGAATCTATTGACGTAATAAATCAAATATATTCTGTTGTGAATTCGGTTCATTACAATTCCTATAAATAATCCAAGTTAATAAAATTCCAGGATTTAAGAACCTCTCCTCTTTCACAGCGTTCAGTTACAATAAGTTATTCAACGAAAAACTAAACGTCCGAAAGCGTAACAAGTTCTACAGACGAATCGAAGTAGCTCCGATAAGAAGTTTTGAATGTATAATAATTTATTGATTGTATTGATATCGGATTTTTCTCCTCATATCTTAACACTACTGTACTATTCTTCTAACTGCTAAGTTATCAGATGAAGTCGGTCAGTAAGAGCCGAGAGCCAATTAATTTTGCGAAGAAGCTTCCGTGATTTTTCATGATTCTGGTTCTCGAAATATTACATTGATTTCTGTGTCATGATAAAACAGATAAATGCCACTCTCGGTATCTCAGTCAGCTGAGGCACCGCTTCAGAAAATGAAGTCACCGTTTGGCTTGGGTTAGAGTCCTGCATGAGGCATGTTTTTTTGTAAATGTCCTCTCACTCATCATCACTTCATTGTTTCATAATCATCTGCTGATTTGTAGCCCCGTATAACCTATATAATGATACACTCCGTATAATGGTGAACCCCTTATAATGATGACATGCTAAGCAAACAATAATCATCATCGATACTTACATGAAATAATCTAGGTCAAGGGCAATATACTGAGCCAGGAGCGCGACAGACTGCCCGTAAAATTGATTTATTTCGCTTTCCCGCTTCAGCATTCAGCACAGAAAATAAGCTTTCAATCTATTTCACGACTACAAGATTGGAATGATTCATTAATTCATGTATTATTTTCTTTGTTCTGTCCTTCTCATAATTAATAGTATTGCAATACACAAGAGATAACATGGAGCGAATGATAGTCAGTCAGAAGACAGATGATGGGAATTGTATACGGTGGAATATTTTGTAAGTGATAATATGATAATAATATGATCATTTCAAAATTAATCAAAATTATCAATGAATGAATAAATGAATGAATGAATGATATGATAAAATTATGGATGATTACCATACAAGATACAGAACGAATACAAGAACTAGACAAGATTTATTCTGGCAATATCAACCTCCATACCAATATTGAAGTTTGGGGAATTATGTCATGTATTATCAACACTATTACTCACTCATCCGCCTTACAAAGCGTGGCAGTGTCATCAAACTTTGTGTCGGTTTGGCCATTACGTTTGGCCAACTTGTAATCAACGTGTAAATTGTAACAGCCTCTCAACTGTGATGACAAAAACGTATTTATTTTCCCGTTATTTGAGATGTTGTCAAAATTGTTGCTGTTATTTCCCACCGGAGCTGAACTGAGAAGTAAATAAAGATCCAAACAACCGTTACCAATAACAGAACGTGGTGGAAAAAAAGAGAGAAAAAACTGATGAAATGTATCGAATGCTGGAACTGACCGACCTGCCATTAAAATATCAATGCCACGTACTTGCTCGGAGGGTACGATAAAATACAGACATACATATATAGTAGGATGAAATGCAGTCTCAAATAGACTTTTCCCGTTCGATATGTTTAATGGCCATTCAATTTTGATATCATTTCAATGTTGCTTAACGATCCCACGAGGTTATACGGGGTGATATTATTTCTATGCCTGGAGCGCATGACATTCGATCAACTTGAAATAAGAGTTCGTCGGTCAATTCATTTCGAAAAATATTAACATTCAAGTGTGTGAAAAATACATATATACATATATATATATATATTTATATATATATATATATATATATATATATATATATATATTCCATGAAAGGAGTAATTCATGTGCATTTGATCTGAACTCAAGTTTTCACAATTCAAGTACGCAGATATTTACAAAAGAGTATCATCTTTGTTGATAATTTTAAATTTTAAATCTGTCTTATCAAAGGTTATTCATATTCCAACTGAATTATATACTACAGGACATGATATAACTAACTTTAACACAAAATTGAAAATCTGAAACTTCAGTAACGGCTCCCGAGATCCGAATATGAGGTATTCTATATTGGATAATTTCGTCGAGTCGTGTGAGATGAAGTAGTTCTCAACAAGGCCCGACGAGAGCACCCAATAATCGAATAACTCCACATAACAGGTGTTGAGGGTATAAAGAACAGTAATTCACTCTAGACAAATTAAAATTTGGCTATCAGAACAAAAAATCATCAGATTTACATTCAACCACTTTTTATAATCGATCGTCTGAATCAATTCACGCGCAAAGAGATGGACTCATATCATAGACAAAAACAAATGTTGAATAATGGGCAAGAATGGTTGGTTGGTCAAACTCTGTTGACATTTTGTTCATTTTACAAGTTTGACGGGTAATCTGTTGCTATTCACCGTACATGAATTTTATTTTTCCAACAATTTCACTCAAATTATTTTCATATTTTTCATACATTTGACCATAACTTCAATTTCGAATATTGTAATGAGGAAATGATTCATTGATATCACAATATGAAAATCATAAATGCATTGTTATTTATTTATTGTTGAATTTATTTCTCATGCATCGTATGCATCATATCAAATTAACTTCTAATTCACTTCACAAAATAAAGACTTGTAGTATTAAGAACCGGCACTAGCCGATTCACAATGCTTAAATCGGACTCAGTAATGCGAATGCATGGTTTTTTCCGTTACGGTATAAGTAACGTGAATCCTTCCGAAATGTTCCGTGAAGTTTCTGACTGGTTCACGCGTCTTACCGTGACTGAAAATGATGTGTAGTTTTGTTCCTCTGGAGCAGGCTGTAGTTATTACATATTACATCACGATCGCTACCCTCCATCTTCTTCGTTGTCATCGTACTTCACAATTCAACACTTACATTTTGAAATGAGAAAATATGAAAAGTAAATGTGAATACTAATGATATAGTCCCCAATAATGCAGTTGTAGCTCTTTGTTAATGAGAACAAGAACAGAATTTAATGAGAACATTTTGTCAGAAGTGTGATTATTTTTTAATAAGCTACAAGATTTTTCCGTTCAAAGTTTTTCGTTCCAATCTTTATTAATTTTTCAATATGAAATGTTGAAATTTTTTCTTCCACTTTTGATTGTTGGGTGAAAACTTTCAAGCTAATTGAACTGTCTCCCTTGTTTTCGAAGAGAAGATAATTAAACGAAATTGTCTTGCTTACTTATAATAGCTATGAGTTCAATCTTCACAGATATATAGCAGTATAGTCAGTGAGCCAAAATGATGAAACACGAACCATTAGTAGTAACTTTATCAAAACCTGGAATGTGGTGAACATAATTCATTCAACAAAATTGCTCAACAAAATGGAGGCGAAGAGTCACTGCGGAATTTGCCACCATTCTGATTATGAATGGATGGCATGCTTTCATCACAACAACCCCTTGCACCCTCAATATACTAGAGCTACCCTTGGATGAAATCGGACTCCGATATATTCATGTTTATAATTGGTATATATCTATTCTCGTTCGAATCCATTATATTCGGAGTCAAATTACATTATTTAAATCGATACCTATTCTTGAAGCTTGTCAGTCAATATATACCTAATTCTGGATAATATCTCTGTGACTACATGTTCGCTGAGAATGTATGCACATTTTGGAACATGGTGAAAATGGGCATAGCATTGAATTGAAACTTGAGAATCTATTGACAATAATTATTCAGACAAAATGTATTGTTGATTCAAATTGTCCAATTATACTGAATTGAAAACTTCACATTCATTATCCTAATCTGTCGACATTAATTCAACGAATACATTCTGGTCAAATGAATCGATACATATGGGAGACGTTTCAGCGAGCACTTTATTGAAATTATATTGAATTTGTAAGTTGAATGAATTGGATAGAAATGCTCAAATCTGTTTGAACTATAATTCAAAATATTGTTGAATAAATATATTCACTGCCTTCGATGTGATGTTCAAAATATCAAGATTTGTTATCCTGAAGGTAGCTTGAACAATAGTTTCAGAAAATTCACATAAGTGAGCAAAACATACGAAAGAAGTGCATATAAAATTCAATGTAACATGCTACTGGCATATATCAATGTATTAAATATGACAATGTAATATACCATACTGCGTGCATGTGAACAAATATCACAATACTCGCAGGATTTGTTCAGGGCAAAACTGTTAAGCGAAATGGTTAAAAAGCACTCATGCGAATTAGTTTCGGTGAAGGCAATTTGTTTCTCGATTGACCGAATTAGCAATTAAAACGGGCAAGCATTCACAGAATAGCTTCAGTCAAGCTGGCTAGCAAGCTTCTAATCCTCTGTGCGATTAGCATTGTTGTTGCAGCTTTGTGATTGGTTGACTTAGTAAGTTGATATTACAGCGCGGAACATTACAAGAAGAAAATGAGTAAGTAGCTGTTGTCTGTAAGTACGTTCATGGAATTACAAAATTTCCATCATATATTTTAATAATCACTATGCAATTTCGATTATTTCATTCACGCAGGCAAATAAAATATATAGAGTCTAATATTCGATTATATATGATGTGATGTGATGATTCGATATATCATAGTTTTTTGAAATACACAATTATATCATCTCAATGTTCCATCGTCAAATCCTTGCAATCTATGTAATTCCACTGTGTAGGACTTGAATTGTGATAATATATTCGGTTCATCTCCATTCATATAATTGAACCTACATGTAGCTTTCTGTCCAATCCTACTCTAAATGGACTAAATCGAGATTAGAAAAAAGAATTAAATTTTAAAAATAATCAAACTAAATCTGAAAAAACAAAAATGGATCTTTGTAGCTGGGATTGCGGGAAAAGCAACTCGTTGAAACTTGAATCAGTTTAAAATATTACGTGTATTTTCAACAAAATGACTACAATGACGTTAAAACAAAACACAAAACTTCAATCTTGTAACAATGGAACAAAGAAAAGTTGTCATCCCAATGGCCTATTGAGATCACAACGTGATTTTAAATGACACAAAGATAAATTAAACTACCTTCATACAAACAATACTGAAAAATATATATATTTATTTAACTGACCAGGGCAGATTGGTTTAAACAATGTCTGATTTTACCGTGATTGGTCCCTCGCTCGCTGGTTCGCTCACCCCACGCGCGCACACGCAAGTTTCCGCCGAACCACGCGTCTTCGAGTCCCGGGGCGGGTAGTCACGTCTCCTCACCGAGTTCGCCTTGTTCCACGTTCGTTGTCAACAAAGCTGGCGATGTTGGACTCCGCCAAGCTGGCGATGCTGAACTACCCGGTTCGAAGTCGGACCCCCCAACCCGTGATCTCCGGTCGACGTTTTCACTGACTTGTCTCTCTGATTGTCTATCTCCTTCTGTCCTCATCTCCCTGTTTCACCAGGCTTGTCCTGTAGGAGCTTACTTTCGTTCGACCAATAAAATATGCGGATACAAATTTAAACCAATCACAATTCACCATACATCAGCTTTTGGCTTTTGTGGCTTGATGCATCCCCTGGTCATAAATCTGTCACTTCTTAAACTTATTGTATCTGCCCTATGCCGAGTGTTCTGATTAAATTATGGTTTGTACACATTTGACAAAATACACTTGAAACACTAGATACATTGGTACAAGATGACTATAAACAGAAAGTTAATGCAATTTAGAAAAACAACTGAAGTGTGCTTGTGGAATGGGGGATGCAGGCACGAGATGACGGGGTGAAGGGTGTTAATGGATGGTCGTCATAAAATCAACAGACTCAGAAAGTCAAGACAACGTGGGAATTATCAAACAAAAAGAACTTATTAACATCAAAATTTAGACAGGGAAAACTGGCATGCTACATACATCAAGCAGCAATGTATGTTCTGCTAAGACCTAAACTCAAGATGTCCTGGAAAACGTTTAATAGCATACAAAAAAATCGAACGTGACAATCCATATAGTTCATTGAGAATCCTACATTATTCAAATAATTTTTTTACTTGCACTTTGATAACATACGTTTTTTACTGTTTGGCTCTGCATGCAAATATGTCAATATAGTCCCAAAAAAATGAGGAGATGCACTCTGGATATAATTAGTTGCATGACACGTATAATGTTTTTCAGAGTTTGTGAAAGATATGTAATATATTGAAACACAAATACTCCATGTTAATTTTCAAATACTGTCTGCACGTTATCAATGAGAGAGATTGATTCGAACTTTTTACGTAGGTCGTAGATAATGGAAACTCGTAACTATAGTTATTCACATTATCCAATTCTATGATCCGCTTGTACGATTTGCGATGTGTTTTTCAATTCAAATATGAGACCAAATCATGCGTAATGTATTTTCTATTTTAATGTTCAACTGATATGAATGCATCCAACTCCTATCTAGTGTATAAATTGCACAGATCGTAGATTATTGCTGGTCTGTTCTGTTTGGTTTGAGTTTATATTTATTGTTTTTTTGATTAAAGGATTTGAGGTGATTTGCCGAAGGGAAACTAGGCTAACATTGTAACAGACTTCCATTAGGATCCTCTACTAATATACAATGTTTAATTGAGTTTTAGCAACATAGAAAAGCCATTAACAGAAAAGCTTGAACTTCTCGTAATTCCCCTAGCAGACGTGGTGTGTTCTTGCGGAACGGCATAATCTATCACCTATTGACACATCGCGCATGTACAGTATACCGTAATGCGTCAGACAGCTTTTCGAACACATTCTGAAAAAATATATATATATATACATATATATATATATATATATATATATATATATATATATATATATATATATATATATATATATATATATATATATATATATGTATATATATATATTTATTTATGTATTCAATTACTGGAAACTTCACCACATTTTCTGGAAATAATGAAACAAATGAATATCGATCCCAGTGACATCCTGGCCGATTTCGATATTCTTTCATACATAGCATTTTAATGAAGAAAAATGATTCTGTTTACATTCAGATTTTGTTTTTTAAATTCAGATGTTACCGGAGAAAACACCCAGAAAGTGAAGTTCCGGTTCAGTATCCATGTGTGCCCACTAATATTACAGTGGTAGAAACAATGGACGTACTAAGAAAACGGTTTTATCAATACTTTTTGCCACATAATTGAGGGCTGTTTACAGCAGTGTAACTATCGTTCATATGATAATCACATATTAAACACATATAAATATGTATATAAATATATATATATATCATATATATACATATATTGGCCCATATATATATGAACGGAATAAAGGATTAGCAATGGGTTCACCTTCATTCCCTCTTGTTGCTAACTTATACATGCAATTTCCAAGGTGAAGTTACAATACCCAATTCCAAGTCTGGTCATGAAGCCCGTTCTCAAACGAAGTGATTTGGGTTTATTTGCAGGAAAATTGTCGCAGGTTTATGATTGTCGTGAGGATGGTTAAGCAAGTGGGTTGGGTGGGAGCAGTGCGAATACAACATCTTGGAACCAAGCCATCCTTACACTTTCTGGAATACTTTGCGATTCAAGTAACTCCTCAGTCTTTTATGTGTTGGAATGTATTCAGCAGCAACTACGGGGCTGGAAACAGTTTCACATGTTGACTTCCGGAATGCTTGGCCGTATGTTCTTGCACTCAATTGCAAGGTTGCACGAGATTTTTTTTGGAAAATATGGCTCACATACAATATAACATGAGCCAATTTTTAATTTAAATTATTTACAATGTTGAAATCAACTATGAAGCTAAATAAACAATAACGATGAAGTGACCATTTCAGAAACTTATTCACTCTAGTTTTGTGTTCGCGTCCCGCATAATGAACGGGTTTTGTAAACGTCCTCTCATTGATCATCATGTGTAGATTCAACCCAGCTGTTGGTGTGGTTGTTGAGCGTCGTTGACATAACTGATGAGAATGAATGAATGAAAATTGTAAAAATACTGTATACAGACTTATAACGTAGACAACTTGCAAGAAACACTCAAGTTCTAGAGTCGCTTAGTCGAGTGAAGTGAAAAGCGACCCCTACCTCGTCATTTTTTCACTTGTCGTAATGATTCAACATTTTTTCAATCAGGTATTTTCAATATTAACTGAAAGTTTAAGAACTAGCTTCTATGATTCCGATTGAATGAATGAATGAATAAATGAATAAATTCTATATTATACTTCTGGTATCGTTCACAATTTCACCACTAGTCAGCAACCCTGGTATCTATTGTAAATTCCATAAATACACGACATGCTGGAACTAACTATAGGGAGGCAATGTGCTCGAATCGCAGTTCCTCTTATGACCTCACTAGAAATCCTTCTCCATATACGACGGTTGATTGTCCACATCATGAACTACTTACCTGCGCCATCGACTGACCAGTAAAGCTTTTATTATTTCTACTTTGTTTCTAATAATGTCAAGTCTAATTACAACGACGCAGTGGCGTAGTTACTAATTACGGAGCAATGACAAGCCATTATCACTGGCTGCAAAGAGATCCTTTTGTGATACGATTGGTTTGACATAAAATTGCGGGCGGAGTTACATAATTAGAGTTTAATTAAATCCTTGGCTTATACTGCATGGCTTAGTAATTAACTTTAATGATAGGATTGAAGTTTTGAGACGTTGAAATTGAGTGAAGGAAAAACGATGGAAACTAATCTGTACGGCAGTTATGATCGTTTTCAAACACGAATGGGTTGGTAATTCTGATAATTAGTGAAACGTTTAACATGAAATTCGACCAAGTGCGAATAAAATCGAATGCTTCGCATGTTCATGTGTTTTCATTCGACCACTATGTCTTCTGTAATAATGAGTCTAGGCCCCGGTTTGAATTAAGAAGGGACGATGCAAAAAATCCAGGAAATATTATAATATTCCTGCTAGAAGAATCCTACGTGCCACAATGAACATAAATAAGAGAATCGAATAATTTAATCAGATCATGACAATATGAATGATCAAATATCAATAATAAAGCTATCATCTATCTTCGTGCAGGTCACATTTCAATTCGTGTCGAATGGAACAAATATTTCGATTACCACAATACGTACTTTCCAATACACAATACGTGCAGCGTAACATAATGATCAGTCATTACCCAATATGCGCTTCACATTACGCTTTGCACAATACGCATTTCTTCAGAGACAAGGACAAGAGACACTTTACAAAATACACCCAACCTAACACAACCTATACACAAAGCTCAAGTGCGTACAGCACAGTTCACATTACATAACGCACAATACGCAATACGTTCTAAAGAATATACGCACATTACTTTAAGAATTCTCCAATACTAATAGTCACTACACAATACGCACTTTGGAATACGCACTTCACAATAATGAAAGAGTTGCTGATATACTGTTGAGGCAGGCCTACATCTTAATGTATATCTCTGCCATTCTCAAAACTGAGTTCATTTCTCATCTTCTGTATCGCTCTCTCTCTCTCAATCTGCCTCTCTATCTCCCTCCTATTCTCTATCTTCTCGTACACGAGCACTACCACTCCATGAGAAGACTGATACAGGGATAATGTCTTGAGATTGTTGTCTTAGGGCTAAGTGAATACACTCTATATTGTGGCTGTTAAGGGTGGTTTTGTAAACCCACCTTTCTCCAGTCGGTACTGCTGAAAGTGAAACATTACCTCAGTAGCAATATTAGTGGTCTTGTACGCCAACTATTTATTATGGCTATTTATTTTCTCAGCAAAATGTATCGCTCAGCCAGAATAGGTGGACGCCCACAAGATGTTCACTCGCTTGATATCTAGAGTACAGGTCGTACGTACGCAGTAAACTCTGTATTTATGGTAGAAAGTTTTGAACAGAGAGTATGTTCAGAAGTTCAGTTGACGACAAGTTTAGTAACTTGGGAAGAAAAACCTTTAGCAGATTGACAGATTTAATATTTTTGTTGTGTGATGGAAGTCGATGTATCGATATTTCAGCTTTTTGTGATGGTGAAATCCTAAGATTAGGTGGGCTGGGAAAAAAGTATTGTAAAAAGTAAGTATTGTATTGACAAGTTTGTGTATAGTCCCCCCATAGTACCGTTTCGCTCATGATCCTTCCCATGTTGTACGAATAGATAGAGAAAATGATGGTACTCTCGGAGTCCTATCCCTTTCTGATCTTTAAAAAGCAGTACTGACATGTTTATGTATTATACTCAGAATGAAAAAACTTTTTTGATTGCATATAATCATTTCATGACATGAATGTCCACTGTAACTCTACTGTGACCAAGGCAACAGCCGGAAAATCTGAAATCTCGTGTGTTTTTCATCACTGTGTGCTATCGAAGGATATCCACCATAGGTAGATTTATCTACTTGTGAACCTCGGTAAGCTGCTGTTCTCTCTTTTCCTCTTTACCCAATTCATATACTAGGATAAATTTATGTTAGATCTGTATTGAAGAGTCGTAATTATGAATTTTGATAATATATCTCCGTGGAGTCGAGGATTCAAGGTTTTGAATATGATTCCGAAAGTCAGAAAGACTTGGTATCAACAATTCAAAATCGTACTTTCACGAACTAATGCTCCATTATCATTCATGTGGAATGACCTCAGAATTATCAATTAAATCAGCTTTCGTAACAATCTGTTCATACAGTCGATAAAACATATTCCTTGAATGTATATATTTTGTAAAAATGGTGGGCATGGAAACGATTAGGCCTACGGTAATTCAATGAAATTATTATCTCCACTGGAACAGAACTTGTGAAAAGGGGAACACAAACCCGTGCTATCCAAACAGTTGTTGGTATATCAAGAAACTGTGATATGAAATGGTTTGACCATGATGACTCGATATTTAATAATCAGAAAAGCATATAAGTGGAAATATATCGGGCATATATATTCCCTCATATAGGAATTCTCATTTAAGCAAAGTTGACTTTTTTTCTAATTGGAAAGTTGAATATCTTCAATATCTTGAATATTTCTACTTCTAAATGCGGAAGTGTTTGAACAGTGAGAGCTTCCTAGGGTACCTCTTTTCACAAGATTCTATTTTGTTGGGATATAACCGCTTTTTGTTGCTTTTTCAGCATTATTGATGAAAAAGGTCAGAAATGAGAGTGGATATATTTGGGTGAGCACAGTGTAAACTTCTTTCCTACTCACCGAGAGAAAACATTCCTTTTTCATATTTTGTTTTTTTGGGGGACGAGAAATTACAGGTCATTTGAATTGAATCTAATTCAAACTTTCTTTGGAGAATGTTGTCACTCCAGAATAGGTTGGGATTGTTTTCAAGCAGTATAGGTTCAAGCAGTATATGTTCGTTGTTCGTGAAACGATCGGAAAACTTGAAAAATCCCCATAAGAATAGCAATTTAAAGGAATTTTCGATTTTCCAATATTTGACGATTGGAAAGAATTTTCATATGGTTTCATTATCGTTCGAGAACTTGTTTCAATAAAGTTTTTATAAAATTGGATTTTATATTTTGAGAAGTTGAATAACTTCGTTGAGAAGAGACCAACAAATTGAGTTGAAAGCTCATGAATCAAATTTAATCAACAGCTATTAGTTTGCAAGGATAAAAGAAGACTGTGCGCTGTAATGAGCTATCGCTTATCCTCATGCTGTAGAATAATTGTGTCAAGTTTAACCAAAATCTCTACACCCACCTTGATTTTGAAAATATCCGGTCGCGACTATCCTGTTCTACTTGTTGCTTACTCTGTGCTCGTTCACGATCCAATTGGTTTCTTATTATTCATTCGAATCTCTAAACTCATATTGAAATCATTATCTCCGAAACGCTTCATCCGATTTATTCCAAAGTTTCGAATAAAGTTGATCATACCTATATTCAAATTCTGTTGAAATGTAAATTCATTCGAAAAAATATTTGCTCCCATGTTTCGTCTCATGGGTTATTCTGATTGTCGAATTTTCAGAATTCCGAATTGTGTTTCTCACACGTGATTCATCCGATTATCCTCAAAACTATACAGTATAGACTAAGATGGTTACACAATGTGTATGCTAAATTTCAACGAAAGACGTGTGCTTTCGTTCGACCTGGGAAGCGTTAAAAAAACATACTCGTCTGCTCGAGCACGGTGGAATCAAATCATTGCTTCTCTCATCCAAAAATGATGCTTCTGGTTGAAACATGGTGAAACCATATTTCCCATGAATGCACACATAAGTTTTCAGAAAATTTCATGAAAGTCGGTTGTTTCGTTTGTACAGTAGACGATGTCGCTAACGATGACGTAAGAAGAAGATGGAGAAGAAAAATAAATCCAATCTGTAGATTTTTCAGTGATATAACTTCTGAATATATGTTCAATGTTTCGATTCAAATTTGTTGTCGTTCCGTTTGCCACCGATTCTTGAACTACAACAAACCGAGTAATCAGAGTTTTTCAAATTCGGAGATACAGCATGCTGAAAATTCAGTTTTAATTCTTTGAGGTACTTAGTGAAAACAGTGTGGTGGCTGTGGTTCTGACTTAGCTGTATGTTTCACTGAATGTTTTATTCATTCGTTGTTGCTTACAGCTTCGCACATATATGATACGTTAATCACCAGTTCTTTGTTTTTTTCTCCTGCATTTCTTCTAAATTGAGGATGATGAATCAATAATATTGATTAACTGATGAATGAATCATGAATTGAATATACGGTTATGTGAAGATGATTTCAATACTGATATGAAATATGTTTTTTTGTATGAGTTTATACAAAAAGCTTCCGAGTTGAAAGAGAGGATAAAAGATTTGTGCTACTATTGTCCAGTAAGTTGATAACTTCGATCATTCTCAATCAATTCCAATTTGCCTCATATCGTGTTCCTTCGGAATTGATATTTCACCAAACTCCTAGCTGCCCGCGTTCAACCATCAGCTACGGATGAATTGACATTATATGAAATTCAATAGCTTTGGATTTTATTCTCAATTCATTCAGAATTATCATCGAGTAACTAATTCGTATAATTCAATTTTGAGAACAATGTCTTGAATTAGCCATTCATCACGTGATTATATGAATCAAATTCGAAGCAGTATATAACTCGGAATGAAATGATAATATATTCTCAACGTATTGACTGAGGAATATATCTTTTTAATTTCTTTTTTAATCGAATTAAACAATTTGCTAATGAATTACGTATTCGACGATGACAATGGTTCATCAGAGAAACTATCCATGAATTCGACTCATCCTACAAGTTTTCCCCTTTGATTCTGTTCGTTCGTATATCGCTAGGGATGGTAAACTGGGAAACCAGGGGGGTTGTTTTCCGTGTTCTGAATTCTTAACGACCAACTTTCTACCGCATTCCGCTCTTCTATCGGTTCCGCAATTGGTACAGCTAGCGAAACACGTGCTAGATAGCAAATGTCAATAGATTGAATTCCACTTCACGCTCCAATACGATACAATAGATATTCTTGTTAGTTTCTTGCAGTTTCTTTTCTTTTTATTTGATTCCCTTGTGCATGTTATATCCGTATAAATGAACAACAACCTGGCGAATTGTTTTTTATGCTTGAAAGCGAGCTTTTACTTAACTGGAATTAATAATCACGAGTGGGCTCGAGGAAGTATTGAGGTGGCTCTGAAACTATTCAATTAGAGATTGACAGATTAGTATCATTACTCACTAGGTCTTTGAAGAAGAAATGCATAGAATCGAGAGGAGTAGAGAGAATACCGCCAATTGAATATCTAAACAAACGAAGCAGAGCTAATTCTTGTTTTTCTTTTTCTTCTTTCCTGAGCCTTCGACTAGTCAATTTAACTGGAATGAATGTGAACATATGAACAAACATATGAGCACGCATATTCATTTCAGTCAAATGGACAAGCAGAAAGCTTAGAGAGAAAGAAGAACAAAAATTAGCAAAGCTCAACGTATCAACTTTACTCATTTCAATGTAGCGTCTACGCTTCAAAATGCCTGAATTTCAGATGCTAATTTCCCATTTTTTCCTCTGCTGGGAATTCCCTCGTTTATTGTGTATAACCTTTGTTCCTCTGTCAGCTTGAATATATTCTCATATTCAACACACATTCTGTCATATTCACAAAATGGGCGATCAAGATCAGAATAAGAACATTTTGCATGATTGTGAATCAATATGATATATTCATCATATTCATTAAAATATGTGATATTGCGTGTAGTCAGCACACAGATAGCATTCCAACTATTTAAATTGTAATTTATAATATCAACCTAACCTGTCTGGATGAAATACCGAGGTTTACCTACGACATATATGGAATGTTCTGTCTACCATTTGTCTTATCTACATTTCTCATCCCTGTAGATAACGAGGTGCAGATCTTCTCGAATAGCTTCAGTAAACTTCTTGTCTTCAATGTTTCTGATCTCCATAAATTCTGAAGCTATCCATCTTAGTCACAGTAACTCCCACGAGAAACGCTAGCCTGCATCTTTGGGGACTGCCTTATCGACGTACAACCTTCTTGATTTATATACGGAACTTTCTAAATAACTAACTTCTGTGCAATTTTCTTGAATATGTATATACTATAAATATCCATTTCATCTGTTCAGAGCAAATTATTGAGAAATGATTTAGAGGATATGGATAACCTCGAGAGATTGATGTTGGAAGATATAGTTTTCCTTTGCTGCAAATTCGGAGTTTTGTGGAATATTTTTCATGATACCAGAACAGTGCACCAGTTTATTTGGTCCAGTCCAATCAATCTGATTCAAAGTTCTCGATTGATTATTTTAGAAGCTATTTACGGATATTGTTCCACCTATTTTGTTCAAAAACTCAATACGGAAATACTGCGATTTGGAACAAAGGTTGGAGGAAGGTTTCAAGTTATACTGTTTCATAGTCTCATCCTTGGAGAGGTGATATATATATATATTTATATATATATATATATATATATATATATATATATATATATATATATATATATATATATATATATATATATATATATATATATATATATAAATACATTTGTGGTAATTGTTTTTCCGGTGAAATTGCCACGATATGTACACATTATTGAATCTTGATACGAACTTATGGTGCATTATAAGTTCATATTTAGATTTCATTATGTATACATATCGTGGTAATCTCACCGAAAAAATAAATTTATCATCAACCATTGGCCGCGAAAATCTCCGTGCTCACATATATATATATATATATGTTATCTCGTAAGCTTAAACGAATCATAATGTGATAAAAATGAATACTTATGGATAATTCAAGTCGTTTTTTAATATGAAACACCCAATAAAATATAATATATTATATTTAATTGGGTGTTTCATATTAAAAAACGACTTGAATTATCCATAAGTATTCATTTTTATCATATATATATATATATATATATATATATATATATATATATATATATATATATATATATATATATATACCGGTATATACAAATAATACATTCATATATTTTTTGTATATATATTATATTCATATATATATATATATATATATATATATATATATATATATATATATATATTTTTTTTGTATACAATATTGAGATGCCCACAGCTTTTTCATTGTTTGAAATTCCACTGGTCTGGATTGAACTGGTACTGATACCCGATACCAATGATTAATCTTTTGGAGTGTTATGTCCCCTAAAACAATCGAGTTGAATGGTTTCAGATGAAAAATACGTTATATTGCTAACGTTCGTGTATGATTCGAGAAAAAGTAACTTCATTGGAAAATATGTAGATCAATATAATTGTGAGCCGACTGTTTATGATGATAAACATTCGTATTATTAGCAGTGACGACTGGACTGGGACTTCAAATGATTATTTATTTCATAAATCTTTATACTTGCTGACGGCATTGTTGATCATATGGTGAACTAACTCAAGTCACTTAGAATTAATCAGATTCAAAGTTTTTTTAAATTCTTCGGATGTACGATCTCTTTGAAGAAACCATCAATTAAGTTAAAAGAAGCTATATCACGCTCGCAGTTAGTTAGATTGATGAATACTGTGGGGGTCGAATGAAACGTGGCTAGTGGATGAACTTCCATTGATCAGAATAATTCTATATAGAGTGACGTAGGTATCTTCTTCTAAGCACTTTTCCGGGTTCACAACAGATGAATATCAATCCCAATTTCTCAGTATCGAAAATCCTACCGAATATCTCAAGAAATAGGCTATACCGTATATGATCCTTACACTTTTCTTACATAATTAAAATGTGCATATGGAAACCTTATCTACTGGAGTACTGTACTTGACATACTTGAGGAAATATTTCGAATGGAATTTTCTTGAACATTATCAGATTATGAATTCAATGCATGGAAGAATAATAATATAGATGATATCATGAACCGAGAGGTGATATATTTTTTTTAATAACATCGAAACTTGATACAAAATTATTGTTCCCCAATTAAGGCTAGGGATAAAAGTTGGATCGTTGGGACGGGGCATCACAAGGGCGATCTTACCACCCCATTTCATTATTATTTTAAATTAAATGCAATGAATTTTGACACCAGATCTACGCCGTCTGTGACCACACTTCTTCGCCGAGAATAAAAGTCTTCAGTTCACATTATAATTATAAACCGTTTTTGCGATATATCCGGAGGTGATATGAATAATCATAAATGAATTGCGAATTGTGGTTGATTTGGTGCTCGTCTATTAGTTATGCATGAATATAGCTCAAGTTTCAGTTTTTGTTTTCAATTGAGTTTCACGTTTTGACTGCAAAGAACTATGAGGTATGATCAGGTGATATGCGGAAAAAGGTACACATTTCAGAAAAAATATGTTTCCATCTGTCTCATTGCGTTTTTTTTGACGGAATGGAGAGGAAAAGATTGAACAACAAATAAAATCGAGGTAAATATTATGGTAATCGATAGTAAAGTAACTTCAATAAGGATTGAAAGTATCTCTCGATTTCATTCAATTTCGAGAAAGCTCGCTTTTTTAAACCAATTCACTCAGGGATAAGTCAAACTAGATTTAAGAGAAGTTATTTTCAAGCATTTCTTTGGAAATACCCTTCCATTTGGTGTATCAAAACCCGCTGACGTATGTAGGGATAGGATTTTACGCCATGTGATGTTATTTTATATCAGTCAAGCGTAGCATAGCCATCGACAACCTGTAGGTATTAATGAGCCAGAAAGATTCTGGTTGAAATTTTGTCCAACGCTGATTATTTGATGCGCTAATCAGATGTTTTCCTATTTTAGTCAAATTGAATTCTACAAACGATCGCCAGTGGAATTGTTTATCAGAAAATATAATACTTCAACTATTTTCTCGGTGCATAATTTTTTCCATTAGGCATTAAGATGATGAGTATGTGTACTTTTTTCAAATATTACCTTACAAGACCGAGCAGAATTACCATTGAAGCATATCAGCTGATATAACATATTGTAGCGGGCAGATAAAGCGCAGTGGTTAACGCGCTCGCTTCATGTGATCCGGTAAGTGAGGGAAATATCAGACCAGGTTCGATCCCCACCACCGTCCATCTCTACAGGGGGTTTCAGTGGTTCACCTTTGTAGTCTAGATTAATGCTGAGATGGTATCTACAATACAGGTCAGAACCGCTTTCTTCTCAATATCCTTCCCATTACTACGCCATATTACCTAAGAAACATCCGTCTCATCATTCAATCATCTCATTACTCGTTCATACGACGCCAGTATATCTATGTTATCATCACAGTGCGTCACAGCGTTGAGATAATTTTCTTGGATATCATTATAGGTGAGTATTATGAGTAAAAGAATAAGTATAATTGTCCGATGGATGGTACCACTAGTGCATTGGTATATTCTTCTATTTCAAATTGAGCGACACATCTAGTATGTTGATTATGATGTTCCAAACTCGCTCTTGTCGATTGATCGCCAACCCAACCTCAACCTAAATAACTCAGTTCTGAGTAGCTGTAGCATTATCTTCCCTATCATGTTCCTGTGAGCACTCTAGGTACGCATCTCCACATTAAGCATTCGTTATACTCGTAGTACCAACACCAACCACCAGAGCAGGGCATAGAATTAGAGACAACTTCTAAGAAGAAACTATATCTCAGCGATCGCTCTTCTCTCTGAATTACTCACCGCAAATCTCAAACATGCTCGAGCACGAACTTCTCTGAACCCCCCTCCTCCCTCCTCATCCCACGCACCCTTTACAGCACACTTATCAAACCGCCTCTATCGCCACTGTTCAGTAGTAACCTGAATAGATGAATGCGTCTAATTGCACACCGCCTATGCGGTGAAGGTGGAGGCAGCAACAGTGTGAAGGTAGAAGGTCGTGGTGGCTTTCCACGGCGTATAGAAGACGTAGAAAATGAGTTTGATATTAATGCTCTGTTTGTTGGGAAGGAGGTGGGTGTGGAAGGTGAATGAAATGTATCAGGCAAGATTGAGAAAATGTAAAATTAACCAGGTCATGAGTTATATGAGGAAATGGAATCTGAGAGTATCTATCCAATATCTCTCATTCATTCAAAGTTGTAAAAAGTTTCCTGGAGGCAGAGGGCTTGATTATACTCATGATGTATCAAAGACGTAAGTGCATACCTATTATGAGATTCGGAACTTCATTCTAATCAAACTCAAGCTGGAGATTTGCCACTTTTCATTCGAACGATAGAAAATGAATATCACTACGAGAATGTTGTCACCTTTTCCATATATATATTTATTCATTCATGCATTCATCATATTATGATATTTCATTCCAATAAGTACTTCAGTTTCACTTAGAATGTATACATGAAGGAGTGAGCATCGAACAACATCGTAATATTCTTTCATAAGAGTTTGAGATTTGAGTTTAACATCGAAAATGAACAAGAAATCATTGTGTTGCTGTCATTCATCAATTCTCATTGCTTTTTGTCACAATAAATTATGAACATCTTCGTTGATGTTTCCATCTTGTTTTTCAACCATCCAGTGAAATTCATCTCAATCTATTTGAGTTGGGTTTGACACATATTCTTACTTTATTTAGTACATGCAAACACTTCTTGCATAGTATTGTATTCATGAATTCCCTCTCAAATCTGTTATCTCAATATTCACATACACATATATATATATATATATATATATATATATATATATATATATATATATATATATATATATATATATATATATATATATACATGTATATATATATATATATATATATATATATATATATATATATATATATATATATATATATGCTAATAAATGTGATCAGAACAATATGGTTTGGTTGGAGGAAGAATCCATTGCTTCCAATTCTCATCCTCCAATGTGATTACATTTTCCTAGTGGTTTTTAATTAACCACGAAGGTGTGATCAGGCAGTCAGTAACACAATGGAGGTTAATTTAACATTGTTGTAGGTCATAGGTCAATGTTTATATAACAGATAGGCTGTGATGCTTTAATATATGGTAAGCTTAAACCATTAATTGCTTTTATCGATCGGAGCACACAGTAGAATTTCACTGTTTAATAATAATGAAACTGACTAGATGTGTCTGGGTTTTCTATGCAGCTTTGTATAGCGCGTGTAAGGCAGGTTTTAGCTGACTTTTGTAGGTATTATAAGGCTTCAAAGTGCATATGATTATTGGACTTATCGTGTTGAAGTAAATAGGTCAATGTTCAAATCCGACACACCAAAAGTCCATTTTGAATCAACCTACGCCGTAGTGGTTTCTTATAAAGGAGTCCAGCTGAATGGAGCTTTAGAGGTTCAGATGGGCGCACCGTTAAAATAACAGTTATTTCAATTTTTTTTGAATAACATTGAAATTTGATACAAAATCACTGTTTCCCAATCGATCCTATGGATGAGAGATATCTTCGTCCGAACGGGGCACCACTAGGGCGATCTCACCACCCCAGATAATAATTGAAAATAAGATAACTCATTCAACAAACAATAAATCTTAGGGTAATAATTTCAGGTTTGAGAAACAATCCGAACATTCACAGTCGAGAAAAAAAAACTTCAATCTTTATTAATCATGATCATTTTCTTTCCATTCGATCATTCAATTCATATTCATAATTCATAATTCATTGATCATTATTATTCATAATTTATTATTCATATTATTCCTAATCATAATTTGTCAGTATTTGTTCATTCTTATCCTCTATATTATTGTTATTATTATTCTGTGAATATTGTTATTATTTTATCCCATGTTTTGTTATTCTGTGTCTTATGGCAACCTTTTATTAAAAAGGTAGAGTCTTATTCTATGAATAAAGATATATGAAAAAATATTATTATTATTATTCTCAGAAATGTGATTTTCTCTTCATGTGTGTGTGTCCTATGTATGATACATACACTTTTTCATTACGAAACATTGTAATCCTATTGTAGGTGCTCGAAAGTATCTGAAGGTTGTCCCAACAAATGCACCTATTTGATAGACCTGTGTGTATGTGGAGAGTGTGAAACTGATCTGTTTGTACGAAGATAAAATTCACATACCACACAATAATCACTGTTGTTGAACAATCTGTTGTCAAAGCTGCCCTCGGTAGCTCGCTCATATGAGGTACCGCTTCAGAAACTGAAGTCATCGTTGGGCGTGGGTTCGAGTCTTACATAAGACGTGGGGTGGATTGCAAGAACGAAGTTTAAACCCCGGTCTACTTTAAACGCCGTCTAAAGTAGACCGTGGTTAAACTTCGTTCTTACAATCCACCCATGGGTTCTTGTAAACGTCCTTCTATAACATCACTCCAATATCTCATAATCACCTGCTCATTCGTATCCCCATATAACCTAGCTGCTGGAGGGTCTTTGATCAAACAATATTCTGGATCTAAATCTAATGACCCAATGACATAAATATATTCAGTTACTAATCGGTACTGAAAGTAGAACAAGATGGCAGTATCGTGAACCGTAGATACTTCAAGGAAAAGAACTGAGAACCATATTAAATTAATCATGGATCATTGATTTATCTCAACATTTCCACTAACACTAGTTATAAGCACAGCCTCTCTGATAATTCACCTTCTCTGTGTTTCTAACAACCGTGAAATTATCCACGTTATTTCGTTGTACTAATCATCTCTTACCATCTCACTTTATAGCCTCTAGGCATCTGCTATATTCACCCCTCTCTCTCACTCTCTCCCTAATGGACGTTAATGAACGGAGGGATTTAACTGGCGGAACAGTTATGACCTTTCTGATCCAACCATTCGCCTGCAGTTGCTTTTGCAAATAGTCATCGAAGAGTAATATGGCTTTTAGTTTTGACTTTCAAATAGAATTAAAGCTTGGGGCAATGCACTTTATATTATTATTACTTACAGCAGGCCTAATGTCATACCGGTAATGTGATGTTTGATTATTCAGTATTGTGCCATTTGATCAGGTAACAGGGTATTGACATTTTGAAATCATGATTGGTATCAGTATATAATCAGTTATAGATTCCCATTCATGAATATTGTTCATATGTGTGTGTGTGGGTTCCATAAGATGAGGCCAATACAATATTCAATACCGCTTTGGAAACTGAAGCTACTTTGGGTGTGGTCGTGTTCGAGTCTCGCATGAGCCATGAGTTTTATTGAACTAATCTTTTCACTTCTTTTCACTCATTATTACTCCATAGTTCCATATTTCTCACCATTTAACCCTGTTGTTAGTGAGGTTTTTGTGAAACATAAAATAATGCTATAATGTAGGTATATTATCTATATGCCTACATGCAATCTCATAATTTTAATTTAGTCGCATGAATTCGAATACATTTGATATTGGGTCATGATGAATATAATATATCATTATGATTGAGTAGGCCTGTAACACGGAGCGCAGTACGTTTCACTCGGAAATGGTAATTAAAAGTTATAGATTACATGGTCGTCATATCTATCTTTGATAACTGAATACGACATCAGTGGGAACGATGAGAGTTGAATATTGAAAGTCCTGCATTTTATAGTTAATCATCAAGTATTGATTTTTGGACTGAATGCTATCAAACATTTCTGTAAATTCAAAAGTCCACTAGAGAAAGAAATATTTCATCTAGCAAGTCGCCATGGATCAGTTTGTGCATCGACCAAGTAGAGTTGAAACTTGCAACTCAAATCAAATCGAAATGACGATCGCAACAAATATCAGGAATTGATTAAAAAAAGGAAATTGTTCAAGTATGTGTGAGAGAAATTGAGATATTTCATATAACACAATTTCCAAGTTCATGCATTATTTGTTAAAAGATTGCATGCAATTTTCAGTGTGAATGATACACTGAGATGAATTGGAATATGAAGAAAAGATTTTGAAAATTTTGAATTAATATTCTCGTGATGATATTTTCAAGATGGGAGGCGACAATAACTCGAGACCCGGACCTTCAGGTTATTGCGACTGAGAATTATCTCTATATGTACAAATTATGATTTTGAACGAGAAATCCGAGAATTCTTTCTACGAACAAATTAGGTTTTTAAATGTCACAGCTTCAGATAATGGACTTCGTCTAATACACATACCCATCATATCACATAATAGCTCACACATAATCCAATAATAATTATCTGATATGACTCTAACGTCATTATTGACTAAACATTCGCATCATTTGAGTTGAACATATTTTGTATCTGCACACCACCACACGATAGTAATCATTGATATTAATAGGGCATATATCCCAGTTGACTGACTGCGGTCACCAAGATTTCAAACTAATAATCACAAGGGTCAAG
Organism: Brachyptera putata; assembly: GCA_907164805.1. NCBI lineage: Eukaryota > Metazoa > Arthropoda > Insecta > Plecoptera > Taeniopterygidae > Brachyptera > Brachyptera putata. The sequence continues at coordinate 11,891,797 of OU015468.1, read as the reverse complement.
AGTCACGGAATAACGTTTCGTTGCGTTATATCACATCAAAAGCCAGTACTTACACAGAAGACCAAAACTGTTATGACATGGACCTTCCCCGTCATGTTCCTGAAATGCAATCATGTGTGGATAAACTTTCTGTTACAGCATTCATATGAGTCATTTTTCTCATTACTAATGTAAACTCAAAACAAATCGAGGTTAGGAATGAGCATCACAAGGGCGATTTCGTCAACCCAAATTCATGAATCATACATAGCATCCTCTAATAGACATGGACTCTAGGATGATTCGAGTTTATTTGAGGTATATTTGAGGATTGTTTGAGGATGCTATATATGATTCAAATAATGAGGTTGAGGTATGAGATTGCTAAATTCAACTCGAGATGTCTATTTCATTCACAAATGACGTAGTAGGTTCAGCAAATATTGGAAGGTTGTACCTATTCGAGATTGAGATTGAGTTGGAAGAGTGCAATGATATTCATCGTTTTTTTATAGAAATTATCCAAATGAATTGTTCTAGACCATATTAAAAAAGATATAAACTCTGATTTGAAATAAATACTGTGTTCAAAGAAAATTACAACCTGACCTCTCGTTCGGTTAATGAACATCAGTTTTTATAAACGTGCATTTTCTTCTATGTTCACTATCCGGAAACAATTCTCACTTTCCTTCTACGTCTCAGAGTCGATGTTGGCACGCAAACAACATGGCTCTGTCATTAAAGTTCACATTGTTCGACCATGTCAAGTAATCGTGTACGACTATCTTAGACTCTAGATGGGCGTGACACCCGACTTGAGGTTTGTGAGCGCATGGGAGTCGATTTGGTGTAAAACATCAAGTTTAAGATGACTTTTCAAACATAAGATATCGTGATTTATTCGTGAGTTACCATGGCAGCTGGAAAAGTTGGGGCTCAAACAACAAACTCATACATAATTTTTCTGTGAAGAACACCATTTTGGATCCATTGTTGCCACCCATGACAACAATTTTGCCAATCACTAGAAAAAGTCCAATGACGGAATAATAATGTCCCCAAAATGTGATCATCATCACTACTTCTGTATCAAGTTTTGTAACAATATATTCCCTGATTGTTACGACGAACTGAAAAGCATAATATCTCCCAATGATCAAACAAACAACGAACACGAACGATTCATATTATCGATAATTTTTTATTCATCCCCGAATCAAAGTTGGTAATCAAACGGATCATATCATAACTATTATGAAAAAATGGAAAGGTGTAGAAAAACGTAGCAAACTCTCACAAAAACGTTCTAAGTCAATTCGATTATTCTCTGGAAAACTGGATACTCTCGGAAGATAGAACCCAAAAACCATAATTCTTGTTGAATTTGTATACTTACCATTATAGACATAGAAAATATGACTTGAAGCCTGTGTTATTCGATTGAGGTCATTGATATGGAGTCTGGATATTTTGTACAGAGCGACAATGGCATTGCGACCACTTTCGGAGAGTGCTAGTAATTATAAAAACTGCTTCATTATATAGTCAGCTCGACTGATTTCAGAGTGAAATGAAAAATTACCAACACATTCCGTAGAAGGCATATGGAGTGTTCACTTCATTCATTCAGATGAAAGTATTTACTTGGATTATTACATTCCTCGAATCTGTGGAGCAGACTTTGAATGCAGTGTTTCTTCATTATTGAAATTGCAGCTAGTTTTGTCGTGAATGCCACACTGGTTGAAAAAAAATTCTAAGTCAAGCACCATTACTTCCTCTAATGTGGTGGAAACGAATAATAGTTCGGGATCATTCCGCTCTTTTCGTTTTGCTCAAAACTATAGAATCAGTCTATTGAAACCGTTCCTTCTTCATACGACTTGAGTAATCCAACACATATAAATATTTTCGATAAATAACAACACCATAATTGAGAATGTGAATATAAGTTTAATGTATTCATATATCACAACTCTATATGTATAGCACAACTATCGAACAAATGAAGAAATATAAATAAAAAATAAATAAATAAACATTGAGTGAAATTGTCTAGCTGAGAAATTGTCTTTTTCGAAGATGCCATAGAGGACATTCGTTACAATTCAGATTTTGAGCCGGGGCGCCTGAAGAGCGAATACCGGAATAAAGCATACTCAGTTGTGTGACATGGGTTTGAAATGGGTTTGTAACCACATTCCATTGAAAAGTACCCCAAAACCCATCTCACAGGACCGAGTATCTTCATTCCAGTTTTCGCTCTTCTTCGTAATTTACGGCATACATTTCCGATCGCTCACATCAAAGTTCGAATACAAGGCTATCCTAGGATATATATCTTCAGAAGAAATCTGGTATCAGAAAGAGTTTTTAGAACATTCTAAGTAATATTTAAGAGAACTACAAATTCTGAAATTCAAAATGATTTTCAATTATGGTCTCTTGTGTAAAGTGTGTTCATGTTCACTCTATTTTGAATGTTGTCTGGCATCATGGTGATTCACAGAAAAGTAGTGTATGACGGAGTTTTATCGAGTGATGAAGAAAGAACAGCAACATTGTTGTGTTGTTCTCTACAATGCGAGTCATGAAGTTGTTTTTAATTGCACATCGTTAGTGATTATATTATTATAGTAGTTGTTACGTCACAGCTGTTCCAAATGTGCTTGGTTTGAGTCCTGTTTTGTATTATTGTTCACACCATGATGCTCTTTTTGTATGGCATGACTGTAGTTACAAATTCATCCCTACCATATATGCATTTCAGTTATCAATAATCGTTGCATTATGCAATGATTGTTGCAATATTCCGTACATATTTATATAATTCTAATTTATAAACATAATTAAAATTCCCGATGCATATGTTACTTGGGTCACCTCTCAGAATAATTATTATTTCAATCATTCTGTTATTCATCTCGAAAACTATTTTTTCAAAAAACGCCAAGTTTAGTATTTATTATCAGTTCGTAAGAAAATAACGTATATCATAGAAATGTTTATAGATGAAAATAAATCCAAACAAAATATGAGGTGAAGTTTAGGGCTGGTATTAACTGGTTTGGAATGAATATTGATTCAAAAACGTATCGATGTTTTCAGATTGGTATGTTTCAAGATATGATATTTGTATCCAGTTGATCCATCCCTATGGATTCACCGCAACACTATCACTGCTATGCATTGTATCAGTACTTGATGCTCTACTCATATTCACAAGGGATGTAGCCCCCGTACACAATCCACACAATGGCGCACGGGTGGTTCGTGCCTTGAACTCTGGTTATTGAAAGTATATGAACCAACCTGAAACCTACAGAAAATGTTATTCATGTATGTTTGTGGCGTGCCAGGAAATGCGAGGGAAGCCACCAGGGGACCACGTATTATGTGCCTTGATATACTGAGCCTTGGTGCATCGGAAAGTGTTTTTCTTCAGTGTGTTGATATTTTGGTTTCTGATATAATAGGCAGCCTTGGAATACTGAACCCCGACGATTTCGGAAAGGTATTCTTGATATACTGTCACTTGATATAGTCAGCCTCGATGTACTTCACCCTGAATCTGTGAAAATTTACCTCTTTATTATCAGCACTCAGTTTCATATAAAACTGAGCACTTCCTCAACGTTCAACAGCTCAGAAATCAACAGCTGTGCTAAAAAATAACTGACCTGAAACCAACAGTACTGAACATTCAACCGACTCAAACTTCTACCCATTGAGCAATCTGTACATAAGTCAAAGTAGGTGTTTTGAATCCTCCCTTCAGAAATATAATTCGACACAAACGTTACCCACCTAACCTCAACAATCACTGGGGCCTAAATAACAATTTATGGGAGGTAACTATTTATTACGGGCAGGAGCCAAACCTCTCAATTTCGCTTCTGTACAGGTTGCTCAAAAACAGAAAAAAATGAGTTCAGGGCAGGGTTTTTTAGAACAGTTGATTTCTAGTACAGTTGATTTTCAGTACAGCTGACCAATCCCAAGCTCAGGGCTGACTATTACCAAGGCTTGACTCGTTGCAGATACTTCAACGTTTATGGAGACTGAGCGTTGAATCACTGAATGTAAAATTAGGTCAGAGCTGACTATATATAACATCAAAGCTCAGCTTTTTACGTGAATTTAAGCATTGATAATCACGACCTGGTATTCGAATTCACGGTACAGTTTTCAGAAACATCAAGGCTCGCTAAGTTACAGTTCTCTTCATCCGTCGCTCTGTAACAGAAAAAATAACCACCCCGTTTTGATGCACAGTTGAATGAGGTTCACAATATTAAGGCTATGTTTCTCGAATACTTCAGCACTCAAAATCAAGGCCTACAGTAGGTCCACACACCGTCAGCCATACAGACTTTTCTAAGCACATTAGTTGGGGTTAGGGGAAATTATCGTTTCCGAACAAAAAGGTATGATCAACTCAAATTTGAGATTTGAAATTCACATGAAGGAGTGCTGGAAACATTATAATATGCATTGGGAAACTATGATGATGTTATCAGTCAGGTATTGTTGGTGAAAAAAGCAATGAGTCGATCATCACAAACAATATCATATCATAATCATTAATTTCATCATTCATAGTGCAATGCCATCCTCGTACAAACACACAGGAATACAGTTACAAAGTTGTGGTTGGAATGTATATTGTAAACTACGGTACGTTACATGAGATAAACACATTTTCATAGCTCCACGAAGCTACAAGCGTAGCTTGTCTGTAGTGCTATTATAGTACATAATTCATCTTCGTCTATTCCGAAGATGTATCTGGGTATATTAGAAATCATCCAGATTGACTGAATGGTTTCGATAGTTGTTCAGGTTTATGTTACAAAAAAAATAGTGTCACTTCATTTTCATGGACGCCATGGCGCCACTATAGTGTACTTCCGAAAGTACTTCGAGTCGATGAATACCATCTTGTTGAGAGACACATATTTCTTGATGCTATTCACACGTCAATTAGTTAGTGAAAATCATTTGGACTCAAACACTATGCAGTGAAGCATATCGACTTAACGATAGTCACAACTAGATCAATGATAAAAAACATACCCTCCATAATCGAATATATTTCTCCATCTGGATTACGCTGCAAATGCATGCCTTTTCGAAATGTACAGGAAACATGCATACAGAATTATCTCCAGAGCATATTTTCATGATATTATGAAGACAATTTATTTCCGTTTGCCGAGCTTGTACTGTGAATTCCTCCTCATTGCGTGAGAGTGCGTATATAGTGCGTGTATGTATATCACCGTGCCGTACCCTTGGCGCAGATGTGATTACACGCTCATTGAGCTCTTGCAGGTAAATCTGAATACGTTTGAAAGACAAACTTCTTCGCTCCCTTAACAGCCACCCACACACATCTGCGATAGACTCGACGGTTGATATGGACGAACGTAGCTAACCAGGACCCACAGAACAGTCAAAAATGTTAGTTTCAAATTTATTTATTTACTACATAGTTGTAGTGTGGCAACGTCATTGGAAAACAAACACATTCGCTAGATTGAGGTTCACATTTGTCTACCTGAATTTTACCATTGGATGTTTTTGTAATGAATACATTCAAGATGTCAGCAAAGACATAGGCCTATTCTTAATAATAATGTGAATCGATAATTATCAAAATGAGAACTGATCAAAATGCCAATTTCGAGAATGGGAGAATTCCTGATTATGAGGTTCTGATAAAGGCATCATAATAATATCGATTTTTCTATTTTCATCAATCTGTTCTTGAGTTATTCTATCAATTATCAGTATTCGAATGCTGCAAATATTAATAACATTGCATATTTTCATAAACATTGCATTTAGGTTGGTTCTGAAATCTCCATCTCTATGCACGGTCAAGAAAATAAAATAGTATTGATAAGTAAGCATGAACGTCTAAGGAATATGATATAGCAGTCCTCACGAATAATTGTGTTTTAAGGTTGTTTAGCTACTATCCGTAACATTTAGGTCACAAGAAGAGCTTATGTTGATCCGCAATGACGTCACATCAGGAACGGTGTTTTAAAAGCCGTCACATATCAAAGAACTCACGCGCTGTCTTTTCAAGTGGTCTAATGTTGAACGATCCCTTCTCCTGACGATAGCAAGTAAATACCTTAACGGCTTAACTGAGTGCAAAGACGAGAGTACGTGCGCAAATCCTATATTGGAAGGATTATCAGACAAGTTGGTTGACGCATCTGCATGTGGCAGCAGACATGATAATCTGGATCCGGTTCGCTGTCACCACTTGTAGTGAATGAATTAGTATATTACAACTTAGGCTAGACACAGGACAGCTAGGTCGTCAGGAATAAGTAGTCTCTTATCAACAAGTTGGGAAGAATTTGCTCGAAATTTTATGATACAATTCGTAGGACGCATACCACAGATGATTGAAATCTGTCAGTGAAGGTAAATATTAAGTGGGGCATGAGAATTGTATTGATAACCATAGCCGAATAATCAACATAGTTGATATTCGTGAGATCTGATCGGATTGAACTTCATTGCTTCCGATAATTGATCAGTATATCTACTCAAAGTTACAATATAATATTATCATATTATACTATAATAAATTTATAATGATAGTATTATTATCATTAACTCTCCATGTTCTGTGTGTGTAGAAAATTTATCGTGGAAACAATAAATATATCATTAGAACACAATATATTCGGAAGAATATATATATATATATATATATATATATATATATAATTATATATATATAGGCCTTATATATGAACTATTTATTTTTCCGTTCTGAAGGCTAACCAAAACTCATTACTTTCTGATATATTTGATTTCATACTCTCCTCTCCACGATCGACCATGCCGCTTCATGACCCCAACTATACATTCATCACATATATTATATATCGATTACAATCACTAGAGCAAGAATGCACTTCAACTTATATGACTGAAATTGTATTGTTTAATAACGCAATAAACTTACAGAAAGCTTAACAGGTTTGAGCAATTTAAAACTGATGATAACAAAACCATATTGAATCAATTTTAAATCCGATTAAATTCAGAGGTCTAATAATACAGGCTATTATATTCATCTCTTCCCTTTTGCCATTCCCAGACTAAAACCACCTCATCCCCCTGTGACTCCCACCAGCAATTAGGAAAGCAGCCGTGGTTATTATATTCTCAGTGCTCACATAACACATACTTTATAAGAGGCGGGTTGGGTCACCTTTCCTACGGTACATCCAGGTTCGCTAGCTGCCTCATTACCCCTGTATTGATCCGAAGCCAAACCAGCACCAACGTACTACACAGCATAACCGGCGTACCTACCTTCATACATACACATGCACACACCTTTACCTCCACAAACACTTACCTGTCAACTGCATTATGAAAATAGGAAAACGCTATATATTGTTCTGGTGTTGATGGATGAATGCATGGTATTGTTATTCTTCATATTGTCACATTTTTCCATCACTTCAGTATCAGTAACGAGTAATTTACTTGCGGAAATATTTTTTATTTTATCTATTCAAGTATACAGTATATGGAGAAGTCAATTCTATACAAAACCGGAAAAAGTTGATCCCAAAACAAAATCTAGCCAAGTGTAACCAAGTAACCAACCCATATTATAATCCATCATAATTTCAAAAATGTATGTTTCCATCATATTATTTCACAATCCCACGCATTGTAAAGTTGACACATAAATTCATTCAAATAATTTTTTCGCTCTATTTTAATTCTCGCACACTGCGAATTTCTCTGTATCCGTGAATTGAAAGAATATGTATGTCTATATTATCATAGATTAGGAGCTTAACGTTCACTTGAGTATCCCTTCTACTTCGCTGCTAGGTCATTGGCGATGTGCGATGAGGTTGATGTAAATGGTTTATCACTCAGTGATAATATATTAATTTTAATATTTTGAAATTGTTTCTTAAATTCAATTATTCATAGATCATTTCACAGTTCATAAATCAGAATAATGAACTTATATATATATATATATATATATATATATATATATATATATATATATATATATATATATATATATATATATATATATATATATATATATATATATGAGGAATACAACGCATATGACTTTCGAAGCAGGAGGTCAATCCTTTAAAAGCTGCCCAGAATATTTGCCGTTTCTCTACTCCAACTCTCATCATGTGCCATGGTTATATTCTGTCTCACTGGTATTTGTGAGAATTTATGTCGAGCTTATGAGATACATACATGTTGTAACCTCCACTGCCATTGGTTCATGATCATTATCAAATTTCCGAATTCCTCTTGCCAGGAACTTTTCACCACATAAAGTGCCATGTCCTCATTGTCATCATCATATTCGTTCGCTTCATAATTCATATAGAAACAATCTCAGACTGACAGATTACACATTAAGAATAGCTTGAATAAGGACTGATTGCTCTTTTGTGCGAGCGGATATTACATAAAAGTGTGTGGTATCCATACGTACACACAATGGGAATACAGCAATACTGTGAGTAAGGTCTGCAACACGGGGTCGTTAAATGGCCTGTAAACCACCCCGGTAGCTCAATCGCCAGGTACAGGTTTGTTTAGTATATGCGTTTTGGTTGGATAGCATCTCACAAGTGTAGAGATACAGCTTGGGTTCTCGGAGGTTATTTGCCAGATCGGTTTTAGAGGGATGGAGGGGGTTAAGGGGAGAGACACGCACAAGATAAATCGGCTTTCTCTTAACATAAAGCTTCTCGCCCCGATAAGAACTTCACCCTCATTCCCTTCTCTTCCCCACACTTTCCTCCTTCAACCCTTAACCAATAAAACACATTGCTACTATTTTACACACGACCAATGTACACTCAAATCGTGAAGAAAAACTAAAACTCCCACTTTGGCTTCATTTCTCATCAATGGAACGTTTACTCATACTACCCTCCCACCCCCCTCCACCACACACGCTACCCATCCAACTAAAACCAGCATCGTCGTGTGCAAATGTTCCGCGTGGAAGTCGAGGATGAAGACAAACAAGTTGTTACGTTGCTATGTTACGTATGTATAGTTGTATTCACAAAGGGTGATGGATCGAACCACCAGCGCGATTGTGGTATGGGATAGGCGAGACGATCGATCGATCTCTAGTGAATACAAAACGTATGGTTCGAGTTTGAGCCAAGTCGGAGATTGGAGTGTTTTGTTTTTTGTATTTTGTATGAAATTGCCGAGAGACTCAACGTGTTTATGTGTCTTTCATTAGAGCTTGCTGTAGGCCTTTTATATAGTTGTTTCTGTTTGTTGACTGTAGAAAATTGCGTAGAGTAATAATTTATAATCTCTACCAGCCTACTTTGCTTTTAATCAGCGACCTTACTTTCTAGGCAAATGTTTTTTATTATACTCATCATATTGAAAACTAACTTTAATGATTGATTCCGTAGAATCGCACAACTCAAGCTAGAATTCACTCCCAGGGACTGATATTAGGATGGCAGCTCTGATGCGCCATCTAGTGACAAAGCATGCATTTTAGATTTCATGAAGAAAATCTAAATCGACTACATGCATTATGATGTGAAGTGAAACTTCGAATAGATACTGAAGAAGTTATTATGCTATATCATCTATATTTCAAGAATCTGTCTCTCGGTAATACTATACATGATTGAGATTAATCATTACATTCTCAAACACTCAGTTCTAGTTATTATTTTTGTAAACAGATTAAGTGATGTCAGACCAATGTGTTATGTGATTTTTGTTATGTCAAGTTGTATTATCAATATATTATAACTATGTTTGACTAGGTTATTCGAATGATATTTATGTGCCCATGTTATGTTTTCATGATAAACATTGAATGATGAAAAATGAAGATGAAATGAAATATGAAAGGCGGAAAATTCCGATAAAACTCACGACCATTCTGTTTTTATCTCTCTTGGCAACATTTGCGCGGTCGTCTTGCGCGCAATCATTTCATAACGTCACATGCTGCATAGTGTCCGCCAGTTTCGGACCTAATCATTAATTTTGTCGCTACTGGTTACATATATTTATGTTAATAATATATCTCCAAAAGGCATCACAATCTGCACAATCTACATAACAATCAGCAGGACAATTCTGTCTTCATTTCATGTAACAACCCCATTAACAGATCGATTATTCAGCGATACAAAGGTGCGGATGATTTATGAATCAGGTTCAAGATCCCCAATACTCACTTAAGACTCGAACTCACACAAGAGTCGTCTTCAGTTTCCTAACAAATACCTTGCTTGCTGATTGATTTAAAATCTACTAACCAAGCTATAGCATTATTTCGTTCTGTATTTATACGAATTCATTGGGCTGAACTTTTTTGTAATTGACAAATTCGTGAAGTAAATGAACGTGTGCCAACAAAATGTTATGCTGTGTACCTAGCGGAGAACCAATTATCAATCACAGAGAGAAGAATACCAGAAAAACTCATCAATATCAGTGAAGAACTGCAAGTTAGAGCTCCATAATAAACGACGAAGAGATATTTTCTTTCATGGATGAAATACGTATTTTTTATATGCTATTTGGTTTCCAGAACAATGTATTAGATTTTATCCCCACCCATCCACTTCATCCCATCCAATCAACTCTTCCGGCTCAAAAAAATCTCACATCTCTTCCTCTTCCTCTTCCTTCTCTCTCTTATACCATGTGTTCATATTTGTTACATTTTGACATAAAACTACAAGACATGTTGTTTTATTATACCGTATGTGTGAATATATATATAGACCTATATATATATATATATATATATATATATATAAAGTCTGTATATATTTCCAATTTTCGTAATGTGAATTATGACGAGCATATATAAGTAGCCGAATGCATGAGTAGGGATGAAAAAGATGCGATGCAGTCTTTCATATACAGAGTTGAAGTATATATTATGCTGACGTTGAGCTTCATTCATGTTTTAAGGACGAATACTGCGTATAATGATCAATTGAAAACTCACGTTGTACACGTTTTCACTCACGTCTGTATTATTATTTCGTATCCAACTGCCGATATAAGTGCCGATGTATAATATCCTGAATAAATGAATGATGTATTATATCAATTTCCTACTATTCTGCTGTGACTTATTTCATGTTATCTTGAAACATAAAAAAATATATAACCATTCGGAAGACTATCAAGAAATTATTGAATGAGCGTAGCGAAGGCTATACGTATAGTCTTCGCGTCTCCGCCTACCACTTCATTACCAATACAAATCAGGTTTTGTTCTCATGTCTTTTTTCTGTTTGTTTGTGGTATTTGAATATTGATGTCATACCAGAATATCAAATTTGTGAATTTTTGTGATACACAAATTCAATCAGTCACGACCCCACGACCGTATTATATTGAAAAAACGAATGAAATAAACGTAAACATAACAAGAAGAATACAGGAAAAATCTGAAGAAAATGATTAATTTTGTTGAAAATGCAAGAACAGATGAAAAAAATCGGAGTAGATTCCAAGAAGAAGAAAAAAAGAAGAAGAAAAATATCTGAATGATAATGAGATTCATGATGGTTCCCCCAAATTGTGAATGTTTTATTCGTTCTCTAACCCTAAAATTACTACCTTATATCAGATTTGTTTCATAATGAGATCATATTATTATTATTCTTTCCATCTTGTGGTGTACTGTTCTAACGATCTCATCTTTCATCCTTAGCCTCAATTGGGAAACAATGATTCTGTATCAAGTTTTCAATGTTATTAAAAAGAAAATGGGATTGCTTCTAAGCAAAACTGGTTCGACGCTCATTTCAGAATGGGTGGAATTTTTAATTTTCTCATTTCATCCGTTTGACATGGAATTGTATACATATTTTTACCAATTCGAAAGACATTTTCATTCTCAGTAAACACAAAATAAATTATTATATTGACTGAAAGATCAATATACTGAAATCAAAGTTTTTAAAAATTGAAAATTGAAAATTTGAGGCTTGTAAGGTTATGAGTTAAAATAATGAATATATGTATAAATGTTTGGATAATTGAAAGAATGATTCGAACATCAAGGTGTGATTATAACTTTTGTGTGCATTCTACATAAATATTCTGCTCATCTTACAAGTACAACACACACATTACTTTTTCCCATGGTTTATTCAGTCACAAAAAAAATGATATTACAAGAACAACGGCCGTGAGCCTGCACCTTGTTTGAAAACTCGCTTTTCTAGACTTCTAAAATGCTGAAACGAGCAGACAAAAAACGAAACAAAAGCAAGCGTTCGCTTGGTTTATCGCTCACCAAGTTCGGTATGTGTATTTTATCGAATTTTTGTGAAGGCTTAAACCTAGATTTTTCCATCAGTACACTAAAAAAATAAAATAAGAATCAATTTGTTCATGTATATTAGCTAGGAAGCTTACTCACCTCAACAGAAGCTTGTTGCCTAATCCATAATGAACTGTACACAAATTCCCTCAACATTAACCCATAGGAAGAATTCAAATTTCCAAGGAATTTTGGCGAGAAAATGATACATATTATTATGAAGTTTATCATGGATCAGATTGAATTATAACGATGGAACTGTGCAATGCATAAAACGTGAATTATTATGTGATATAAAATTGTATATAAATATGCCTGTAGAGCTCATCACAACGGGTATGTTGTGATTTCCTAGCATTGGTTCCGTAAGGGAACTTGTGACCATGGACTGCATGCATGACTCGCGAGGAAAGTCGAATGAATTATCTGAATATGGGTAATATTCTGTGTTCTCGACGAGTATTACACTCACTTCCTGTGCCTTCGAAAGAAAAATTCGTCTATCAAAGAATTGTTGAAGATCTCTCTCCAGCTTTGAACTTTCGCGCTTTATAAAGATGTTGTTTTTATGATCATAAATATCATCCTGAACATTGACTCTCAAAGTTTCCATAACTATACAAAAATGAATGTGATATTCATGTATTTTTATCAAACCATTTTTTTAGTTTGTGGATACAAAAGTTGGGAGAAAACCGAAAATAAAAACACCAAAAGATAATATACTTTGATAAATCAAAATGATATCCTCATGCACTACATAGCATGTGGCCTTTTAAAAGTTCTCGTCGTACAGGTGGAAAGGAATTTTCAATAGTCTTCCCAGTATTCTCTTTCACGACTGAAACCGACCGACGGCAAAACAATTGACCGTGATGGAAATAGAAGTCTGTTCAAATAACCAATTGTTCATTGAACTGACAACAATGATTTTTGTTTCTAGTTAGATTCATAATTCACACTTCTCCAAAGTTTCACTTCTTATTTTCTCAGTACAATGAATGAATGATGAATATCATGAATTTATTATGATAACATCATTCTAAATATATATGGGGTAATAACAATACTTCGGCTAGCACGCTATCAGTCATTCGGGAGACTGGGCTTCGATTCCCACCATTGATCCTAACAGAGGTTTTCGACTTTTAGTTTTTTTCTGTCGATTATAGGTTTTATACTGAGATGGTTTCTCAATAACAGACCATGACCTATTCTCTCGTAATTCTATCTAAGAACATCTCAATAATTATGATAACCTCTTATCTGATTTTCCAATCACTTCTCATTGATCATTCAACGACCCTGATACATCTCAGTAGTCAGCACAGTGTTTTGTTAAACCTAGTATGAATTGAAAAATGAATGATAACTGAAATTAATTTGTTTAATATTTCAATAAATATTCACAACGGAATATTTATGAGTCGAACAATAAGCTGTATTATACCACTGCATAATTCTTACAGTTATCTTCCGTTTGTATTGTGTAGCTTTTATCCGACTCCCTTAATTTATTCGTCAACAACCACGATGAATAGTACAGAGAGCAAATATACAGTATTCAAGGAAACAACTTTCAGATATTATCATTGAATCATTGATTGACACTCGATAGGAATGAAACGACTGAATTTAAAAAGGCATGCTCGAAGAAACGATTGTCAGATTCTGTCAATTGAAGAATTACATTGATAAGTTCGCGCTTATTGATTGTTATGTCGTAATCATAGTTCTGTGAATCGTTCCATTAGTTTTTGCATCAATTGTGGGGCCGGGAACTATAAGCTGATATCGTGACAAAATATCATAATTAGGAATAACGATCGATAAAATCGAATATTTCTTATATTTTTGAATTTGTTCAATATATATATATATATATATATATATATATATATATATATATATATATATATATATATATATATATATATATATATATATATATATATATATATATATATTTATAGATTATATATCAAAATATCTGAAGCGTTGGCTTGATCACAGTTACAAACATGCTAATGATATGATATGAAAACACTCTTCTCCAGCTCTTAGTATCATGGTTTTCGAATAATTTGATGAAGGTGGATTGAATTAGAGAAATTAATACGATCGTTTCTGAGTACCAATCTACAATTTATTCTGTTCGATTGAAAAAGTATTCGTATATTATATCTTTGGCGAAAACATAATTTTTTCCAATCAAACAATCTTCATTCAATTATCATATGAATGCCTGATCCCTATTTTTATTTCTCAAGAATGTTGAAACTTTTATTAGAAGATAAATGAGGAAGCAAAACAACTACTACGTTGTTCGCTGATAAGACGAGAAAAGAAAAGCACAGTCTCTCTCTCTCTCTCTCTCTCTCTTTCTCTCTCTCTCTTTCTATCTCTCTCTGTATATCTCTCTTTTTATCTTTCTCTCTCTTTGTTTTTCTCTCTCTCTTCCCCTCTCTCTCTCTCTTTCGCTCTCTCTCTTCCTCACTCTCTCTTTCCCTCTCTCTCTTTCTTCCTCTCTCTCTCTCTTCCTCACTCTCTTCTTCCCTCTCTCTCTCTCTTTCTTCCTCTCTCTCTCTATCTCTCTCTATTAGCTTATTCCGGAACTCTCAGAGCACAACGTCATGACAATACGATATTATGCATAATGAAAAAGATGAATGTTTTCATGAACGTAAATCCACAGCAGCTTTCGCATATATCCTTCCAATTTACTCCCTTATTACTTTTCGTTCGGTCTCCTTCATCCTCGTTTTACCTTGGCTCATTTTTATATCCACATTTTCTACGGTTTATAGGATGGTATATAGTAATCGCGAGGGGAAGTTTTTACAATCTTTGCAGCTGACTCAGTCCCATCTTACTTCACACGTCACACGTTTACCGTACCCTTCCCCCTCCCCCAACTTCGCCCACTTTCACAACGACCGTCGTTAAATTAGCAGGATATTGCATCTATTGCTCGGCCACACCATTAAATGTAACTTACATGTCATCCGGTAGAACCATTTGTCAGGCATTAAACTCTCTTTCACTTGCAGCAAATGAAGCTTTTGAGATTATGAAGAGAGCCATTCACGGCCGCTTCATACTACACGGGTCGATAAACCACAATGAATTATAAAATTGATACTTATAGAGTACTTATTGATCGTTTAACCGTGAATCACTTCATTATACTATTTCTAGATTCACGCAGAATATTTCGAGTAGGAACTGCTCAGAAAAACATATGTGGTGGGAAGAAAAAGATTCTGTTTTCAATGCATCTCGCGCGATGAAGCTTAAAAGTTGATAAAATGACACAGTGGTGATTATACATGAAAAGATTGGTTCCAAGGAACAAAAGTTTGAAATACTCTGTAAAAAGTTGATTTTTGATTAAATGAAATGCAATGGATTACTCACATTGAATATGTGGATGAAACAAAACATGATATCACACCATGAACCATGCGATTGTTCACATGATGGAAATGCTGATTATGCCTTTAAAATGTGATGAGATATTCAAAAATGATCAGAACGTTTCACAAGTATTTAAAAGTTTCAGTATTCAAACCCCAAACACATCACAATATTCGTGCTCCGTGAATTTTCACAAAAGCAATGCAATTAACCGTGCCATGATATCTTGTTCGTGTAATAATTTAATTCTCCATCCCTCCCATTTCCTTCTATCAGTAAATGATTTTCCACCTTAACCTCATTTCTGAACTCTTGTAGAACTTAAATAAGTATTTTTAATTGGTTTTCATCAAACAGCGTATATTAAAAATATATCTTTGAATATACTGTGAAGTTTCTTGTTCTCGTGTTCTCAAACTAGAATAAATCAGAACTAATTACCGCTCTTTGTTAAGTGTAACTCGACGAGTGTTTTTTTTACAACATCAGAGAGCCATGCAGACTGTTGTATTAAAACAACTTGCTTAAATAAGAAAGCTAATGACTAGCTCAGAAGAACTGTTCGCATTGAGGAAATAAAGTTATAATGAAAATCCCACAAGAGATTACAAATCTTGATGGATCGAAACGAAATCCACTTGGGGCATATTGCATGAATTATTATATTTCAAATAATATAAAGTATTGTTGATGGTGTTGAGCTGGTATTTTATTATTCAATATTAACCTAATTTCTACGCAACACTTAATTCTTCACACCACCCGACAACTCTCTCTTGGTAAACAAATTGGCAGACTTGTCAAGTAAAGCTTTCCAAGTATTTCACAGACACGAACTGTTTAACAGACAGACCACTAAACTAGTTAACGCTTCTCCCGTTAAATTACCATCACATTGCCACCAAACATGTTTGTTTGACACCATTAAGACGGTGTGATATGAAGGAGGGTAGGGGACGGGGACGGGGCTTGGATGGAAGAAAGTAAAACTGTATGGTTATGACTCTTACTGGTAGTTGGAATGTAGCAATATCAGAATTTTCAACTGTGGAAATAAGATACTTGTAAAAGTAATTGATTAACACTTTAATTTCAAGTATTTCTAAAAATTCTCTCCTTACATTTAATCAAATATCCTCTACACTCATGAATATAAGCAAGACTGCAGGAGTATGAGATGAATGGCTTGGAATTTGTTAACCTAATCATTCAATCGGATCATAACCTGACATTCCGCTCTGGAAATTCACGTCAATTTATTCCGATATTTGTCTGACTGTTGGTGGATTTGCAATAAAGATTGCTCTAAATGTCCCACAGATGTTTATTCAGGAGTATGGATATGTGATCAAAATGATAATTACTACACCAAATATGAAATATATTCTATCTCAAATTTTACCTAGGTCTGATCTACCACATAAAAAATCCAAAACCTCAATTTTGAAAGTAATTGGTGGTGGTGCCATGTTGATGAACTTGGCACCTCCACTATATTTTCAAATGAAATGGTACTTCCAAACAGTTTTTTATATTCTTCATTGTATTTTTAGACATGTGATGCAGGAATATCATCAGTTAATCAATATGTCAGACAGTTCAATATTCTCTGATCAAAACGAATGAATTATTGAAGGAATTCAGTTCAGGTTGACTATTTAAAGTCTATAATACTTGACGGAGCTGAACAATGTGTCAGTCCTACTTGTTGTCAAAGTTCGGTTCATGTCGGCAATGGCTGCATGTATCGACTCTTTCAATAACCGTCAATCTATCCACCACACTGTAATGAGTAAAACCGTTAGTTCATAATGCATTCCCACTAAAGTCGAGCCAATATTTTAATTGATATATTGATTCACAAAATTGAAATATACAATTCAGCTTTTGATCTGGAATTCCAGCCATAATGCTGATTCTTGTTATCGAATGCAATCATCACTAAACATGGTTTAATTTCAGTTATTATGTTTGTCTGTTTGTAGAACCCACGACTGACATCATTGGAGGCCCTGATTTGTATATCGACCGTGGAAGTACCATCAACCTCACTTGTGTGGTTCTCTACAGCCCAGAACCCCCCGCGTACATCTACTGGAACCACAATGAAGTGGTAAGCTAGCTTCAGATGACATTTCATCACACGTTTGGATTTTATATTCATCACTGATCTCATTATATATAAAATCGAAATGTATTATACGGAAGTAAGCGCATGTTGATGATGAACAAAATATGGGAATTTCGATATGAACATTGTGTATATTTCCACACGAACCAAATACCATGTTATCTAAATAGTTCACCTATATACGTTTCATTATAATATGTCAATTTGTGTCTATAGGCATTTCTCAAAATAAACATCATGTTCGATTGCATTGCCATAAAAGGAATGTATCAGATCAGTTTAGAGTTTGATGATTTATTGGTGATAAATTGATACGCTTTCGACAAATCTAGAGACAACATGGAAGCAAAAATGTTCCGAGAAAAAAGCTGTGGAGAACTATGTGTTGAGTGTTGAGCAATCTATGTGTTGAGCATATAGAAATAATCGCTCATCAAATTTGAATTCTCTGTAGTTTTTTCTGTTTCATCCCCTGTTTCAGATCATCTCAATTTTGCGTGAAGTAAAAATTCGTCTTCGCTCGTCGATATGTTTTCTGACACAATTTCATGTTAAATGTCTTGAGACTAGGAATATTCGCTACCCTCTTGAGTTGCATCAATTCAAATCTGAGCATTCACAGCTTAAAGCACGTTTCTTTTTTGATTCATCGGAATAATCTGTGAATTTGATTCGTCATCTTGCTTCTATCCTGATTTGAACCACTTAAAATCTTTGATCTACTATAATTCGTTTGATTTTAAATAACATCTGAATCTTGATACGGAGCCATAGTTTTTATCTTTGAACGCGGAGGTTATAGCTGTGGGTATCGTTTAAACTGGACACCACAACGACGATTTTACCCCCCCCAAATGGATGGTTGGATATTATATAGCTCATTCAACACACAGTTGAAATCCTAATGATTCGTCAAGAAATGGAGAACAATTCAAAAGTCTTGTTGGAAAAAAGTTTTCAATCTCCTCATTGAAATTATCCGATTAATATTATGAATATATGATAATAATGGGTATAGTTCTTGTGGAGGATTTATCGTTTTTTGGCTTTTGTCAACATTGTGGAAGTGCATATCATATGTAGATTATACATCAATTGCAACTCAAACCAGTGAACTAGAAAAATGAATAACTTTCAGATGAAAATTTTCAAACTCCGCTTCAAATTCAATATCAACTCGGATAAAATTGTTTCTGAAATTGAAATGCATGATTTATATGTATTAGGATTAGGAATATATTTCAATTTGGTTCTTCCATCAGTTTCTCATTTTCCTTTGAAAAATGGTAAAAATATTGAATTCAAACACCCTCTCATGCAACACGTTACTAGCCGTTTTGCACCTCAAACTACGTATATAATGACTATATTGCATGTTTGACCCCAAAACCTTCCTGAAAAAATGGAAACCTAACCCATTCGAAACCTCCAAACGTTAATTCCGTTAGAGGACACAACCGAGCATCTTGCATATACATCTCATTAATTCCGAGTATATCTTAATGAAAACGACACAAACTACAAAGAAAGAACGTGATATTACTTCGCGTGTTATTAGATAAAACTTCGCTCTCTTCAGTGAGATTTCTTTACCTCGTTCTGTTGGTAGGTTTGAACACCTCCAGATTGAGTGACGTAACGTTTCTAGATTCTAGAGCAGCACGAACCTTCGCTTGTGAGTTAATCACTGGCGATCAGTAATAATAACTATAACGGGTACTACTTCTTGCTTCACCGCTGTAGTTTGGTTCTATCGTGAAGCAAATCAAGAGAACTGTCGAATTGAGTTTGCTCTAGTTTACTGTGAGCTGCTGTCGAAGCCAGAATACGACGCTAATTCACCAACCTTCCTGCCCACAATTTATTACGTCGCTCATTGAAAAACATTCACCCATTCACCCAGATCTTTCTTCCTGAAATTAACATGACCACTAAAGAAAATGTTGGTTCGCAGTTATTTCACAATCAAATCACTGAATTTTTCATTGGTTCATATAAACTTGATAAAAAACAATCTAGATTCCAAATTGAATGTTTTGAAAGTTTTAAGAGAGACGCAGTTTCAGTTCATTCAATCACAGCCAGACATGAACTGATTTGGGGTTGATTTGAAATTGTGATATGCTCTGGATGTGTGACATAAGAGCGGAGATTATACTATTGTATACCCATGGTGAAGAGAATAGAATAACTGGATAAAATGCAAATATATTCTGATATGGATGATATATAAGAGATAAGTATATTATAGATGAAATGCTGAACGCTACATACCAAACTTGGATAATTCCACTTTTGGAAAAGACAATGTGTCCAAGTCCAAGATGGATAGAAGGTTAAGTTGCCAAGATTGTGAATTTTATTTCATGTTAGGTGTTGCGTGAATACGTGAAAGTATTTCAGTAATCGATGATGGTAAATGGGCCGCCCTCCGTAAGTTAGTGACTGCTTTAGAGTTAGAGCACTGCTTCAGAAACTGAAATCACGGTTCGATGTTGGTTCGAGTCCCACATTCAGCCTGTCTTTTTTAAAACGTCTTCTTATCCCCCATAACTTCATAGTTTCATTGTTACCCGCTCACACATATTCCCAAATAACCTAGCTGTTCATGGGGTATTTAAGAAAAGTACAATGGTGATAGTACTTATATTGTCCCTCACTGATATTGCTATTGTGTTCACCTCTTATTACATACACATTCAGCTTTGCATTAGAAAGTACATCACTCCAGCATTGTCCCAGTAAAAATTGTGAATCTGTATTGAGTTCGACAACTTTGTTATCTAGTGTCAAGTAATGAATGGAATTTACTTGTATCAAGTTTAATTAAATCCAAACCAAATATCAATTAGCATATCAATGACCAACACACTTTTGAAATAGTGATGATCAGTGATCACACTCAAACAATAAAATCATGCTGGGAGACATTGATTTTTGAATTGAATTATTGAATGAATTACTGAATTAATGTTGGGTTTAGCTTTGAGCCGCATTTTATCGCACACATTTTTATTCACAACTCCATTGATCAAAAACCACGAATTTGAGTGAAATATTTGGAAATTATCCCGCATGATGTATTCTGAGATGGATGCTACTAGGTGTCATCTGTATGTACCTACCTTCTCTGTATCTTCGTGTGCTGGTATACCTCGTGTTTATTACATTTTCTAAGCTTCGCTAGATGATGCACATATCAAAACATATTCATTCTGGAAATGTACAAGTTT
The DNA here is from genome assembly GCA_907164805.1 of Brachyptera putata. NCBI lineage: Eukaryota > Metazoa > Arthropoda > Insecta > Plecoptera > Taeniopterygidae > Brachyptera > Brachyptera putata. The sequence goes on along the minus strand of OU015468.1, from coordinate 11,870,667 downwards.
GAACGTGAGATGACTGCAACTTACACATGAACTGATTGCTGATTTATCAGGATTTTGAAGTAAGGAATCACGTTAAATGTATATTTTATCTTCGAGTTTGTTTGTGAGTTGGCAGAAAAAGAGGATGGTATATCGAATGTGTTTGTGTATCAAAACGGGAGTGGAAACATCTATTATGAATCTTCAATATAATCAGAGAAGCTATATTTTCCGTTATTTTTCTGTTGATGTGCTCAATAATATTAGTGGTTCATAGTTGTTCAACTCGTGGCAACTTTTATATCAATCAATGATTTCTTGAAACACAATTTCAACGAGTATCATTGGATATTCACATATTTTGATCATTTTTAAACTTAGTTTTTGATGAAGATATTCAAATATATCTGAGTACCTACAATATTTCATCGAGTAATACGTTTGAAAACACTCATAACTTCTTCATCGCACTCTGGATCATATTCTCTGAGAGATTTGATTCCAACAAACATACAACAATCAACAACCTCCATTTTATATCACAACCATTTTGTTTTGATTAATGATGAAATGCCTAAGTCACATCTCTGTGCGTATGAACAGCATGCATGAACAAACGTTGACAGTATATTTCCAAGAACCTGACTGTATATCTGTTTGAAGTTTTGAAATAACGATAGCTAGAAGCAACATATTGTTATAACATCAAACATCAGATGATTAAATTCGTAGACCTTTGTCATAATATCAGTAACAAGGCTAAAAAAAAAAAAAAAAAAAAAAAAAAAAAGGCAAAAAAAAAAAAAAAAAAGCAAGAAAAAAGGCTGAAACTACAGGCGCTAAAGAAGATGGTATTCATCTGAGGAAAGTTCATGCCAGATTACAAAAACATATTCTAGAAAGTAAAAGAGAAGCATTTCATCAAGTCATTAACAACATTGACTACCGAAAAGATGGAAATAAAGCTCATCGACTCATATCAACGATAAACAATGAACACAACAAGAAGAATGAACCAATATTCGAACGAGGGAGACTCCTTAGCGAAGATAAAGATAAAGCTGAGGCGTTTTGTAAATACTATGCTTCAGTGAGTAACTACGAGAAAAGCAACCTCAGCAAAGTGTATAAGAAACTTGAAAACGATGAACTTCAACAGAACGAGAACGTACGAAGCGATACAGCAGATGTGAATGAGTTGAACGGAGAGTTTCATTTTGCTGAACTAGAGGTTGCACTTCGATTGACAAAACTTAAGAAATCTCCTGGAGTTGATGGTATTACGTCAGAGATGCTAATTCATCTGGGACCCCTTGCTAAGAATACTATACTGAAGTTGATGAACATTATCTGGGATACTACCATACCTGCTGTATGTAGAAAGGCGGAAGTAATTCCTCTCGCAAAGAAAGACAAAACCGCTGATAAACTTGAAAACTATAGACCAATTGCATTAACAAGTACTTTTTGCAAAGTTTTAGAAAGAATGGTAATGAACCGTCTAAATTCCTTCCTTGAAGAACACAATCTCGTCGCCCCTGAGCAGTCTGGATTCAGAAAACACAGATCCACGATCGACCAAATTGTGCGTGTTTCCCAAGATGTGAAGGATGGTTTTCAACGGAAAGAATCTACATTGGCGGTTTTAGTGGATTTTAAAGCTGCGTATGATACAGTGTGTCGACAAATCCTCGTAGAAAAGTTATGGAAAATGAATGTGCCACGAAAGATAGTCAGATGGGTTATGCAGTTCCTCGCACAACGATTCATACGAGTTAGAGTTAATCAGTCATGCTCAAGATACCGTCAAACACACCAAGGCTTACCACAAGGAGCAGTTTCAAGTCCTACATTGTTCAACGTAATGGTTAATGATCTCCCACATGAAATCAAAAGCATTGTAGGAGTTAATGCACTGATGTATGCCGATGATCTCATAATATGGACAACTGGATCGAACATTGTAACAATGCAATCTAATATCAATGAAACTCTCTCAACTTTGAAGAACTGGGCGGACGTGAATAAGATGACTGTTAACACCGAAAAAACTACGTACCAATTGTTTTCTATGTGTACGGCACAACATCAGATACAGCTTCAATATAACGGACTACAGTTAGGTTCAGTTAGAAGCAAGTATTTGGGAGTGCATATGGACAACAAACTCACATGGAAAGAACATACTCAAAAACTAGCTGACAATGGTAAATCTCGTTTAAAAATACTACGAAGACTGAGTTCCACTCGGTGGGGTGCTACTCAAGATATTCTATCCACAACATACAAGACATACATAAGACCGGTCCTGGAGTACGGCCGAGAAGCCTTTTGCACCGCTAGCAAAGCCAATACCAATAGACTCGATTTAGTCCAAAATCAAGCTCTTAGAATGATATGTGGCGCCGCAAAATCTACTCCAATCACTGCGATGGAAATACAAACAAGAATCGAGCCACTGTCAATTCGAAGAGAAAGAGCTGCTATTGTTCAACAGGAGAAGCAATTGAGACTTAACGACTCATACTGGGAATCATACAAGCCACCAGTATTACGACTTCCATCCCAGATAGGTTTCATTGCTGCTGTCAATAATATGAAGACGAAGTTCGAGATTGGAGATGACATGGTAGTAAGAAATCCTTTCTTACCTCCTTCATCTTCATTGCTTTTAATACCAAAGACAAGAATAAAGCTGCTTGACGAGATGAACAAAAAAGATACTATGAATGTGTTTGCACTGAAACAACTGTCTTTACGAACGATGCATACATTATACCCTTCAAGTGAGTGGCTTCATGTTTTTACCGACGGTTCGGCAGATGCGGATCAAGCGAATGCTGGTGCTGGAGTGTACAGCATTATCTTCCAGGAATCGGCTGCTGCAGGAAGATATGGATCGTGCTTTGATGGGGAAATGGAAGCGATCAAGATAGCATTGGGGTTGATACGAGAAAACACTGATCCTCAAAAATTGTGGTTTTTGTCGACTCCAGAGCTGCTATTCAAGCCATAACATCAAAGTCAACTGATTGTTCAATCACTAAACGATGTCAAATACTATCACACGATCTAATAACAGATGGTTGGTCATTGATTCTACAATGGATCCCAAGTCATTGCGGAATTGAAGGAAATGAAAAGGCTGACGAGCTTGCCAAATTGGGTTCCAGTCAGACTCAGCATACAACACTAATGTCAATAGCTTCCTACAAAAATATTCTCAAAGCTAAATCCAAAATTATTATAAATCAGGCCCACGAAGATGTCGCTAGAGGAAAGAGATGGGAGTCTCTGCTGGAAAAACCGATATATTCCAACACCCTGCCTCGTTCTACTGCAGTCGCGATCTTCAGGATTACAACTGGCCACGATTTTCTCTACAAACATCTAAAGAGAATTGGAGTTAAAGCAAGTTCCACATGTCCCTTGTGCAAGCTGGGAGATCAAGATGCAGAACACCTACTTGTCTGCCCAGCACTTATTCAATACCGAGTGCTGCTGAAAAATCAAGGATTGCACGGGGATTGTCTAATGGCAGCTTTATATTGGCAAACGAGGAGAGATATATCAGAAGTTGAGTTTTTATCACAATCTTGACGAAATAAAATATTACTGAAAACCAGGTCTAACTACACCGCATTGCTGATTGAACATAGTTTTCTCGGATAGCTCCCTGAGACTTGGACCACTGGACTGGCACATCAAGTCTGCACGACAAGTGGTCCAATGGAGAGTTGTATCCGAAAAATCTGTGCGTCCTCACTATCTCAACATCAACAACTTGACATTTTTTATCCCGATTGATGGTTTTTCGTGAGGTATAATTCACAAATTCGATCAGCCACGACCATTAAAATATATATATGTATATATTACACACGAATTGAATAAACACGAATACTGATAAAACGAATAAATAAAACAACAATAAAAAAAAAAAAAAAAGAAACAGAATGATGAATTTTGTTAATGATACAAGAACAGAGAAAAGAGAGACGAAAGAAGATTTCAAGAAGAAGAAGGAGAAGAAGAAGATCAAGATAATGAGAAGATTCAAGATTTTTTCTCCCCACTGTGAATGTTTGAATTGTTTTCTAACCCTGAAATTATTACCTTAGTTAAGATTTGATTTGTTTGTTAAATGAGTTAAAATATTTCAATTATTCTTCGGGGTGGTAAGATCGCCCTCGTGGTGCCCCGTTCAAACGATCTAATCTTTCATCCATAGCCTTAATTGGGGAACAATGATTTGTATCAAGTTTCGATGTTATTAAAAAAAAATATTTGGAAATTATCCCGCATGATGTATTCTGAGATGGATGCTACTAGGTGTCATCTGTATGTACCTACCTTCTCTGTATCTTCGTGTGCTGGTATACCTCGTGTTTATTACATTTTCTAAGCTTCGCTAGATGATGCACATATCAAAACATATTCATTCTGGAAATGTACAAGTTTGAACGTGAGATGACTGCAACTTACACATGAACTGATTGCTGATTTATCAGGATTTTGAAGTAAGGAATCACGTTAAATGTATATTTTATCTTCGAGTTTGTTTGTGAGTTGGCAGAAAAAGAGGATGGTATATCGAATGTGTTTGTGTATCAAAACGGGAGTGGAAACATCTATTATGAATCTTCAATATAATCAGAGAAGCTATATTTTCCGTTATTTTTCTGTTGATGTGCTCAATAATATTAGTGGTTCATAGTTGTTCAACCCGTGGCAACTTTTATATCAATCAATGATTTCTTGAAACACAATTTCAACGAGTATCATTGGATATTCACATATTTTGATCATTTTTAAACTTAGTTTTTGATGAAGATATTCAAATATATCTGAGTACCTACAATATTTCATCGAGTAATACGTTTGAAAACACTCATAACTTCTTCATCGCACTCTGGATCATATTCTCTGAGAGATTTGATTCCAACAAACATACAACAATCAACAACCTCCATTTTATATCACAACCATTTTGTTTTGATTAATGATGAAATGCCTAAGTCACATCTCTGTGCGTATGAACAGCATGCATGAACAAACGTTGACAGTATATTTCCAAGAACCTGACTGTATATCTGTTTGAAGTTTTGAAATAACGATAGCTAGAAGCAACATATTGTTATAACATCAAACATCAGATGATTAAATTCGTAGACCTTTGTCATAATATCAGCAGCGCGAGTGCTAGTGTAGTATTAGAATGTATAATTGGGCTTCTGTAATGTGACGTATTGCTAGCCATGTACTTTCCGTTCACGTTTAATGTTCGAATGTCTTCTCACTTAGGGGCGCCTCAAGAGCATAAACCGGAATAAAGTCGACTCGGTTGTGTGACATGGGTTTGGCCATCCTGCATCTCCTGCAATCTGCAATCCTGCAGATTCCATTCTGCAATCTTACCTGCAAATCCTGCAAATAATATATTGGAGCAAAAATTTAGCCATGTCTATAGATTATTTAATACGCTTGTGAAGTATGCCCTTGCCCTTGCCCTTGCCTGCTCCTTAGTTACTGGGTCAGAAGTATGTGACTTATTAGTAGAACATAGTTATTTGGAAATTATGGCTCGTATGCATAATTAAACCAGCATACTGAATAAACATTCCTCCACAGTATTACATATATACACAATAGAAAACTTCCAACAAATACCAACTCGAAGTCTCACGGATATACATTGCTTCCGCAATGTGGCTGGAATTTGAACGCATTTATACAGCTGAATGTAAAATGAACTCCTCTTGCAGGCTCTGACCACTTTTGATGGTGAAAGTGATTTTTTGAAGATAATTAGGACCTATCCAAGGAAAAGTCATAAATGCTGTCTCTCCACTAAATAAAACCTCTAAAATGTTACGAAACATGAAATACATTTATTTTGAAATCTCTAATTTACTAACTCCATCTTCTCATTGATTTTTCATTGACGTCAGTAAGTCTTGATTTTCATAATTGTTCATATGATTCATGAGAAGTGAGAAGAACACGAAACGCTTATTTGTGAGACTATGCTCAATATTATGCTATGCTGACATTTTTTTAATAACATCAAAACTTGATACAAAATCATTGTTCCCCAATTAGGGCTATGGATGAAAGATGAGATCGTTTGAACGGGGCACCACAAGGACGATCTCACCACCCCAAAGAATAATTAGAATATGATAATTCATATTAACAAACAAATAAAATCTTAAATAAGGTAGTAATTTCAGGGTTGGAAAACAATTCAAACATTCACAGTGGGGAGAAAAAATATTGAATCTTATTATTATCTTGATCTTTTGCTTCTTCTTCTTGAAATCTTCTTCCATCTATCTTCTTCTTTGTTCTTGTATTTTTAACAAAATTATTAATTCTGTTCCAATTTCTAGTTTTGTTTTATTGTTATGTATTGTTATGTATATGTATGTATATGTTATGTAATACTGACTTTATGCTGACATTTATGTCCGTTTTTTCAGATCATTAGTTACGACTCTCCACGCGGCGGTGTAAGCGTCATCACAGAGAAGGGAGACACGACTGTAAGCTATTTACTGATCCAAAGCGCACGGCCGACAGACTCGGGACGATATCAGTGCAATCCGTCCAATGCTCAGTCGAAGGGCATCATTGTGCATGTCCTTAACGGTAAGATATCATCGACCACTAACATGACCTCTAATGCGGGGCAATCCGTTCACCCGGATAACCTAGCTGTTGGCGGGGTTATTAAATAAGCAGCATTGAATCATTGTGCATGTCTTTCTGCATCGACCACTAACATGACCTTTAATTACGAAAATGGTAGCGAAGGCTGAAAAACACTGCATTTTGTAATGCGCAACATAAGAGGCAGTATGAAGCACACAAAAGAGCATGCATACGAGTGTTTTGTACGACCAACAACCGAGTACTGCTGTGGAGTGTGGGACCCACATTTGTAAACCCAGATAAATGCGATAGAAATGGTACAGAGAAGAGCTGCTCGATACACCATCAACAAACATCAACGCTGGTCAAAAATTAACAATCTTCCCTCTGTAAGCGTGAATAAGGTCTTGGCTGAGCTAAACTGGACCACACTACAGGAAAGACGAAGAAATGTCAGCCTTAGATACTTGTACAGAGCCGCAATTGACGATCCTGCATGGAGTGATCTCCATAGTTTGTGTCGGAGTCGGGCCGCATAGGTGGGAATTGGATCATCGACGGAAGTTATTTATCCCACGCTATTACTCCGACACAGGCCTCCACTCACACCTTGGAAGAGCCATCCGCGAATGGAACCGCATTCCGAAGGAAAAAATCGAGAATGCCAATACAATGAAAAAATTTACTTAGCTATAAAATCAATGTAATCTATCAACCTACACAATAACTTAACACACTCATTAACACATACTTTTCCACATTCATATGTATTCGATGATCTTTTATACCAATGTGGTTTGACTTTGATGCGGATTTGTGGGGATCGTTCCATGCATGGATCGCTGGTTGCAGTTTTGTGCGGGTATCTATAGGGCTGACACTTCTCCGTCAACTCATATTTTGCATCATATTTTAAGAAATGTTGAATCTTCACACCACCGAGAACACCATGTATAATTATTAAATTTCTCAAAGTGTGCAATAAACCTATTCTATTATATTCTATCATGATGCTGAGCAATCCGTCCACCCCGTATAACCTAGCTGTTGGTGAGGTAATTAAATAAGCGGCATCGAATCATTCTGCATGTCCCTCTGCATCCACCACTAACATGAACTCTATAGTGCAGGGGCATATAGTGCAATGGCATCATTGTGCATGTTGATAGAACGGTGAGACATTCTCTCCTTCACGTGATTTTTGACGACATCTAAATGTGATCTAGAACCCGGAGCAATTCATCTAATATTCAGTCAGAGGGTATTATTGTACAGGCTCTCAAAAGTGAGACATTTCTGAGCTTCAAAAGTGAGACGTTTCTAAATATTTCTGATACGTTGTTTCGAATGTGTTGAACGGATGACTTGGAAACCAGAGCAATCCGATAGGCATTATTATACTTGTTAGAAAATCAACAGGTATTGTTCAGTGGTTCAGGACCAGAATAATTATTCGTAATTAGAGAGTAAATATGTCAAAAAATAAAGGATCATCATTGTTGAAACCAAGGCATACAGAGTTTATTCGTGTTGTACAATAACAAATCGAACAATAAAACCATTGATCACGATCCAAAAAGTACACGATTTTTGCTTCCAATATTAACCACCAGAATGCGTATCGACCTAACCACTCTGTTAGCTTCACGAATATGAGAATTAGAAACCAAACCGTTCTCATTACGTAAACATAAACTCTTCCACGACGTCCTTTTTCGAGTGTTAGGGTAGGAATCGGGTGTATAATGTGACGTAATTGAATGAGAGGAACAGTCTAGGATGAAGAAGAGCTGGAAAGAGCTGGTTTTAGTTATAAAGAGATATTATTCTGGAATACGGAGACGGTTTAGCTGAGCGTTGTGGTTCATCCCTAATAACGTGCGACGCGTTCGTGAGTGGTTAACCACACATTTCTCATCGCTCTAATCATGACCGCGTTCTCGACTGCAATCTTCGTAACTCTAACACGTCTTGCCGTCGTGTGCTAACGGTGGCAATGTTATCGATTATTATCCTCCTCCTAGGCGAGTTTCAATTCTTAAATTCAAAGTTCATGTTCACATAATTTCTATGATTTAACAATTTCAAATCCGTATAACCTAGCTGTTGGTGAGGTCGTTAAGCAACAACAATTTCAACCACATACAGTTGATAAGATTTCATTTTTGGAATGTGATTAATCAATTATTCGGGTGAAAAGATACAAATTTCAATTCCATACAGTGTAATATAGATGAGAAATTCATTTTTATTTTTCTGAATATTGTTCATGGGAGCTATATTTAGAGCATAGAAGTGATTTAAATTCAAACTACACCTTGTAACAAGGTGAATCGTTCAGGGGAAGAGTATATGTCGTTGATTACGATCCAAATGATCAGCATCTCATTGAGTGATTAAACGAAAATTAGCTTAATCAGATATTAAATTAGGGTAGCATCGTTTCTTTTATTAATCCTATCAATTACATCAGGCTTTCCAGATGTGAGAGTTTGTGTTACATTTGTATTCAGCTCACTTGGAATTTGTTTATATATTGCCGAGTATATTGCTTCGTGAAAGACCAGCTTCAAGAATCCGTCGAGGAACGGAAGTAAATTTGACGTATGGATTTCATTGCCTTTTTTTTGTCAAGTAGGAATGTTATCTGCAACTTGAATGGGCAAATGAAATCACTATTTTGAGCTGTCAGCTTCTCATACTTTCTGAAGGTTCACATTGTTATATGATACATTTTATCAATGGGTTGGCCAAAAGAGATCTAGAATGGTCATTTTTATATGTTTTCCCTCTCTTCCATTCTTTTTTTTGTTTTCCCAAGATGGTATATAGAAACATATTGAGCGCAGTGAAAATATTGCATGAGACAGCATGTAGATACATAAGATTTAATTGATAAAAATATATTTTCAGTATCTTGAGTTGAATTTTCATTATATTGAATGAAAATTCAACTCACCATGAGATGATCATTGATCTTCGTATACCTCACAACAAAAGATAAAGTGTAGATGTTTATTTAAATTCTGAATGTTTTTTCTCAGAGGTGGTGCAACCAATTTCGCTTTGAATATATATACAATATTGAGTTGATGATGACATATGTGTTTGCCACGTTTCATCAAAATGTCTGCTTCCATTCGACCTGCGAAGCACGCAAAACAAATCTCGTTTTTTTCGAGTCCTGTCAAAATTTAATTGAGTCTTTGATCATCCAACCATCATAAAAAAGCAAATTGCGAATGTTCTCGCGCAACTAAACAAAGCTCTGCTCAAAATCAATGGCTCACAATGGATGAAACCACACTCACCACTCGCCATCGTGTAAGCAAGAGGATTAAAACTTTCCGTCACGTATACAATCACGCTATTATATTGGTCAAAAGTACGTTGTGGAAGGGGTATCAGATAGGACGCCTTATATGCAAGTGCTATACGCATATAGTGCTATAGCACTTCGCACCTACAAATGCTAATACAGCTGCAGATTAGGTTTACATAGCAGAACGTAGAAATCAACATCATAATAATTGGATTGAAAAGTGAAATAGATTGACAAATGAACTTATATAGATCAAGTACCTGAAGTAATATCGCGTGAGTAACTCCAACTTTGCGTTGAAATCAGTGAACTTGAAAACGGCCAGCACTGTGGTTTAATAATCGGATTCGGCTTCAACAACAATCAGTATAGTGATGACTGGACATGGAGATACCGCTGGTAATTGTTCCCAACAAAATGTTGTTCCTAACAAGATATAATGTGTACATTTTGCTACTGTAAGAGTCACTTTATAAATGGATTCCGTACAACATTGTAAGCTTGATTCTCGAGTGATACAATTGCCAACTTCAGAATGGAAGCTGCTAGTGCTTTGAGTGCTAGTGCTACCTGTCGATAAACTTGGCTCATCCGTGGAAGCTGTCAATATAGTTGAATTGGAAAGTACAATATTTTTGCAATGAACTGTCAGACGAAAGTGATGTACGGTTGTCTAAAACATCATGTATCGCGTTGATTGAGCGAGCATATGGGCTATATAGTACGGTGAGATCTATAGTATGCATTCATATACCAGCAGTAGTTTTCAAGATTTCAAAGTACTTTTTGAAGATCGGTATATCGGACACTTCCATCGAAATTCAAACAGATCAAATTTCCAGATGAAATTCAAATACCAGTAATAATGTTTTTTTTTGTTTTATAACGCTATATATTTCGATCACGATTTGATTGTGACTGATTTGTTGAGAGAATTCAGAATATATCTACAATGATTGCGCATTTGTACATCGTAACATTTGACGCGACTTTTTGGGGTAAAGATGAGCTACACAATACATAGAAGATGCACATCTCGATTGAAATTATCATATTGATTATTTCGTCGATAATTATGTGATTTTTGTGATTTTGAGGTATATTTTTCGATATTTTATTCGAGTATTTTCTACTATGATCCTGCATGTTGGGCAATGAGAAAAAATTAACATTTTCCATAACTACTCGCAATTATTGGAGGATGAATCATTTTTTCAATGAAATTGGAACTCAATTTCGATGATGTTCACTGAAAACAAACGTTAGAAATTGAAGAAATTCATACTACAAAAGCGAGTGATTGAGCAATGGTTGGTGCAAAACGAAGGAGGCCATGTAAACAAACATTTCAGGAACTTGGTATTTTCACTACTCCGTGCCTCTGTCTTTTTCAAATTATCAAGCTCATAGAATCCAATTTGTCTCCACAAGTATTAAATGAACAACTCCACAATCATTGTACTCGCAGTAGCCGTAATATCCGTACCAAGACGCATCAACCATCACTTTTCACTAAAAGTCCATCATATGCTGGAGCCACTTTTCACAATAGAGTGTGATCCAGAATTTATTCGCGAACAAGTTTTTTTATCAGATGAAGCATTTTATACAAAAATCCAATATATTGATGAATTACATAAATACATGAATTGTTTTCATTATTTTGACCTGACTTTGTTCAACAACATCGTATATCACATGTTATACTGAATAAATGTTATTATTATTATCATCATTATTATCATAATTATAATTATTATTCATTATTATCAACATATATTATCATAATCTCATACGGTCCACTTGCCCGGGGAAATGCGTCAGCTGTTCATATGAATAAAATAATCTCCTCACAGAATAATATGATCACTTATATTGCTCGAATGGATGTGAAATTGAAACTAAATGACAATATCACTGCTCTCTATCAACATTCCAAATTATTAGCTATTATTTGTTATTTGTTATCAATAAGTTCATTACAGAGTGTTAATAAAACAGGTGGTAATGATTACTACCATGAAAATTAATTACAATCAAACATACTCAATAAATTTATACTGTTATTTTCTTCTTAGCTCCCTTCTAGAATCACCGATCTTCGTTATATTCTTGATATCTAATTCCAATTCATTCCATTTCTCCTACTTTTTATTTTTTCACAGTTTTTTTCTCTACAAATTTATATTAAAATTCCATTATTCAGACCAATTTAAAATCATGTATGCAATTCCTAGTAACACGACGTCTTCTAGGAATGCAACTTATGTGGTTCCCACTAGAATAGAAATAGAAAGAAATAGAAATAAACAAAATGAATTAGCATTTTGAGACAAATCTTCAGTTTTCATGTGCCTGTAATTTTTATTGATATACCAGATCATTCAAAAAAGTTTACTACTCTCAGTATGGTTAGAAGACAGATGAAGTGTTGGCACCTGGAAACATTAAGTAATGATTCTCTATATATATTTCGTTAAAAAATATACTCAATTGTATGCGTACTGTTCTTCTTCTACCATGGCAAATATGTACATAACATGATATTATATCAAGCTGCATAAATATATTGGTTCTTTCCTTGTTCTATATTTCACGTGTTATAACTCACGTAGTGGATTAATGCACTATTCATGGAATTTGTACTCTATTTCTATCATATTTTGATTTCTACACAGGCCCATGTATTTGCTATGTATAACATACATTCATTTATTGATTGTTTATTATATATAGTTATTGAGTCTTCTCTCTGAAATATCACTCAACTAAAACATATGAACTATGATATTATTGAGCGTTGTGTGCTATTGTGCGACTCACTCCAGTTCAGTTCAGCTCTTATTCGATTCATTGAGAAATGTTTTTCGTTAATTGAGAAATGTTTTTCAATGAGGAACATAATTTTGAAGGTGAATGTTTTGTTCTCAATGTGTTCAATCAGTTCTGCTCATGTTGTAAGTTTGGAACAATTTTGTCATTGAGGAAATAAATTTTCATTCCACATTCATTGAACATCTCACATTTATTATTTTTTTGCTTCGATACAAATCTTGTGTATCATTCTTTTCAACTAAGCTATCTTGAGTTGCATCATTTAATATTTGAATCTTCATTTTCTTTATTAACTGTTGATCAACAGATTTCATCACTTATTATTATTAGGCCTATATACTTTTTTTTCTTGAGTAAACCCACAGGTAAGTTTAAAGTTTGTATCAGGCTTTGTGGATATTCCGTGAACGTGTGATTATCATGAATATTGAGAGAAAATAAAAGGAATTTCAACTTCAAAAACTTGAATTGTTCCGGAATTTCAACGTCACATTTCCTAGTGTTGTCTGAACATTACTGCCCAGTACATTCAAGTCGCTATATCCTATTCTGCTCTAGATAGTATACAGATACACTGTGAGGGTATTTCATTAAAATCATCCAGCCACGCAACACTGTAGTGTTTCTCGTATATATATATGCATGTGTGAACAACGAGCCAGTCAACAAGTAAGCATTTCTCATTGCAATCCCAGGGGAGAAAACGAAGCTGATTGCTGAGACTGAAGATATATTACAAGCTTTACCAACATTATTAGATACAATATTTACCAATGTTATGTGTGATTATAAACTTGGGTGTATATATATATATATATATATATATATATATATATATATATATATATATATATATATATATATATATATATATATATATATATATATATTATAAACGTATCATATGTTCTACCAAGGGAAACGCTATGTGATATTTTGTAGTGGTTCAAGATAAGAGGGGAGATACTTTTTCATCTCTGTTAACAATGACAATATATACCGACTATATGTAGTAGTTGGTTGGCGTTAGTGTTCCACAAAACCAGAACGGAACGAATTAACAAAGTAATATAGTGTTCAACTAAAACGACTAAGCCTTTCCCATGAAATATTATCTAGTTTCCTCGAAACGAGATGTGGTTGGGTAAGAGCACTGATATGATGTTTTGTCCTGTGTAATATGAACTTTTGGTTGTTGACTTTACACCTCTCTCTCTCCGTAGGAAAAATATGATATATGGTGAATATATATATATATATATATATATATATATATATATATATATATATATATATATATATATATATATATATATATATATATATATATATATATAAATATATATATATATAATATATGAACGAGATCATTTTGAATGCCATTTTTGAGCGATTTTATCGCGAACATTCGTATCGGAGCTACTCAATTCTCAAAGAGGATACGAAACAATTCAAGCTCGCCCCAACCCATTTTTCGCATGTGTTTGTGAAACATGTTTTATGAACTCTGATGTGTTACTTATGATATATTTCATGCATAAAAAATAAACGTGTCTGTATAATTATAATTAGTTGTGTGTTTGACTTTGTTTTAGGAGAGCATCCAGCGGCAATGCAGCACGGAGGACAATCGCATCACCGGAACTCTCATCTCTTCTGCGTGTTGTTGTGCGCGTGCGCGTGCTTTGCTATTGCCAGAACTTAACGCGATTATTGGTACTGAAATTATCACGGCTTAATTCCATTATCTTGTTGTGACAAAATGTTCGTAACTCACACACGTGACTCTCTGTATATTTATTATTAAATTTACATTTCATGTTTTAATGAGTTACGTTTTTTATTTGTGAAGTTCGGGCTTTGTATACACAAAGGACAAACCTGCGAAATATACATATTGCGTGTGAATGAACAAGCGAAATTCATTTCAAATTTGATGGCTCTTTCCATGTTCTATATATAAAAAAAGCTGAAAATACAAAAATAATCTTATGTTTCTTCGGAGAATGCTTTCACCCCACGTAGAATGATGTTACTGACTTTTGTAAATGGACACATAATTCGTGTGTAAATAAAATCGTTGTGAGTGAAAACGGTTTCAAATTTCAGTAAACGAACATTGCTGAAGAATCCTAGCTCTCACGTCAGTATCATAACAATGTATGTGAAGTGTTGGTAATTCGAAAAGTTGATACACATTTAACATTACCTACAAGAAAATGTTTCTTGCGAATATTCTTCTCTGAATATTCAACTTCGAGAAAACCTCTGATTTGAAAGATAATGAAAACTGGAATATACTCAGTGAATTGAGAAGTTGAATCACAGTTGTGTATCGGCATCATTATCCTAATATTGATGGAGTGTTATTACTACAGAATGAGTAACTGGAAATCTTATATAATCCACACATTTGATATGAAGACTATTATTATAAAGAAAAGTAAGATATTGTTATTATTTTAAAATATTCAGATATTATATATTATAAATATTACCATTCATATAGCGCTATGAAGATATTTTTGAAACCAGCGTGTTTGATTGCTCTCGATTTGTTGGTGAAAGACAGTGACAATGGTGGATCTTGAGGAACATTATTGGACATGATGAAGTTAGAGAGAACATGTCAATTCAAGAGTGAAGCTGGACTTCTAAGTACTCAAAATATGTCAACACATGTTCTCGTGACAAGTTGGTGAGGGTCTTACCAGTTCTCACAAGACGTGGCTGTTAATCGAACGAGTATTCACCACTAGTAGGTGATGATCGTGGCAGTACTCATCAAATCTCGTTGTCTCATATGTCGGTATTGGCCATGCCAGTCGATGAGTCGATGATAGTCGTTTCAACTCATTGCGGCCCTCCAAAGCAGTGATATTCTCAAGGTAAGTCTCTATAACATAATTAAATCAGTGAGGAGTCAGCTTAGCTTGTCCTTCAAAAATTTGCATACAAGAGAAGTAATGATATAAAAAAAAATTTCGCAAGTAACTCATAGATAACCAAGATCTATGCAAGTATATGTTGAATATATATATATATATATATATATATATATATATATATATATATATATATATATATATATGGATTGATGAAGATGAATACACCAGAGTCTGCGATCATAATTCTATGCAGACGTTCGAATTCTATTGAATCTTAAATTTTGCTGAATCTACTCCTGAATGCTCAACTTTCAATCATCATGAATAGTCTGAAAGGAATGCAATGCGAAGTACAAAATGGATCAAACTCATGGAGTCAATTCAATAGTCATGTACTAACAAGTCATTTGATGCATAATGAAGTTATAGAAGTGTATTAGCCTAATAATGATCTGAAGAGCAGACAGGCGTTTAAGACGAACTTGATCACTCGCGTGGTTATTATGGCACCACACTCAGTGTCATATTCATATCATAAAATTCTGTTTCTGGATGAATCTAGTTTATTCCCGGAATGATAATTTTAGCAACATAGAATATTGGTTCATAATCACTGTCTCCTAATTGATGCTAAGGCTAGAGGGTGGGATCTTTTCGACAAAGGCATCGCAAGTGCAATCTTACCACCCCAGAAAAAATCTAAGAAAATTCAAATTGATACTCAGTGAACTACAGCCGTGACTGTTGAAATGGTTTCACAATCAAAATAATTAAGAAATGATTCAACCATTGAAAAATGCAATCCTAATTAGACAATTCTGTACTTCACGTAATGGGCCAATCAACATTTAAGTAGAAACAGTATTCCGATAGACAGGGATACTCTGATTTTTTGTTTTACTTTCCTCAATCTTTTAATTTCAATCATATTTATAGTCTTAGCCTCTTAGGTCAAGTCAATATTGAAATGTTCATAGATGACCACAAGGATATTTTGAGTATCACCTATTTTGAATTGATTTTAATTAATTCCACATATTTCCTGAGAAAACCAGACAAATTGGACTGGTCGTTTGACCTGCAGACGATTTTTCAGGTGACGACGGCAAGAGGAGAAGAATGAAATGAGGAAAACTGATATTGTACTTCCTTTTCACAGTAATATAACCTCCAAATCTGATCCGATATAACTTGAATTCGATAAATCGTGTCGATGGGTCCGATTCAACAAACCCGTGTGATCCAAGTTTTTCAGTTTCGGAGATACATTAAGCTCAAAATCCAGGGATCGATCCTTCATACTCACTGCATGTAAACAAAATAGATGGCTTCGCGCGAGCCAGGTCTCGCGTCGAATGCTGTTTCGCTATGTATGTATAAAAAAAAACTTTGGATGTCTTCGGAAGTCGAAATCATCCATTTTTGAAAATGTTATGAGCATATTTCGAAAGAAAGTTGAAAACTGTACAAAAACACAATTATGAAACTTCCGCCCCGGAGGGGAGGGGAGGCAATATTGACTCTGAAACAATTTTACATCAAATTCGTAGCTTGTAACGTATTTTCAGAATGGTGATCAATATACCATTTTCTTGATCGGACTCATTCTCATAACCAGAAAATGATGACGACATTGAAATTAATTAATTAGCTTTGTACCTTCAATACCATGTTTTGTTTCATAACATCAAAACTTTGACCAAAGTCTTGAACGGCCCCTGAAATCACACCCTTCGCTATCGAACATCCAGCGAGCATGAATGGAAAGAACGTAAAATGAATCTTTCCGAACACATTTTGAAACTTTTCAACGCCGAGGAAGGGGTGAGATAAGGGAGGGTATGAGAATGAACGACAAGTATGGAAATCGGACCTCTGACTCCTGAGTTACGGCTCCCCCCAAATCAGAATAATTGAATAATTAATCTGAAGAATTGAAATGGTTTCAACGTATCGCTTTTCGATTCGAAGAAATAACATACCCTATTGATCATATGTCATGATCCATCTGAATAATTCTGGCTGACTGATAGTATTTGGCTTTCACGCATAGCTGAAATGAAGAAGTTTCTTCAGATTGAAACGTTTTGCTCACAAGTATGAAATATGATGAAACATTTGTTCTGCACGTTACTCATCAGTTCTATTAAATATGTTTCTATGTTGATAATTTCAATTTACAAGTTCCAAACAGACAGAAATGTGACACTCATTCAATTCGATTAGGCGATATCAAGAAAACATTGTCATACGGTATTTATTTTCAGAATAAGTGAGAAAGATTATCGTTCATTCACTTCGAAACATGTTTGCAGTAGCTGCAACTTCATGATCACATTTTGAAGTAGGGCCTACATGCGAAAAGCTGATCTAGTTCGAATGATATTATAATGTATGCACAATTCCTAACTATAACTGGGATACAAATTATGTAACGTGCATGGTGGCTGTTAAAAAGACGAATAGATGTTGTAATTTCAGTTATTTGATGTAAAATTCCTAATTCAAAGAAGTGCGGCAAAAAGTGAGGTGAGCAAAGAAACTTCAGCTCCCCATATTGAGAGCTTACCGCGAAAACAATCATAATCGAAATGTGAGAAATATTTAAATTCGCGTAGTATGCAGACCCAATTGTATACTAAAATTCAAACAACCGTACCAGAAAAATGCAGCATGTGCCTTGTTATTTGAGCGATATAAGCCTATTCATGTAAATTGTAATGTAAATTGACCTACACGGACACACTTATATTTTTGAACAATTGTTTCTAGAACTTCCTGCTCTACTTCATGCTCATGTTTTAAATCGTTCCACAATTTAATTGGTTCCATTTTGGATCTCAAAAGCTTATTTCAATTTATCTGAAAATACTATGTTGAATGAGCTATTCTGTGGAGAATAATATATCATGTGCATGATATATTATTCTCCACAGAACAGCTCATTCGATTCATGCGAGGATTCATGTGATACTCTTTTCGATGTGATAATTATGTATCATTTATATATATTCGAATTTCACGAGAAAATGAATTCTTTCGAAGAAAATAGATGAGCAAAATGTCCTGCTCTTGGTTTTTCTTGAGATTTGAAGAAAAATCTCAGTGTTTTTTCTCAACAGCGTTGCAAGCAATAGCGTTCCGAAACTGTACAACATCTAGTTAGATGATGATACATGACGCGTATGTCAAGTAGGCCTATAATAATGCTTTGTACTTTCGTTTGAAGTGTGGAGAAAAAAAATCAATTTGTTTTTTTCGGAGTACGGTACAATGTACGGTACTTCTACGTACGGTACTTGTACGGTACGGTACTTCGCTCCACACATACAAAAATCTCGAACTCAAATTCAAAATAAATTCATATGAAAGAATTTCTTTTCGTATATTTTGTAGTTCTTCAGTAAACCTACAGAAAAAAAGTCAAATAATCTGTTGATCAAAGAACAGAAATATTTTGGAAATGTGTGTTTATTGGGAACGCATTTTTCAATAGGCCTATATCATACAAACCGTAATCAATATGAACAAGTTTGTCTGCATGAATAGGAGATGTATGGACATTATCTCATCTCATCAACTGTCAAATCTTCACAAAGTGAATATATGTATATCTGTCAAGTCCACATATATGATATATTTTGAAATAAATATCGATCGAGTATATAAAACATTACGAGACATCCTGCATAAACTATGGAATAAAGTGCTCAACTTTCTCCACGCTAAACTGTAGCCATCCAGCAATCAATAGAGCTCGTCCAGTATAGCGAGTTACGTCTTCACAACAGTGGGTCATGTGTTCGATCCCAGGGAACAACATTCACGCACCTTCCTTCTACAAGAAAAACAGATAAACAATACATAAACCTCGCCCTCACACACAAATACTGCTACAACTGTCTCGAGTAATAAAAACACTGGGACACATCGGAGAATGTTTTTTATTGCAATGATTTAACCCACTAATATTCAATTAATATGTCTTACTCTCATAAAGCGAGTCAAAGAAATTATCTCCTCAAATTGTTGGTGACATCCCGTCGCGATGAATATTTTTCCTTATTGGGAAATATAATGTCAAAATATCATTACTAATATCAGAGCTTGATATAGTTTTGAAAATATTTCTCAAATCAAATTGTCATTTCATGAAATGTGACCTCATTGTGAATTTACCTGAGGTATTGGAATTTAAATTCCATTTTTAATATCATTGCGCTAATTCGATGTTATTCAGACGTCATTGTTTTGTGTGATCGTGTTATCATGGTGTTAAATACTCCTTCAGTCAAGTCACGTTTCCCCTTCGAGTTCATCGCTGCAAATAAATTGGAACTCAAACCTACGTCACCTGAACGATGGATCGGTGCACGTTACCTATACGGCTGTACGATGGATTGCACGGGTTACGTGTGGGATGGATCGCTACATTTTACCTATACCACTAGGAGATCACTCAAATCAGTCACATGGTAAACGCATGCCGTGACAAGATTTAATAAAAAAAAATTGTGAATGTCAAACACTTTAGATTAATCGGAATTTCATATCGAGTCAAAAAATCAATGGAAATGAACTTCCAGTCATCTTAAACGACTTACTTCACTGAATTATTTCTAGTCACATATGGAATAGATGTAATAGATGAAAGTGTTTGTGTACGAATTTTGAGAAAGTATTAATTGCCCAACTATAAGGCCAGGTAAGGTTGCTTAGGAGATAATTGATATATTGTTTTACTCTTCCATTATGTTCATGCGTAATAATTTCGCCCGCGTTGTTATTGTGTAATGGGATGAATGGAATAATGTGTCGATCCAAATTGATTCTGAGAGTTTTAATGTCTTGTTCCCAGTAAGGTTAGTCATCAGAAAGGATATCTGAAAATGAACAGGACCTAGTTCACCAATGTCACTCAAGGCCTAATACAACTTATTATGATATAGATCGTGGGCTGCCTGTTTACATTGCGTGACGAAGTTTTTCATCTTCCTGGCTTGTTTTGCTCTGATATGGATTCCGAATACAAATGTCACATAACCTTGCAGTGTTGCTTCTGGATGATAATAACTGAAAGCAACTTCGAGGCGAATGTTATCCAGCATTACCATTTTAAACAAAATTAATCCTCATCCACTCAGCAAATTGCAGCTTCTCGCATTCATTACTACCAGGTTTTAATGATTATTTTGTAACGTACAGTTCAAACCTAATGCAAACTTCGCAGTTTCATTACTGTACAGTTATTATGTTCCATCTGTTTGTTAATAGTACATTTTCAATTCTTTTTGAAAGCCTCAATGAATATTCACCATTGTTTTGAACACAATTGTAATAGTATGTTCTTATTATGCATCACCATACAAACAAGTAGCAAAAATAGAAAACAAGCAGAAATTCAAGGAGTAGACTCCCACAATTTGAAATTCAAATGCGGAAAGCGTTGTTTTCCTCCACAGAGAAACCAAGCAAACAAAGCTCACATTTATTGCAATAACAATATTACGTATGTTTCAGCATCAGTGCTAAAGTTTCAACAATACTTTGAAAACATATTTTGCTATAACTGAATGCCCACTGCCACTGTGAAAAGAGCCAATTACTTTCGGAAGGAAATTCAATTTGATCTCGCTTCTGAGGAGATACCTTAGATTTTCAGATAAGTAGTAGTTGCATTCGTTCGCAACTTGGGAATACAAAGTACAATTTTCCGGTTTTTGAATAACCGAATTTGTTTAAGTATATGGCGGCTGCTCGTTGATGATGGTTCTGATGTTTTTTCCTGAGAAGGAGTAGCTCCTGATGTTGGTTTGGTCCCGTGGAAGTCTAACTTGACGTTTGTGATCATTTTTTCTATAAATTTTGCGAATTTTGAAGATTATGAGCTATCGATCAGATGACTAGGCCTACGTAACGGCAGTCAAACGGTGTCTGATACAGACTCTCTATCCAGAGCGATTGACTATGAGAGCGATTTGTTGGATCTTCTATTATTGCATGATGATTGAATGTCTGATTATATTATTGACAATCACATCATCGTGATGTTCGACTCTTAGTTGTTCAACAAGGGGTGGGTGGTTTAAATGAATTAAGAATCGATTGTCCTGAATCCACTGTTCCAAAATTCAAGTGTGCTAAAAGTCAGCTGTATACTGGTGCTCAAAGATGAAATCCGAATATTTGAATTTCTTTTTTTGAGCAACCCTACAGAACCTGAAGTGAAGAAGTTTTGACTCTTCCCCTTCACGATTTGTAATAATAATGCCGATAATAATTGTCTTTCCATTCATTTCAATGAATTGTGATAACAATAATGGATACATTTGTGAGGTTTCATGGAACTTCCGTGAGGTTCATCAGACGAATAAGATCGATACGTATATGTAATTCGATAAAAAAAAACTTACATGATAAATGACATAGCGATACACACCACACATTGACACACAGACACACGTTGAGCACATTGACGAAAAGCGTGGAGATGATAACAGTGAACAAAATAAGATATTCACAATAGTATTGCATTCTGTCTTCAATAGGGTTGAAAATAATATTGTAAATGGTAGGTGATAGCTCAAGGATATGAAAATAAACAATAATTAGCCAAACATTGAAAAAACAATACATAGATAACACATTCACGAGTTTAGAAGCATTCAACAGGAATAGTCTGCAATATTAGCAAGTTTGGATAAACGTCTTCTGGAGACAATTATATATGCCCACATCAGTCGACAAGGAATTATCAAAACAATTACTATTATCACCGCGATATGAGATCGCATTGTTGTGTATAATTTGAATTTCAGTACAATCAGTTTTCCTTCACTGACTTTGGAACTCTATAAACCCAATATCCAATGATACGAACTGGAAACATAATATTGTAAAGGTGCAGCATGTCATAATAAAAGATAACATAATCAAAAGATGTCATAACAAAACGAACAGCTATTTACATTATCACGGTATGTGTATTAGAAGTGATTCGTGAATCAGTGGGTATGAAAAGGGAGCCTGGAAGCTGAAGAGAGACTTCCCATTGTGACGAAAATGAATTGAAAATATAGCATGGCTTGGTTGCCTGGCTGTAGACGAATAAGATAAGTCATCCAATATAACAAGAGAAAGGAATCCACAAGAAAATGACTTGGCTTAAGTATGTGTATCTCAAAACATTGCGTATATATAGATAAAGTTCATTCGAAAAATTACATATATACAGAACGAAATGTATATGAAGATTTACTTCTGATGTTTTTGAAAATATTGGATGTAATATATATTCATATCAAAGAGAACAAATCATAATGAAAGTATATACTTGTATATAAGGAATGATGTTAATAGGAATTTCACCAAGACTCAAATTCCTTTTCTACTTCTTTTAAAACATGAGTATGGTTTGAAGTTGGATATTGTTGTGGTTCAATAAAGAATAAATGACATAGATACAGTAATATAATTTATACGATTCCATATAAAGTTACAAAGAGAGTTGTGGTAGCTACAAAGCACGGTATCATTTCTCAGTAGTTCTACAAATAAGTAACCAAGTAGTGAGTAGAGAGTAGAGAGTAGGAGGGGTCTTCTACTTACGAGAACTTGGTCTTATATCTGGTTCTTGAAAGTTATTCGATCACTAATCAATGATTCGTATCGTGTAGTTTAAGAAACTACCTACTGTATCGATGCAACAAGGAAAGAGGAACGAGTTGGCATTCTTGATGCTGGTGACAATATATTATCTGAATATAGATATATCCAAATAGCGAAATCGTCAGAAAGCGTTGTATACACTGATTGAGCGGAATATTTGTCAGTTGATCTATTTGATCGAAATCTTCCAAATTTGGTGTTAAAATTACTATGTATATCGTCACACAATCTGCCTTCGTTATGGAGCTTTTGATGATTTCAAATGATATTTGATCCATGAAAACCAACATTTTATGGACTTTCTCTTCAGAACGACGGAACCTATAGAGCTGGAGCTTGTTATAATGAGAATTAAGCACAATAAATTACTTCGCATTGCTTCATTCGGTTGTTTCTGAATGTATTGATTTATTGCATTCCTTGCTGAAATCATGCAAAAGAAAATTATACAGACCACAAAAATAAACGCTCAACATTCTTTGTGTTTGTGTATATTGTGTTACTCGTTAGTTCCTATAAAGTATCACAGATAAAAATACCTTTAGTAATTGAAATAATAATCATATCAATAGTGATCTACTCTTTAGACCTCTTACGTGACGTCATCTTTCACAAACTCATTACGTTAGCAGAGTTCGGTTACAACCGAAAAGCACGATACAAACCTGCATTGTTAGTCTTATGAACTTACTTACTTTCTTAGATCGTTACACGAACTTTTCTTTCACCTAAATTGTTTCTCTTCGGCATCGTTTAAAGCCAACCGTATATAATTATGAGTGTATATATATACGGTGAAAGGAAGAGAAGGGGTTTAGAGTTTATACCATAGTCTAGAAGAAAAGCATTCTCTTCCATTACACAGTATTGATCGCAATGATGAAAAATTAATGAAACTCTTCCCCGTTCACTCCCTAACCCCGCTCTTTACCGTTTCGGCATCAAAAGATCAAGTCTGATGACCAAAAGTAGACAGACGCATGCACTCGGCATATGTGCATGGCGTATGTAACACCTTAAATGTGTGGGTTAGACTTGAAGCACTTGAACGGCAGTCACAAATGGAATTCGTATTATTGTACGTTCCAAGACGTAATATGGGTGAAAAGTTGTATGAAAAAAATGATCATATCAATTATTTATCTTTTCACCTTCCAATTTATCCACTCAACTATTTATTCATCTACTCATATCACCCACACACGCGGAGCTATATGTTGCTTCTCTCTTCTCTTGGTACATTGTACCATATTTTTTCAACTTTGAGAATCTAATTTTTGCCTTCATGCAGCTTTTTCATATTGGGTTTAACGACGCACTGTAATGATAACGAAGATCTATTGGCGTCGGTTGGATGAATAATGAGATGATGAGATGATGATATGAAGGTTCTTGTGTAATGGGAAGGATAGTGGAAAGGAAGCGGTCATAGCCGACTTATTGTAGGAACCATCCCGGCTATTAGCCTAGACTACAGAGGGAAACCATGAAAAACCCCTGTAAAGATGGTCGATGCAGGGATCGAACTGGGCTCTAAATTCCCCTCGCCTCCCGGATCACATGAAGCGAGCGCGTTAACCACTGCGCTGCAGGTGCCGGTTTCAGCTTGGAGAAGTAGAAGTAATTTTTCAGTCTGCTAGTGTGCCAGTCAACCTTGTGATATTGCATAGAATTTTACATGTATCAGGACATTTACTGTCGGTTCAAACTGTATGCATGAAGGCCTACATTTTACCCGATAGGCTACACCCACGAGAATCATTGATTCAATACAACAATCGTATTATCACATTGTTGCTTTGAGCGTTTTACCGGTCCCGCTTCGAGTGTTGTGATGAGTTCTATCTGATATCACTTCGCGACCAACTGCTATCTGATGATCGAACAACGAGTGCAAGCCTTCTTGTTTTTGTTTCTTGTTCTTGTTTATCTGATCTTGATGCATTCTACGTTCTTCTTCCCTATACAATGGTCAGACTAAAAGTGTTGTATCGTCTACTCTATGTCTATACGTTGTTCCAATTTTGTACACGGCTAGCTCATAAGAGGAGACAAGTTTTTAACCAATTGAATTATCGACTTTGAATATTCACCAATCATGAATTTCTACACGACAGCCCTTAGTGCTCAGTGTTCGTGAGAGTTCTATCAATAAACTGCCTCTATATTACATAATGATGGCATATCATATTCACTGTCTCATGCAAGTGGTCTGTTTATATGTATATCACATTTCAAAATGGAAACACATACTTTTGTAAGACAAAATCCAGCTAAGAAAACAGCGAAAAGAATTAAATAAACGATCATATTGATCCGTTGATTTATAGGCACTTTCTTACGTACTATATAAGATAATCTTCCTTTATTATGAAATATTATGACCTAATATGCTAAACACGTTGAAATTGAATTCAGTGAAGTTATTGTAGTTTCGAGTAGTAGGTTGAATTTTCGAGGAAATTTGCATAATCCTGAGGGTAAACTATTATTTGAATGATTATTGTATTTTCTACGTTCTAAATTATGCTCAAACTCGACTTTTATTGTTTCGAAAATCTTTACTAACTACATCAGACTGGATTTATCTGTTTGATGATCGTGAAAGGTCAAAAAGTTTCCAATATTTCCATACAAAATTATCAACAGGCATTGTATTCAAAATTGTAATTAAAATCTCATTCGTGATCTTAACTTACTTTCAAGATGTACGACAACCATTTATTGTTTGATCTGCATATTTTTCCAAGAGAATAATTAAAGCTGGTTCGTTACATAATTCATGGAACATAGAGTGTAAGTTATATTGAGTTTGTCTTGAGGCGCTTACAAGTTATTATTTCTCAGTACTTGTGATACCTTGCTTTGTTATTCTCTCTTATATATTCTCTTCAACTGTAGAAACAAACCGTAACGTGAACCATCTATGCGTAAACGTCTCTATTCATTATAATAACTGATCAGGTGTTCCTATTTCCACCATATTAGCATGCGAACCGAAATAATCTTATATTTTATAGAGTCACTCTATTTACAATCTCAGCTACGTCGATATATTGAACAAAATGTAAATATACATATTGGAGTTTTATGTTCATTATAACTTGATTGGAAAATTGAAAGTTGAACCAATATTGTATCTTGAAATATGTCTGAATAATTAACTCTATTTACTGAACATATCTCATTGGATTGTTCGAAATGATTCTAGATCTCACGTTCGTTCGTTCGTTCGTTAATACTACCACTACTAATATATATATCATGCAAATTGATATAGTAGTCATACTCAATGATGTCAAATTGGACCATATTTCATGTGAATTTGGTTAATATACCAATTATAATGTCTGAAACAATACTAATACTGGAGAGAAGATCTTTTCGTGATTGATTTTAAAAAATCCTAGGTGCAAAATGATCAATTTGAATAGTATCAACGTCATACTAATTTATTAATCCAACTAGTCCAAGCGAATTATCTATTAATAATGTATTATACTCTTCATTTATCAATCAGAGTAACTAATTTCATATTTATTCTAATTGACAATTGACTTAGATTCAGTTAGCAAAAAGTTAGCAAGCAGAACTATGCTTCGTTCTTACTTATGACGATCTTCTTCATTAATACTTTATTGCATAATGTTTTACTTCATGAATAGAAAAGCTTCTAAGAATTTAATTAACTGTAGAAGCAAGACGTTAGAATGAGGTCTAGATTATTCAGTTTTTCTAGCACGTCATAACAAACTTTATAATGATATGCATTTTGTCGGAACTCTCACTCGAGAGCACTGAAAAGAGAGCCGTTAGACCTGTCATAACTTCTTCTTGTAGTGATTAATTCTTGAAACATATGTTGAAAATGTCATTATTCTCCATCTATCAAAATTATTATATTTTTGATCAAAAGCCTATTAATTATGTATCGTCTAATAACAATTACTGTACTTCGTATTTCCCATGGTTCCCAAAGAACCTTGAAGACGGAAGAGACAGCCATGATTAATGTGAACTGTGAGAGTATAAAGGATGGCACAATGATCATTATTTCTCATCGGGCGTGAATTTGATTCAACTGAAATGATCGATATTACGATCTACCCCTGTCAAGGTCTCCTGATCAGGGTGCAAAGTGGTTCGAACGAATTTGCCAACAAGGGTATAAGAAGACCACGCTGTCGCTTATTTCTTATAAGCTTTCTCTGACTTTTGAATCTAAGTAAACAACCCAGAGTTGCCGCTTCTGAACGGTCCTACTCATCCATTCATTAAAGAACATCACAACCCTGAAGACAGATTCGAGCAAATAATGACGATATTCATTTTTCTAATTTGAGAGAGAACTAGAAATGACCATCTCAATCTCAGGAAATAGGGAAATTCCTTCGTCGTACAGGACCACGCCAATTTTTTGGCGTCGTGACGTAGACTTGACTTGATTCTGTACAGAATCGGTTATGCTATGTCATGACTCGGAGTCTCTGGGAAGAAAAAAATGATAATTCATTAAACTAGTTTTTATGGTTCCTACTTTTCACTGAAATTAGGGAGATAATTATCGTCATTATTCATCAAAATCTAGTTTCAGGGTTGTGGTGTTCTTTAATAATTGGGCGAAAATTATACGTTCATCACAGAGTAGGGCAAAGGCTTAGTCGAATCGTTTCAAACAGAAACGGTTTAAGCATGCTGACGATCACATCGATTAGGGGAGAAAACGATTCAGTCCCAACACCCTCAAAGATGTCACGTTGGCACTATCAAATGTTCTGTTACGATTCCATGATTTTTCATGATTCCACGTTATATTTTCGAAATTCTAATTTATAAATATCTTAAAATTAGTTCAGTGACGCCAATAATTTTTGTGGTATTAGGTCGAAGAAGACGAATATCAGTTCTGTAACTACGCAGAACTCCTGTTGATTTGAACCAATATTATGGAACAGAAGAACCCGTGGAGAGTTTGGGAAATAATAAATTCATCGTCATGGTCACTGCCAAGTGAATCGTTATAACAATAATCAATTCAGACCACTTCGTCCTAAACCCGATTTGAAAACCTTTGGGAAATTACAATTATTTCGATTCTCTAACAGAATCGTGTGTATAAAGTTGGGTCCCTCTGTTTGGAGATTCCCCCCCCCCCCCCCCCTTCGTCGTTTTCCTTCTTATTCACAGTATGTGAAGAAGAAAACATCATAATATTCAATATGTTATGATGATATTGAATTGTATGAGGAGGCTATTCAATGAAATAATTATAAAATTGTGCATATTGATGAAACTAATGTATTTGAATAGTTAGCCTCTGTGTTTCCCCTGTATTTCCCGAGTTGTTGTTGATAAAATAATATACATACATACATATTCTCAAAATAATGTTGCGATTGTTTAATGGATATATTATATTGTTGCAGGAGTTGCAGTCATGCAGCATCAGGTGTTGCAGAGTCTTGGAATTACATCGACTCAATGTTCTCGTTGACACATGGAGGTGGAAAGAGAGTAAATTATAGATATAGTAAGTGTGAGTAAACCTAAAGACACGGTTTCAAGCATTGTTATTCGCTCAACGACCCCACCAACAGCTAAGTTATGTGGAATTGGGAATAAGCAAGTAACAATTTTAAAAGTGATGATGAGTGAAAGGACGTTTACTATACTCATGAGTGACTACACCAAAGGTGACTTCAGTGCTGACTGAGCTACGTAGGGTGGCGTTGAAATATATCTCAGAGCATTGTTATTATATGTTTATTGCGACCTTTCTGTACAATATAGTCTATTTGACGACTGCCAGGCCTCAAATATTGATTTTGATGAGGAACACTTCTGAACATATGATTTCTATGCTCCTATAGTTGAGGAAATGAAATTCAAGCAACAAACGATCAATATCAAAGTGTTCCTCATTGTTTTTGTTATTTCAAATATTCTGTCATATGCAGTCGTTCTTACATTGATAGTAGGGGAATTACCTCTTTCCCCAGTAGACTTATAAGTGGGCAACAATGTTCCCATATTATATTCCCAATCACAATTTCAGTGTATCTTCATATCAGTTTAATAATCGAATGTTGAAACATTTTTTTTCCACACTCAAAAATGATGATTGAATACACTACCCATCAGAGCGTATGGCGATAAAGTATTCTGCATTTTTACACCAAAATATTTTAGTCATTTTGAAAATCCATTCTGGCTATTTCACTCTAATTGTTACATGTATTACCAAGTGTATTACCAAGTGTGAATGAAGCGCTATCATATCTGTGCCACAGGTACGTAAGTCTACGAGTACTTGGATCGCACATCCAATTGGCCAATCAGACGTCGCCTTCAATCTCTTTTACCTGACTGATAATCGTACCACTACCAGACGCACCACGATCGGTCGTAGCACTACCAGTCGCAATTCTAACAGTCGTACCACAATCAGTCGTACCACTACAAGTCAAACCGCGATCAGTCGTACCACAACCATTATTATCATTCTATCAGTCATACAACGAGAACTTCGGTCTTCAGCTGTCAAGTAACAATATAATGTAGGCTCAGCTCAGAAGCGCATGGAACACTATGTATAGTTATTAGTGAGTACAATAATCCGTGTTCTCTATGAAATATTGTATTTTATTCAATTTGTTGAGAGAATACCAAGAGATAATTATTCAACTTCTGATGTCGTATCTTTATATTCTGATTAACTGAAACATTGATTCATTTCCTTGTGACGTTCATATCTGCTAATTCAGACATGTCTTGGCACTGTCAGAAAATAAACTATATGGATGAAATAATTTGATAGTGAATGGCCGAAAAATCTACAATGCATGGCCTGGACTGAATAAGACAGTCCGAATAATAAAATGACAGTGCAAATAATGATTTTCGATTTGAATTTGATATTTCTCATGACCTAATCTAAACTAGTGATCACCTAACCCAACTACATAATTTTCATATAATTGGTGGGACAAATTGAATAAATGTATCTGATTTGCGTATACAATATGGAAGTTCAAAGTCCGCAATAATTATTTTCCAAGCAACTTTTCTGTCTTCTGATTCTGGTCGAGTTTCTTCGAACAGACTGAACTCATTTCAGAAAGACTGTTTTTCGAACATATTCTCTTCTAATTCCTTCTTCATAAAGTTCCAATTTCGAACAGTAATCCCTTCTTTGATGCTCCACCAATACCGGATTTCATTAAATTATGACATATCATTCAGAAAATATCGATGTGAATTTTTTATATCTTTGGATCATCAATTTCACCCATCACGTTGTCGATGGGGAGAATTGAAAGAATCAGCTGAGTGGAGAATATCTCCAATTTTGAATCTAGTTTCTTTTGATTATTTGTATTGGAAAAAAAATGAAAAGTATCTGACTTCATGCGTGAGTCTCTTGGAAATACAAAATACTTGAATAATATGTTCACAGGTATTTGGAAGTTTCTGCAGTAACTGACTGTGCTCTATATTTCTGAATTATTGTCGGAATGAACATTCATCTTATCCTTGAAATATGAATGAAATATTCAGTTCATCTTATATTATTCTCTTCTCGAATTTGCAAATCCAGAAAAATCATTCTTTGAACCACAATATATGGAGAAAATTGAAATGGATGATCTTCGAATTGTAAATTGAATATCAACGAAATATGGGGAATGTGGGAGTCAATAATTATCTTTTGGTATGATGAAATACGATTTAATTATATATGATTTGATATATAAACATGGAGTATATATTTTCGAAAAATTTGAAAATGATCATACTGAGAGGTTTTAGTTGATGATTGTTTATAAAATTTGATAGTGATTTTCTGGTGTGTGATGCTGAAATACCATAGTCGGGAATAGTTGCTGAAAAATCTGGTCCTGTTCTAGTTTTCATGCTCAGATACCTTATTCTGGTTAATAAACTGAAAAAAAGTACTCGAACCAATGTTGAGAAGTTTGAAGTCACGGTTGACAGTATCAGTGAAGTTCGGTTGACAAAAGTAAACTTTCTTGTGCGTACCAGAAGAGAGAATGAAGGATTTTAATTATGTATAAGCTCGCTCTTTATAATGCTGTAGGTATAATAATTATGTGGTCGTATGAACTTGGTGCAAGCGAAAGAAATTATCCTATATAAAAACTAGAAAATAAGCTGAAAGAAAATTTAATTATCATAAAATTGATGGTTACCTCTTTCAAGACACGAATAGAATTATTTATCATATTATTTCGAGTTCAGTTTCAAGTTCAGTCTCACAAATAAACCTGGTAGTACGTATAGTTACTATATTTTCAGAAATAATAATATATGTTTATGGATGGAATGCGATGAAACTCTACGTTGTAATTTGTTAATATCCATGTCGTGGCATTCAATTAACAGTATTCTGGTACTATTCTAGATACATTTGCAAATGGAGAATGGTGAGTAACATATGAAGTAAATGATGAATAAGCAATGTATGTATATAAAGAGATGTGTCCTAATTACTTCAGAAATCGACATCGTTTCCGTGAGTTCAAAACTGATCGATATGAACGTGTCTTCAAATGTTTATAAAAAAATGGAACTTACAGAGAGAAAATAACTTGCACCTAAAATCGATCAATAATCGAATCATAATATTGAGGAAAATAAGCTTCGTGTGTCAACAGCATTATGATTCGGGCAAACCCACTCAGTATATAATAAAGTGAATATATTATTGTTATATACCTATATATCATACGGTAATACACCGGTATAATACCAGTACGTCAGTGTATATCGTTATGTTATACCAGTTATGAATAGGTATGTTTATATTCTAAGTACTTTGTAAAAACTGAGTAATTTGGACACTCCCTTAAAAAATAACTTATCATCCTTCACTTGTATTATTTCTGCCCTCGTCTATACATGAATTTCTATACATGAATTCGAGTATGTATGTAAATGTCGAAAGTTTCATTATTATTTGTGTGAACTTGCTGCATAATGTAATAACGGCCTATAAAATTGTGACATATTTTTTATTATGAAATAGGTTTAGATGATTATTATGTTTCATGAACCCTGTCATTGGTTAAAATTATATTTCAGAATATCATTAATGTATAACCAACACTTGATTCAACATCTACCCAGATCTGTCAATATAACAGGCCATCATAGAGAATAATATATTACTGTAATTCTCTTTTCCTTATCATTTCCCACTGTTCATCAGAATTCCATTTCTGGAGTAATGAAATTAGGGAAATTGGGGAAATTTTGTTTTCAATTTTTTGTACAAAGTTTTAACTGAGCTCTATTATAAATCCCAACAACGTTGTGGTTCTGCTTTTTGATGCTCGCTTATTAAGTTTCTTTCGAGTCGAGTCCGTAGGTTATGGATATTACAGTATGATGTTGTCAATAATTCAAATCATCATACTGTATGAATTTTACTTATTTCCAGAAGAGGGAAAAACGATTATATGACAGTCAAATATCGATGTATGATGATCGCATTTTATTAAGAAAAATGGAGAGGTAGAATTTATATGATTTCTATTAGTTTCAGGATAAATGACAAAGTAATCAAGTTCTTATTGGTGTATGTAAAATTGGCCATCATTTGAGGTTAAAACTATTATACTTCATTTCCATGACATGTTATAATCATATATACAGGTTGATTTTTTCAATATATCATCGGACAGTTCATGTTTTTGAATTAATTATGAATTTTATATTCCTATTCCATCGAAACGAGTAGCAGATTATATTCATTTACTCTTTTGTTCATTTTTTCATCAAATTCAACGCATTTATTCATTTCTCAAGCATGATTGGTGCATATCAGATGTCTGTCATTAGCAACAAAAGGTTGCCTAATTTGCCTGTTTCCAAAACTATTGATTATATCCATGTTTGCAAAAAGAGGTGATTGTCTTTGTGTGAATGTAAGAATGTAACAAAACTGATGTATCCCATATAAAATAAAGATGGAAATTATGATGAATAAAAGTCCTCACAATAATCATTTACAATGCATTTGTATACAACTTACACATTGTATACATTACAATACAATATGCATTTTCCCATCAGCAAGTTCCTTGTTTCTGAAATAGTAAAACCTGTTCTTGATGAACGAAGTTCTCAGAACTTTCGGAAAATAATTTACAAATATTATGAGAAAATTGCAGTCATATGAATACTTTGAAGAATATATCACGTTTTACTGGAAATTTTGAGTAAATTCTCAAAATGAGTTCCAAGTTCAAGTATACATTCTCTTTATTGAGGTTATGTAAGGGACAGCTTATATTTTCATTCATGTGGAATCAAATTGGTCGTGAGTGTTGATTAATCATCACTAATTATTGATCAATCAAAACAATGATGATCACCAACTACAACAGACGACATGAGTAAGTGATCAATGTTTACGGGAAGTTATTTTGGCGTACCTAAAGTGTGAAGATAGAAGGAATACATGGACAGAACTCAAAAGCATTGGAGATGAGCACCAAGAAAGAGTAAGAACAGGTATTGTAACATACTCGCAAAGAGATGAGAAAGAATCAGTTCAGGGACAGTATTTGGAGAGAGAGATTGGACGCCCGTTCAGAGAGAGATGGAGATACAGTTGAACATGATTGAATCATGGAATGAGTGAGTAATGCCCTACTCTTATTGTGAGAACCAATTGAGAATAATTTTACTCACTGCCTGAATTACCAACGTGGAAGTAGCTCTAACTGACAGTTTAAAGTTGTTATCACTATGGTTTATCCATTATCTCCATACGGAAGTCAGGGATTCCCGACATGGCCCCTGTCCTATCTGGTGCCCCAAGGTGGAGTATAAAATCAAATGAAATCGTATTGTGAGAAATCAAAGAAAAAAATATGGGAGACAGAAAAATGTTTGAAGTTTTTTCCCCTACACAGAATAATCTTACTGAGACGAGTGGTCGAGTGGGATTTGTAGTCAACCTATGTCTGGAACCAGCGAGGTAGTAGCGACGCCACCGGCGTCACCAATAACTCTGTGAATACGATCGTTGACGGCGCAACAGTGATAAGGTAGGTCACTACAGACACGACAACGGTGAACCCATTGATATCAGTGTAATCGATTACAAGAATGGCGGGATATTCCTCTGTATTTTTCTTCTACAATACCGATGTTATTATTTCCTTCGTTTTTTTATTATTGTGTATAATATGAAATATATTATCCTTGGTTATTGAAAAAATTAACTCACATTTTATACCTAAATGATGATGAGTGATCAAAAGTCTTTCTGGCAAATGCAGATTTTGTTTGTAGTAGACCTGAGTAGGCCTGAGCGAAATATTTGCATGGAATTCACACGAAATGATTATCGAAATGACATCTAGGCCCTACATTGGTTTTGAATTTACAGAATATATTTCCACAAATGAAAATATTGCCCTTCTTTTCGCAACATCATCACTTTGGTATTTTAAAAATTCAATGATTATTCATCTAAATTGATGTGAGCCATTTGATACTTTGAACTATATATATTTTTTTCATTCATTTGTATTGGGTCGACGCACTCTACTGATGACTGATGGTTAATGATAAATGAGATGATGGGATGATGAGATTGAAGGTAGGTATTGTATATTAGGTGGTTTTGAATAGTAGGAAGAAGTCGTTCGTGGCTTGGTGTCAGGAACCATCCCAGTGTTGACCCAAATGACAGAGGGAAACCACAAAAAAAAACTGTCACGATTGTCGATCATGGCGGGAATCGAACCTCGGTGTACTGAATGACGGTTCAGTGTATCAACCACTCGGTCACACGTCTCAGGCTCCAAACAATATGATGCTCGATATTGTATGTACATTTTGATAGTGTTCTAATATTCTGTTTTTTTTCTGAAATACTAGTTCAGAGTATGAACCAGAGAGTCACCATTTCGGGAAATTGGTATGTTTCCATCTATTTTCATACATTTCGGGGAAGAGGGTGAGTTTCAGTATTTCTTCTATTTTTCTCAAGTTCAGTTGCAAAATGTTTATAGTTTACACTGTTTTTTCTTCGAAAAAAAAAAGATATTTTTCTATTCATTTTGAAAATATTTGAGCGACTTCAGCTATTGCGTTTGGACCTATATAGGGATTATTGTAAAATCGCATCCGGACCTAGTAATAAAAATGTACTTTCTGTTTTTTGATCATCACTCGCAGAAAAGTTCACGGAGAACCACAGAAAGGAGTGTACTTTCGTGTCCATCCCAAAATGCTGTGTGCCGACGTCTCAAACGGATACGTGGGTACACTCTATGATCAGTAGCAGCAACTCTGACGTCGTTGGTTTGTCGATAAAGTAGTTGGCTTTGGACGAGTAGTTTGGTATAGTTGGATGTAGTTGGACTTGTTTCATTGTCATTTTGTTGTTGTTGATTATTGTAACTTTGTTGTAATTTTGGGAGAGATTTTTTATTTTGAAAAAAAATACTTCATTTGATTCATATACATAAATATATTGTTCTATTTTCTAAACTGGTCGCGTTTGAGTTGACTACATGCTCGTCTTCTTATTGCAGCAGGTAGTTGATTCATCTTGATGAATGTATTCGTTACAGTACAAGTTGAGGAGTATCTGATAAAAAAACAGAGCAAATTAAGTAACTTTCACCTCACTATCCTGGAACAGGTATGAACTTCACTTTTATGTTCACGTTATGCTTACTATACTTGCAGATTGAGCTTTGAGATTGAGGTACTCAGTTTCGTTCTGTTTCATTTATTCCTGCATTTTAGTGGATAAGGTTATGGGTCGTCAAGTTAAGTATCAGTGCGCTCAATCACCAGAAGGAATGTTCGTTTTTCGTAATAAAGAGAAAATGATCAATTCAGTTACCGTGAGAAGTACCATTATTTATTCTATACATCGAATGAATACACTGGATGATGTAGGGCACTGCTAACCACAGCACAATGAAGTCTAGTGATTTTACTAAGGAAATTAATTATACAACATACCTGGAGGTTGGTCTGCAATGTAAGAGATTTGTGATGGATGCCGTCCCGACACTCGTGCAAATTGGCCTGAGCAACCTTACGGAAACTATGCCACAAGTGTGCACGGCTACCCTCCAATACCTTGATCAACAAACAAACAGGTGAACTGGTTGTGCGAACTGAATTTAGTGACACATAATTTCAGATCGATTTCTACCATTTGATTTATTTAGATCATTAAATACGACCAATGCACTTCAGACGTCCGTAAAGTGTAATCTTTCAGATTATCGGGATATGAAAATATATGCTCATGTATATATATATATATATATATATATATATATATATATATATATATATATATATATATATATATATATATATATATATATATATATATTATATGTGTGTGTGTGCTATGTTATGACGTTAAGGATTGGCTCTCCTCGAAACATTGCTTGGTTTCTAAACGCTAGGCTCCGGACGATTTGCATACCTGAATAGCTGCTTGATTGTACATGTCAATATGGTCATTTGTTAGTTGAAGCGTATCTTGTGAGTTTGACCAATGATTTTCATACAGTCTGTAATAAACAGTTGGCTCTTGTATCGTCCACAACACTTTCGTACCGCTCTCCGCTATTTCGTTGATTGAACCAACTATTTGTCTTAGAAATGCAGCAGATATTTCAGCTCCAAAGTCTGTTTCATCCTTGTATCGTATTATGTTCCACAATGCGTTGCCAGATATGATGAAGGCGGGTGGACTAACATCATCCTGCAAGAAGCACGTTGAAACTTCATATCAATTTGATGTATTCAGTTTGTTTCGATGTCTTAAGGATCTCTTAAGAATAAATGTGAGCTTTCAGTTGATATATTCAGTTCAGCTGTATTCGAAAACAAATGATGTTTGAAAGTTTGTAGTTTTGAATGTATTGATCAATTCAACATCATTTCATCAATGCTTTGGATATGCAAAGCATGAACATTCAATATAGAGAACTTCAAAAATGCAAGAAGTCATTATGTGAGCACTGAATTGATAAATTGAACAGCTATGAAATTCATTATGGTGCGATAGGTAATGGCAGTTGAATGACAGTATAAAATTATCAACATGTATTTTCGGAGAAGAAATGAACTAGTGGAGGTGGTGGACGGAAACAATGAACAATATAATACGGGTTATATTGGTTTGGTGCAGTTTGCAATTGTTTGAAGTATGTACATCGAGTTAAAATGCGTTATAAAAGGGTTATATGGGTTATACGAGTTATAATGATAAACAATATTACAAATTTGAATGATTTTCATAATATGCCAAAGAGAGTGAGCTCTGAAAGTGATGAATGATGAGAGTAATTAATATCGAATTTCTGACAATTTCGAATATCTGTACACCCTAGCAAGAAATTTCATAATTCAATGCTACGTACATGAAATTCCATGTTACAAGGTTCCCCAAAAACAATTTAGGAACTGTATTATACCAATAAGTTGGGAGTATCTTGAGAATCTCTCCGCATGAAGGGGTCTATGATCAGGCATTGTGATACAACATATCTGATAGCGTATCGATAATTCTTACTTTCCAATTCTCAAAGTACCTCACAAAAGCTTCATCCACATGTGGATTGTGAAAGTAACTCGCGTACAGTCCGATATTCGTATTCGAGTACGTAAAGTTCATCTGCTCGTCTGTGTTAATCCAATCAACATCGACAAAGTTTATCAATGTACCGAAAAAAAAACGTATTCTTGAATCTCCAATGAATACGAAAGAATTATTGATCCCCTTATTTGTGATCGTCCTGAAACAAGATCTTGCTTCTGACCGAGAATATTGATGCATTTCACAGCCGTTAGGTTGCCACTCTTGGAACTCCTTGTATCCACCGTCATTTAACAAAATGCTGCAAGAATCTCTGCTCTCTGTAAACAGTTGAATCAGTTTTATGAACATTAACGTATATCGATAACTATTTCTCATGCTTTAAATATAAAATACTCCACAAGAAATGCTCTCTTTGTGAAATACTTTTCGTCCTGAAAGAAACAGATCATCCTGAAAGGAGCTATTAATACCATTCAAATTCAATATGGTTAATGTAAACGTCGTTTCAACATAAATAAAGAGAATACAGTTCTAATTTACCTCCCAATTATCTGTCACTTTCTAAATCTTTGTATTAGCATGCGTGGACTTGAAGGAGTGATATCAAACTACTCACCCAATCTTACGACTCTCAAGGGCACAATTACACTGAGCTCTACACTCGTGACTAAATCACTGGAATTCCCGAATTTCTCCCCAAATAAACCAACGCCACGCTGCACCACCATTGCCCAGAATTCGTTTACTTGGAGGTTCTGCGCACGCTTAGAGCCAAGGCCTGTTAGATACTTCGACGAAATGTCACTCAAATTCTCAGCAGCGTCATCCTGAAACCATGAGGATACCTCGTCTCAGAAGTGTGTGTGAAAGGCAAAAATAAATGGAGGAAAAGGATGAACATAGAAAGGAAAATAGAAAAGAGAGAAAGAAAACGAGTTCATGATAATGCGATTTTTTTCTAGTGTAGAGATGAAAAAGACGTTCAGTTTTAAGCAGTAGGCTTACCTTGATTGCAAATATAATAATTCTCTCATCTTGTATCGTGTCGAGAAATTCAGTCATTGCAGCGCCATTCAGTGAATTATTGTGCGTGTCGTAAGATCTGTGAGCTAGCAAGCCGCCATTTGATTGATCAATAACGGCTATATTGATACCACGGTTTGCGCTCGAAATCAACTGAAAATGTGAGTGCATGTGTTATATTGGTATATGATGGCTAAAGCAGGCCTCACATGACGCGGTGTGGGTGCTGATCCTGGAGGGTTGTTCTATAACTCTAAAAGAAACGCAATCAGTCCATCTTCGATTTGTCCCAACTATTTCGTATCTACTTTAACATGGTGTCTCATATGGCCTCTGACACTTTCGTCACCCTTCCGTTTCGTTTACTGTTATAGAATAAGGGCCGTCGCGAATGAATGTGAATCGGTCGAATTGGAATACTAGCCAATCATCAGGGTAGACTGCGGAAATATAGACTGATCGTGTTGGGTTCATTCATATTCGCGTCATTCACACATTAACGTTTTTTATTGTTCTATGATGATTCAACTGATGTTAAAAGTAGAAGAAAGTTTGGATCACTGAAATATAATTCAGAAAATTGGTTGTTGTACGTGGTTATTGTTCGTAGTGTGTATAACGCGAGTGTATATTTGTTTACGTGGTTCCGCGCGCAGAGGAACCCAGATTAAGAAGTAGCGTTTTTACGTGCGGTGTGATTCATATTCACTATGAAGCGTTTTCCGTAATCTTGGCAATCATTTAGGAAGAAGTGTGGACGAAACTCTTCTTCCCGTTTGAGCATTATGCATGTAGTATTATATCCAATTGTAAGCCAATCCATAATAATGAGTAATGG
This sequence comes from Brachyptera putata, assembly GCA_907164805.1. Lineage (NCBI taxonomy): Eukaryota > Metazoa > Arthropoda > Insecta > Plecoptera > Taeniopterygidae > Brachyptera > Brachyptera putata. The sequence continues at coordinate 11,830,849 of OU015468.1, read as the reverse complement.
CAATCTAATCATCATTTACTTTCTTATTTGCTTATTAATAGCAATCTAATCATTATTTACTTGCTTATTTGCTTATTTTATTTACTCGCTTATATGGACGCATACAATAGTGTCGGAGTGAACAGAGATACCAATAAGATGATTGGGTTCTTGGAATTCACAATAGATAAGATATACTCAGAATGTAAAATATTGTGATTCAAAAATTAAGCAATATATTATATGACAAAACCAAATTTGAGAAAAGAATTGGTGAGTACATTGATTGATGAATATAATTATATCGTATTGATACAAGAGTGAAATTATTCCAAGCCATGGCTGCATAAATTGAAAGAGATGGAATTTCGAAAATTTCATTGTACCGATTCGCAGTTTTCTGAGTAGATATTCATTACTTCCTCTGCATTCTCTCCTCCACTAGAAAAATAATGAAGGTCAATGATTAAAATATTGTCAACATACCGCAATAGACCCATCATTAGTTGCCCTGATTCATCGGTCTTGATTTTCGATAACGTAGCTTGAAGTAACCTTGAACAGCTAAACCTGGCTGTATACAGTAGTCACATTGTGTTGTGCTGATCGTTTAGTTATTGTTACCGAACTACTCAGGGGTTGTTACCGAATTACAGTATAGTATTTTTAGCGAAGATTGGTAGCGATCAAGATTGGAATAATTCACATCATGAAAATTAAAAAAATAACGATAAGATACTGAGAGATGAACATAATTATGGTTAATTGAGTGTGATCGAAATACCTCGAGAAATAGAGGGAGTCAATCATTTTGCCATTCCTGTACTCATAAAATCATAGGCATTTTTGTTTACATTTACATTATTTTAGCCAATCTTGTCGTAATAAATATTCAGATGATCATAAGTATTCAGATGAAAGAACGATCACAAAATCATGAAAAGGTGTTGTTTACAGACTCATACTGGTATAATATGTTGATACATAGAACGTCAAAGTGATCAGATATGAATCTTGGAAGGTACACTTTTCTCATCGCCACGTTTGTATTCCCCTCGTAGTTCATCTAGGTGCCGCAAATACTTCAGAGCAGCACGTACCGGTCACGCCTGCAATGCACTGTATAGGCAACTATCACAGCAGTCGAGTTTGAAATAAAGCCCGACCGTTTGCAGTCAACTGTTGTACCGACCATAGAGAAGTAACCAATGTACCGACATACCAATTATATCCAAACAATAAGTACTGACAATGATTGATTAAGAAGGAGTAAAACAAGGTATTTTCTATGGTTAAATAAATTAATTAGATTGTGTAATCAATAAAACAGGGGGGCAGTGACGTAATTGTTTTAATCTCAAGGTAGATATAGGCCTAAATAGCTTTCATTATATTCTATAATTGAATATAATATTATTTATAATATTATATTATATCAATATATATAATATCAATATTATCACATTCAATATTACATTTGTTATAATAAGTATATGAATAAAATCAACTGGAATTGAAAAATATATGGTTTTTAACCTGAGATGCAGTCAAAATATCAACTCGATATCAATTTCAAGTGCTGTAGATTGGAAACGTATGATGCATACATCTATCGATATAAGATCATATTTATGATGCAATTCCAATTAAAAAATATACTTATTCGATGCGTATCAACATTAACATTTTTTTTTTGACTCTGCTGACTTAAACGTTTGAGAGAATTCAATTCCATTCGTACTAGCTCATCCATCAACCCGGAAATAAATAACGCGTTTTCCCTAGTAACAATACACACACACACACACACACACGCAAAAGTACCAAGTGAAAAAGTTCCGCTCAAGTTGGAAGCTAGTTACTATTACTATCGGCGAACATCGTTTTGCATTCACCTCGTAGTTCATCTAGGTGCCGCAAATACTTCAGAGCAGCACGTACTGGTCACGCCTGCGATGCTCTGTATAGGCAACTAGTAGAGCAGTCGAATAAAGCCCGACACGTTGCAGTAAGCTGTTGTACCGACATAATACGCACGCAAGTACATAATAGATACTTGTACGTCGCATCTTTGTTGTTCTTTTGATAAAAAGCAATTCGAGTTGGAAAATATAAGAAATAATTATATCCATATCTCATAAATGAATCTCAGCGAAGACCTTCATGCGACTCTTGAGGCATTTTCTCTCCGGTTTCCTCAGCGCCCATGACATAAAAGTCAGATGGTTTAGTTTGATCATGAAAAACATGAACTTTTTCCCGGTTTCGCGGACTTAAATCCAACTTGCAATGCATTTCTTTTCAACCAATTCGATTGGATTATTTTGGTCAGAAACGTTGAGAAATAGAGAAAAATCCAGTAGAAAATGTCTTGGATGGAGAGAGATGTGGATCGATCATAGAAAATATTGACATGTATTTCACGGTTGAATCACTATGCCTTTCGAATATTACTTCTAAACATTTGAAATTACGATTTAAATTGGATGGCTGGTAAATTGGTGACTATTTCGGCGTCATCACGAAATAGATGTAAAGTTTCACTCCAATGTGAAATCACGGATTCATTTTTCTTGTGAATTTCATGCAACTATTTGGCATTGGATTATTTAGTGCATATGTTAGACCTATCGATTTTTCATAATTTTACTTCAAATCATAGTGAACCTCTTTACCTTGATTTCGTTGACTCTGACATGGGCAAGATCCTTGCTGGATACCACAACAATCTGGAGACCTCCAGATATGGGAACTCTGGACTTGAAGGCTGAAAAGTTTCAGATAAGTTATTCAGAATGTTAGTGCTCGATGTATCTGAGACTGTCTGACTTATTCCGCACCCATTTTGAATACTTTTTCTATTATATGATGTCTCTCATCACTTTGTTATACTATTTTGATTTAGTTTTCAGTTCTGATATCATGACACATTTGGTGATGTGTAAAACTTATTGATTATACGAATATGAATAGGCCTATTATATACATATACCCACGAGAATATCAGTTTCACTAGATACAAACGGTTTCGGAGTGCAGCCGTACATGCTGTTTACGTACATGTGCTATTTTCCTCCGAATCAACCTTCTCGGGTAGAGAGAGTGTGATTGACTGAATGTAGACGACCGTAGCAACAATGAGAGCTAACAGGATGATGGTGAAGAAAATGGCGACGCGCTTCAGTACCGTGAGATTCACGTGTGGCATTCCACCTGACGTCACTGAAAAGATGAGAATGCAAGTATTATAAGAAATCATTTCGAATCATTCCAACCATTCATTCAATTGGAATCAGAATGTTGGAATTAGTTTTTTTTAAATATGCCAACTGAATCTGAAAAATTGAATAACATGGAAGAGAAACTGTAGAATGAAATGTTAGGATAGAGGTTTATCGGCACTGTTGGTTTTGGATATTTGATGTTAGGGTTTTGGATACCATTGATAGGTGGATAGTTTCTGGCGTTTCGTTTTTTCGACATTGTCAGTTTTGGATATCTAACGATGGGTGGATGTAGTTTCCGAGAGCTTCCATTTAGGGATGTTTTTGGTAAACCATATCAATTTGAATGTGTTTGTGTCGTCCTTTTTGAAATGTTTTGTTTTAAATATCTGGGCTTAACTATGGTTCGTAATTTTACAAGGGAAACCTCATATAAACTTGATGTGTAAAAGAGGGTTTAAGGTCATGCGCGTTTCAATTATTATATCTGTAATATATTTTTTCTTTCAAAACCCTTGGATCTGTTGTCATTGCTCTAGCCGAATCTATCATTACGTATGGAATATTTGCGTGGAATACTATTTTATGGAATACTTTATTCAACTCGTCAACCTGATACAGAAAGAAGTTGCCTATACCTGAGAGTGTGAATAAAAAATGTTAATATAATAGGCCTATATATTTTCTAAAAAAGCTATAACCAATACAAATATTGTCGTTACTCTTCATGAGCTAAAAGGCGGACCACGAAATCAACAATTATCAACAATCATTCGATCAACAATTATCAACGAATTAATTGCTGAATCAGGCTAACAAAATAGAAGTTATCTTTCGCGTGGTGAACGGTGCGCCAAATACAGTACGTGTAGCCTACTTGATCAGTAGGAAAACGCAGCGAATGCGAAGTATAATGAGCGTTGTAGACGTCTTTATGTGAACCGTGATGGGAAGTTATATTCACACCTTGATTCTATTGAAACCTATCACATCTTGATCTTGATGGAGAGCTATAGTCACACCTTGATTTCGAAAACCTCATATTACGGCCTTCCTGACAATCTGCACAGGTAATCCACGCATTGGACCATTACATGGTATTTTATGGAATTCGCTGTCTAATCTCTAATGTGTTTCTATGTTCTATGTGTTCTATGGGATTTTTGATTGAAATAGTTATATGGGTTAGTTGTAAGGTGGGTTAAAATATTTCTCGAGTACAGTTTTTGAATTCTGATATTTTGTACCATTCTTATTCTCAATATTGTATCACAAAAGTTTCATATTACGCTTTAACTACTTTCTTCATACACGCTCTCGAGAAAAACGCGAATAAAAAATAGTATACAAATAAATTGAAAGGTAGTTGAATAACTGAGAAATATGCTATTCCAAAGAATAGAATTAACAGGAATTTCAGTGTTAGGTAAGATGAGACCGAGTGTGTCTCGACCGATGTAACAAAACTTGAAGAAATACTTGTTCATCAGTGAGTTGAAAGTGGATCATATTGATAAAAGCAGTTATAAGGTTTGCATTCGCCGATCGATAAAATTTCACTGTGGAAGAAAATGAAAATATCACGTCTGAAACTTTTCCACTTCTATCGTTGAGAACATCATATTTTAAAAAATAAATTGAGAAATCGTATTTCAAAATATAAATTCGACATAAAAACACCCCTTTCCAATACCGCACATAGGAGTGGAAAGTATTTAAATCCATCGCGGGACTTTTTCCGTGATTCAAAGAGTCATATTTCATTTCCCAAATGTGAGTAGCCGTTTGATTCAATCTCCACATTGACTTATTTATACAAATATCTCGATACAATTCTCAGATAGCGCTAACCGTTATTATTATGTTTTACTCACGGAAACCTACCAAACTGACAGAAAGAATATACGCTAATCGTTATTTTTATAACGAAGTAACAATAATCTCGGACACTTGCCAACCTCCACAGCCACTACCCTTCCACTGCACATCCCCCCCTCCCCCCTCCGCCCAGACAGCGCTCCCTTCACCCATCTCCTTGCAGCAGCCTGCACAGCCCACAGCATCACAGAGCGGGCGATCACAGCCACACAGATCAGTCGCGTACCGGCCGGCGTAAGGTGCGGACGTGTTTCTCTCGTTTGCGTCGTAAAAGCTTTATCTCGCCCCACAATCGCTCTCTGCCTGCCTGTCTATCTGTCACACGTGCGTCTCATCCATCACGTGTGCAAGATCTGTTTCTCTCTTTCTGTGCGTGTTGTTGTATTGTTATAAATACGCGATGACTTCTTTGTTGTCTAGTGTTTTTGTGTTCTTCTGTGTCAGTGCTGTTGCTACTTTGAGCTACGCACAATGCCCGGCAAAGTGTATTTGTTTCCGCACAACTGTCAGATGTATGTTTCAGCAATTGGATCACATACCAATTGTCTCGCCGGATACAACAATACTGTAAGTGTCAACTCTGTCATCTTCTGCATGGATACGACGTATGAATCACTTGAGGGGAACCTACCCAGGAAAATGTATCAAATATGTCGTTATTCATTGATGTATCAATGTTGCAATAGTATATCAGGAATTTGAAATGAAAAAAAGTTGAGATTTTCGAGAAAATTTGGGAAAACTAGTTGAAAAATACGGCAACCCGTTAGTCCTACATAAACGAAAACCAGTAGTTAGGATTGAGTTGGCAATTGATAGGGTAAACTTTCCTCTGTCAGCTGAGCTAAATTTCCTCCGCAAACCTACAGCCGTTTTAATACAAATTAATAGTTTTGATTACCTCGATTTACGAAACAATATTGCATGTCTTTTCCTGGTCTTGTGTGCCAAACGCATACGGTTGAACTGTTTATTTTCAGCGTAGCTCAAAGCCAGTTCTTTTAAGAACACATTGATACCACACACGATACACACACGATCTTGAGAGGTAATCAATTGGTGTATGTAACGCGAGATGCATGTTCCGTGACTATTTTCAGTGTCAACTAAAGCATACATTAAGCCGCCCTCGGTAGCTCTGTCAGCTGAGGCACCGCTTCAGAAACTAGAGTCACCGTTGGGTGTGGGTTGGAGTCCCGCATAAGGCATGGGTTTTTGTCAATGTCACGGATCACTTCATAGTTTCATAATCACCTGCTCATTCGTACCCCCGTATAACCTAGCTGTTGGTGGGGTCGTTAAGCAAATAATAATCATCATCAGCATACATTACCGTAGTGGCTTTCCGGATGAACGTATTGTAGTGGAACTGCTGCACACCATTCAGAGAAGTACTTGCTAAATACGGTCGATCCATAGAAAACATACACAATATTTTCAAAAATAATCACCCTGGTGGGAACTTTTTTCCCTTAACGCCTTAATTAACACCTTAATTATTCACCGGAATTTATTGACCGGAATCACATGAGATGCATGAGTCCTATGCGGAATTGCTTCAGTTTTGTTTATCATAATGGTTGGTTGTGGTGGGTCTCGTTAATGCCAGCTTAACAAGTTCATCCCTCGATTACGTATATTCGTTGACCACAACACTTCAAGCTTTGCGTGTTGTACTCGTATGACATTCCAACTCGCCGCCAAGATGTGGCGAAATGGTCAAGAAACTCATTGCGATTCATTCTGATTTTTTCGTATGCACCAAATGTAGAGTGTGTTCACTCCACTGTTCACATATCTATTTATTCATATTGATTTCTTATTCCCAAACCCGTAGGATCGTATTCAAAAAGATACATTTTCGAAGATTGCCCTGCGGGGCTTGATTCCTCCCTCACTTGCATTCACTTTCACTTTGCGCAATCAGTTTTTGGGGCTCACAATTGAGTCCTTGCCTGTGGCGTTAAAATGACCCAGAACGACCCTGCAGTTACAATAATTATGATTGGCAAATATTAGTTGAGCACCTCTGGTTCTTTAGAACAATTAATTTTATCATCTAAATCTCCTCTGAAGCACGTTAAATCATGTTAAAAAGGGGGTTATTTGGAAAAATTTCCTGCGGGGCCAGAACGGGTCCTTGCCCCCTCGCACCCTTAGGGTCGCAAGCTTCGCGTTAACTGGCCTTTGCACAACTGTTATTATATGGCTTTTTAAAACTGAGATCGCCCCTCCCCCCCATCTTGGTATTTTCATTTTTTTTCTCCTTTCCTGAAAAATACTTGAATGTTATCGAATATGGCACCCCATACTTCCTTTCTCCGCGGGTCGCAATTGTTGAGCATGCCCCCCCCCCCCCCCCCCCCCAACTTTCAAAGTGTTCCGACGCCCTCATAATGTTATATATTGTGATATAAATATGATGATTAAATAAAATATGATGCAGAGTAATTATAGCTTATTTAACAATACATCAATATGCTATACTGAGACGGGTAGTCCCATACTTCCTTCCCCCATGGGTCGCAATTGTTGCGCTTGCCCCCCCCCCCCAATTTTCAAAGTGTTCCGACGCTCCTGTATGTGATTAACGACTATATTGCAATGCCAGAAGTCCAATGAAAACATCAAACATACGAGTAGTTTTCATTCATTTAATAATTTCATTTGACCCAATCATGTATAATGAATATAATGGTGACAAATTGAAAGTTACAGATTGAAAATTACAGTAGCCTACTTTTCCCCTTTTTTACTCTTTTCACCCTTCTACTTTTTCACTTTCATTGCTTAAATACATTAGTAACATGGTTCACTTTGTACTGAAAAAAATCCACTATTGGAAACTTATCAGCAATTACATTACTTTTTATTAGGAAGATTATGTACAAGTGTTACCAAAAACACAGAGTGTTTACAAACATTCAAAAGTTCAATATGTTCACCGGGAAGCTTCATTGATTTAAACACAGTATGAAACGACATAAATACCGATTGAGAGGCAATGAGAGTCAATTCAGCGGATGTTGAAAATATTTACAATATCTGTGTTTCCTCTCGATTAGAATTTCGATATCTCACACCGTTCAAAAGCTATCACCAAAAGCTGATATTCTGCTAAATCGACTCCCATGGACTCTCAAAGACACTTGTGATCTCTAAAAGTTTATTCATATACAACTGACAACTCCATGGTATAATATCTGATCACAATGTTTCACTAACAATTATTCCTTGGGCACCTTTTCGAAGTGAAAGGTTGTGTGATCGATTCTCTAGTGACTTATTTTCTTCATATTAAATTTGAGTCTATACTTCTTATAACAATCTTGGAGGATGAACTTTCTTATGACAATAAAGTCAAAGTTATATAGGGTTTGTTTTAGTACCATAACATTATTATTACATTCATCTCAAGGCAATAAGGAGCAGATCTCCATTTTATTGCTGAATGTAATTACCGTACTAACTTCTACAGGCATCGAGCTGAGGGCTTACATGTACATTTTTCCACGAGAGAAGGTTCCGAACGTCCGTTTCCCCTATCCCACACGGATAACGCTCGGGTATTTCTCGCCTTCTCTTTTGGATACAAGTATTATTTCTGCTTATTGCCTGAACAATCGTAATTCTTTAATTTGTCTCTGGGGAAAACAATCACAAGAATTATCGTCAGTGTACCAATAGGGTGGAACAAAAGTCTGTATTTTACTTTCCATGGTGAATTTGACTGTTGATTAATTTTCGCTAGTTTTGCTTTTATATGTTCACTCCGTAGGCTCAAACGTGTATCGGCATAAATCATATATATTCTTCGATGAGACGATGAGTTATGAGTATTACTTATAAAGTAAACTTCATAAAATGATAACCCAAACGTGTGGTACAACAAAGGCGACAACAAAACTATACAGATACGTTGTAGAGAATCAACGGAAACAATCTGTTTCTTAGAACCCGATGCCGATTATTTTGTCATTGCTTTGATGATGTGTGCTTCAACTTCTATATTCGTACGTTTGTGATTTGTGATTTCTCGATATTTAACAATAGAATTGTAAAATGGTCGACCATTCAGACAGGTTTTTTTCTTGTTTGCCCCTGAGGTCTCGTACACCAGCAGGCCCCAACTCTTTTCTCCCCATTGTCTAGAACATGTAATATATAATAACTTTTTTAACATCTCCGAATTTCCCTTCATCTCTCGATCATTCATCGATGTGAATAGATCTTGAAGTCATCATGATATCATACGTCGTTAAACCCGACATAAAAAATCTATATGCTGCAAGTACGCTTCTGAACTCGTCCTTTATTGGAAGAATGATTCAAACAATACGTCTAGGTGAAATATCTACAAGAAATGGAAGTACTTCTTCATAATTTCATTCTCTAATGAGGCATATATTTGTATTCAAAAATTCAAAACCTTTTTCAGTGAGCTCTCGATCCGATCTGATCTTCTGTATACGATGTACGATATGAACAGAGATGAAAATTAAAACTAAGGAAATATGAAAATTATACTATTGTGACTTTGAAATGAACGAGGAGCTGTGAGTCCGGTATGTAAATGAAAGAAAATCAAAACTATCCTTGAAGTGGTCAAACAGAAACGTCAAGAAATTAATCATTGCGACCAACAGAAAATGTGCTTATATACTAGAGTTAAGAGTTTAATTGAAATGCTTTTAAGGATACAAACATTTATCCCCAATAAAAGTGAAAACGAACAGTCTATATGCCCATATATTATTGTTTCTCAATTCTCATACATATGATTTTAGCTACTTGAAACTTTTGATAGTCTATTATAACTTATATTCTGGAATAGAAATTGAAGCAAAGTGTGTACTTGATTAATATGACCACACCTATGAAAAAATCAGGAAGGGTGAATTATATAATCAGCGAGCAGGCCTAACCAGAAACAATACAATTCTTTATGATTTTTTCCGCATTTCGACAGAGACTATCCCTCGGATACCATCTCTCACTGACCTATATCGATATGTCCCGAGAATACTTCCTATATTTACAGTCTACTGCCTCCATCCTTCTCTCCAACTCGCTCGTGAAGTATATATAATAAGTTGGATCAGGCGGAAGTAGGTCACATCGAGTACAATATGATAATATCGTCGTATAGCAGGAGATGTGTTCACCCAGCCATGTAAATACATCCCGACCCGAGGAACGAAAACCTATTACATCTACAACTGATGTCTTATTCGTTAGATTAGATCGTTCCCCCTCTAATAACCTTTCCTTCTACTTTACGTATACGTATAGTATACCCACCAGACAAAACTGGTGCTCATCTTCGTTACATGAGGTGGAACAATATTGATTGAGCACTGTGGATGACTATTGAGCTTACTAGAAGTTCGATGGAGTTATCCTGTCATACCATCAGAGGTTTTTGTAAATTTCGTATTTTTGTGTGAATTCATCAATACCGATTAAAGTTATTTGTTCAAAATACTTTTGATATCGGTAGGTTTGATACAGGCACCAAGTGATGCAGCGAGTGATATTATTGTACGTGGCGATAATTACACACGGATCCCGTATACGTTGATCACGGCGCTTTTTAGTGATCAACTACCAGAATTAATATGAGAGGGTCGCTGATGAATACAATTCGGTTACCTTGGTACAGATGTGATTAAGTGATTCGATAGGCCTGCAAAGACTTTATTGCTATATAACCTACTCTTGGGCCTATGTCTCGATATGCCATCGTGAACATATTCTGTTGGTCCCCGAGAGTTCGACTATATGATCAGAAAAGTGTAATATCATTGATATTCAACTTGTCCATTAGGACTCCTTTAACCCTATAGCATACAACAGATGATGAGGTCTTGTGAGATTTTTAAATCTGAAAATTATAGAGCAGAACGAGTTATCACAATGCAATGTATCGTTACTGTTGTATTGAACCAAGACCTTGCCCCTCGCTTTTCCTAAAACAATAGCATTTCTAGCATCTTTAAGAATTGTTCTTTCAATGCCGTAACACGTTTCTATTTGAATCTCCTCAAACGTATGTTTCAAGTCTTCTATTCTTGGTTGTTTTTTGACACGCCGTGTAATCGGACGTTTCACGTTTTCAACAGACGTTTCAGCTTACTCGTGAGTTGAATAATACCTTAAATAACTACGCCCTGGTAATAATTGATGTCAGTTTGTGGTTGAAACTTAATTAATGGTGACGAGTTATATTTAGAGATCGTGTAAATAGCCTCGTACACAAACATAGTTGTTCCATAAAACTAAGTGTGCTGCTCTGAGAAGCGTGAGTTTATATAGCCTAGAGTTGAGATCGAGTGCCTCGACTGAACAATGTTCAGAACATGTGCTGTGTGTGCATATTTTCGTTATTTTTTTTAGCAACCATGGAATGTAAATATAGAGCCTATATTTATGGGAGCATTACTCACAACTATACTTGAATTCATTTTTGAACATTCAATTCCCAGTTCCATGAGAAATAATATTTATATACTATTTCTGTCTCAATTTCTGAGTTTTGATCTACTATTTGTTCATATTGGGCATGACGCAATGTAATAACTAAGATATATTGGCGTCAGACGAATGATGAATACGATGATGAAATGAAGATTTCGTAGATAATGTAAATGATAATGGGAAGTGGCCTTCATTGCATGAGTGATTAGGGCATTAGCCTGGACTATAGAGGAAAACCACGGAAAAATCCTATTGAAGTTGAACAGTGACGGGAATCGAACCCCATACCCCGACCGACATGCCCCTCACCTCCCGGTACACATGGAGCGAGCGTGTTACCAACTTAGCTGCATGTCAGTTCCTGACAATCTAGTAAATACTGAGATAACATATCGGTATTTAGGCCCTGATTCGAGATTGCTTTTGCCTTTACAAATTTTCAAATTTGCTTTCAACGCTTTCAACGAAAGGGTTCATTCCGATATTGTCGAGCAGAGGTGAGGAGGAATCTGATAATGCATGGTCTGATAATAGTTCACGTTGTGCGAAATCATACAAACAAGCACCTTCGTTCGATTATTGTTGCCAGAGGATCTGGGAATTGCTATACTGTAGCCACAGCACTCAAATACGCATTAACCAATCACGTTTCCCGTCCCCTTTCACGTCACTAAACATAATATCCAGTTATATATAAGATGGTATGAAGTGCGGCTGGAGTTGAGGTCTGCGGGTGAAGGTGCACTTACTAGAATAATGGAGACTGAAAACAAAGAGCCAGTGACAAGGGTTACCTATGGATATGTTCTGATTAGGGTATATTGGAATCGATGCAGATCAATAATTGTATTATATAGACACAATTCGTGCACGGCACATTAATAGGAGGTTCGTACAACGAGCATATTGTTTCGGTACTTATTGATCTGCATCGATTTCAATAATCAAAACATGTGTACCTTTTATGAGGTAGCCCTTTTGTCACTGGCTCTTGGGCTGTATAGTAAATTCTACACAAGTGTTTCTCTGAATGATCACAAATGATAAACCGGTCGATTGATAAGCCACGCCTATCTTAGGTCGTTAATTGAAATGCACACATTATAGGTGATACTGACAGTTATTGATGTTATTGGTGATTTTCTGATGATCATCGTGATCACCGAGCCTATATATTAGGGTCACCCGAACGTTATCAGTTACTGAACCATCGATAGATATATTTATTACACTTGTCGTTAGTATATTCAAAAATATGTTTAGAAGATTGCGAAGCATGAATGTATGAAGACGTATTATCAAATTGGGATTTTGTGATGATAAAGACATGTCAAAATTATGGAGAAATTTTATGAACACGCATCTTGGTTTGATTGTAACTCGTGGAAACGGATGATCCTTTGTGAAAATTGGTGGTTACTCTATAAATCATTCTGGATTGTTGCTATATATATACATTGTTGCGATTCAATAAAATTCAGATTCTGCGAAAAACGTAGGCTCACGTGTTAATATTTCTAACAACTTGTAGAGAATGCTTTTTGGAAATGGTTCGAACTCCGCTTATCGAACTTTTTTTCTGATAATTACAATGCCCTAATTTCGTTATTATAAAATGGTATAGAAAATACACTCACTATTGACTGACTTTTCTGTTTTCTCTCGTAGCTCAGTGCTCGGTGAAAAGTATGTGGCTATTAGGAGCAATGTGAAGAAAAAAGTGACATTTATACCACATGAGCTTGATTGCTCATACTTCGAAGTTGTTAATTTGCACTCGTTTGTAGTTGTAGTTAGTTGTTGTAGTACGTTTGTAGTTGTAGCACGCTGTTGTAGTACTGACTGAGTACCGACAATACGAAATGTGATAAAAACGAGTAGATTACAGGAATTAGGTCGTATAAGCCTATCTATACAATCATTATTTTATATTTCATGAAGTTTTCCTAATCGCACTACAAGACATATCACGGATATGCCTTTTGGTGCAATTGCGTACTGATATGATATCAGTATTGATCATATTGGTCGTATACGCATTCATAATTATCAGTGGCGTAGCGTGACAATCCGATAGGGGAGACACGAAAGAGTGTATTAGTGAAGCTAGATAAGCCTTAGTATCAATTAAGCCTCAGTAAAGCCATAGTAGTGTACGTGGAGTCAAAATGTATACCAACAAATTTTTCAGACTCTTGATTGGCTAACGGGTCATTTTTCAGAATTTTGATTGATTAGGATTAGTAGGCCCCTACAGTAAAAAATATATAAATTCCCGCGAAAAAGTGTAGGATTAACTGTAAAGACAAGAAATAGTTGAATTATGTGGTTTAAATGGTTGTACTTTCTCCCTATAGTAGTAGTAGTATGGTAGTGTTTATTCCTCTAACACTCTTTCGAGGAAATCGGTACACAAATGACATATTTTACAATATAACTTATAGATAATATTAAAAGCTTGAGTGTGGCAGTACCATCATTTACAAATTAGTAGTAGATTAGTGATTACAGTGTATTAAATAAGTAGTACAACAAATAATGATACATTCAAAGAACTATACATGAATATAGATAACTACCGTATACTCATTTGAATAGCACAAACAAAGAAAATGATTACCGAGGTACAATTTATTCACAGAGAACCAATTATTGAACAATTTTATAGTTTGGTTTGTTACTATTTCTAAATTTGAGCGCTTTTGGATTCAACTATAACATTGGTGTAATCTGCTAAAAGTATGAGATCTGCTGTGGAAATATTATTTGGGAGATCATCAATATATATCACACAAATTGTGTCCACCATGATGGATTTGTTTTTGATTTTGGACAAAGCCCTAGTGTTGCGACACCAGGCATGGTCGGAAAGATTCAATGTTATTGATGGTACAGCCGGACATTCTTGATATACATCTGACGGAGTAAAATGTGAGAATCGGAAGAAAGGCGAAAGGTATCCGCAGGTATTTCGAAACATTCGTTTGCGATTAGAGGATCAATTACCGGAGCCGGGGTTGGAACCGTTGATCATTTTCATCGATAACTTACATGACTGTGTTTGGTTTGTACTTGCTTGCCTTATTCGGGATTCGAGCCCACGCCGTATACAACTTTAAAGTGAGTTTCCAAAACTGGAGAATGTAGCCTTTTTCAGAGTACATCGAGCGGACGGCTCCGACCCTCGGCTCCGAGTCTCCACGACCCACGCACAGACGATAGGCAAATCTCCAGAGTGCAAGTATACGTCACGATGGCGCATTAGACAGGCCCAATCGACCGTCTCCCTTACCCATTAGTAGCAGCGATCATTAGTGCCGACTTGTCAGAAGATCGTCGGCCAGTTATAGACTAAACAAGCAAGGTCACTCGAGGCGGCAGGCTAAAACTGTGTCTGTGTCATCTCGCGGTCTGTGACGTCACCAATCAACCAAGGTCGTTGGATCGAGTTGAACCAGGCCAATCGCGGCGGCAGACCGCTGACTGTGAACTCGACTGCTGATAATGGTGCTATAAATTAGTCAAGAAACACGCATTGTTCGTGCTGGACTGGAGCAGAAGAAAAAGTGGTATTCATGGACGACGATGAGCATGTTCAAGGACCTCGTCGATGAAGCGCCGTGAAACCAAGTAAATCAGATATGATGGAGGTTGGAAGGGCATCAAACAACGAGCGGGTTGGCTGCCACTGGCCGGATCCATTCGGGAGGGTTCGGTTCCCTGTGCGATACTGTCGTACAGAATAATTCTAATATCGGTCGCTCAACAATATCGGTTTGGAAAAAAATCTTCACCCATAACCTTTGGCCGAAAGCATTCATATAATATTCAAGAAGTAATACAAAATGACGGCGTGAGTATCAAACCCCGTTCGCCAGGACGCCAGGCAGGCGTCGTACGGCTTGAGCCAACTAGACTGTACGAATAGTTGGAGTTATAGAAGATATCTAAACAATCTCCTCGTTTCAGCCTCGGACCGAGGAGCCGAACCCTCCCGAATGAATCCGGCCGGGACAAACCGACCCGCTTGTTTCGAAGAGGACAAGTCCGCTCGAATCAAAACTCCCGTACTTTATTCCTAACACTGATGTACAAAGACTCGTTCTGTCGGTGGAAAAGTAAAATGACTCTTGCACATTGAACCGTCATTCAGGAGACCGGGGAGCAGGCCCCGGCCCCGTGACTCAAGTCAATTATCACTAGCGGTAGAAACTGATGTCAGGTCGGGCGTGGGTTTGGGTCCTGCATTAGGCATGGGTTACCGTCCTATCTATATCATCACATCATCGTTTCATTATCACCCGCTCATTCATTTCAATTTTTCCTCGTTATTTTCATGAGAATTCAAAAAATGGGCTTATCTGATTAGAAAGTTACTGACCCAAATCTACAAAATTAGGCACTTGCCAATTCTGTTTATGGTTTTGTTCCAGTATTCAATTCTAATCGTCGTGCAGTGTGATGCAGCGCGTCTATCGTACACGCTGTTTTTATCTCATACTACGACGGGTGGACCAGTGGCTAGCACGCCGAATCGTCAATCAGAGTCGGGCTAGATGGTCGACCATCTTGACAGAGTTATTCTTGGTTATCTTGGTGTTGTTTAGGTTCTCACTGGAATGATTCCTTAACACCATGCCACGACCGACTCCTTCCGAATATCCAGGATTTATATCAAAAGCTTTCATGTTATAATCTCATTCATCATTCACCGACGCCAATTGATCCCAGTCATCTGTATAGTGCGTCGTTAAATCCAATACATTACACTATTGTAGTTGTTCTTAATGGTATCAGCCAATAAATTCAAGTGATTTATCAACGTAAACTAAATAACTCAGTGAATATGATTGAATTGCATCTCCAACACTTTATTAAGACATGCCGATAATGAATTGTCAAGATTCAGTGAAATGAGTCAACTGTATAATCATGACATCACCACCATCTGACAAAAGTTCAGTTGATGGCAATTCATGATAATAATATGAGAACACTTATGAAATGTAAGAGTAAATTATAATTAATTTACGACTATAATTAATTCTGCTTTATAAAATATTAGACAGAGGTTAAACAGATAGTCGTTTATTTGAATTAATTCTAGTTGTATCATTGACAATTATGTGGTTCATTAAGAAATTAGATGGTATAGTAACACATAATGAAGTCATTTTTCATTCATGAAGGAAGTCTGTGAATGCCTTATGGAAACTGATAGAAAGTGACATTATATGTATCCACGGGAAAAGTATGTCGTCTACCAACAAAATAAGTGTAACATCTTCAGTAATTACATTGATCTATAGATGATTGCTATCAAGAATTATTCTCACTCAAATGAGACACCCATAGCTGCATGTGGTGTCAATTGCATTGAACATTTTCTGAAAATTTTCTTTGACAAATTCAATAAATTTGCATTCAAAATGTTCAATAAATTGAAATTTTCAACATCCCATCACTATATGCACCTTCTCTCTCATTTATAACACGTGTTCGAATACAGCAGTGATCACGCCTTTATCCAGTTAATAGCAATGTCCACTTAAATGCATCCGTGTCGAATGTGAAGTTGTTAAATGGACCTCGCCCTTGGAACAATTTATCTTAAGTACTCTTCCATGTAAGGTATTCAGAGATTAGCGGAGGTGTTAAAGATGATAGCCTGTTCAGCTGCTATAAATAAGTATCTGTCCATTTTATAGATAGTCACTTGCAATTTGCACGCATGATCATATAATACCCCGTGATATTTATTGTGACTGGATTCAAGGCAATACGGACCAGAATTTAAGTATGCAGTGAGTGAATTGATATTTACCTGATCTATTCAATGAATTAGCTTGTTTATAAGTCTTGATTAACCATGCTTTTTCCCTGTGTCGAGTCCGGTATTATTGAGTCCAGTAAGCCTTATTCTGATACTTTGAAAAACTAACTAATATTGGCAACTAAAAGGCAATTAGCTTCAATATCTTCGAATTGGCAGCTTCATAAAATATTGAAGAGTACTCCACCATTCTGTTGCGGTAAATGCATACTGAAGAAAATTGACTGATATCATACGCACCAAAACTACTAACTAGAGACAATGTGCGTATGCACTTCACGCATAGTCTGTGAAAAGATTAGCCACTATAAATGTACGTAGATTTATTTTAATTCACATTTTGGATGAGTTCATTTCATGTGACCACGAATGTACCAAACAAACTGCGTCTAAATACTCATAAGTTTGTCTGTTGAAGTTTGTGACAATTGCAGCTGACTCCAGTTAGAAGTTACTGGAGTTGGTTCAACTTCTACTACATGAAGTCAGACGTTTGATGTGGGTACAATATACGCGGGTTTAACTGAAACACAAATAGTCCTGAGCCATACATCTACCCTCATAGCATGGTTTTGCATCCTTAACAATCTTAGTACTGATGTACTGAGGAATAGTTCAACACAGAGAACTATCAGTGAAATACTAGATCCAAAGTTTTCCTTTTGACTTAGCAAGTTTAGGTATTGTGCTTGACATCAATCTAAGCCCCAGTTGGGCGTGGGCTGAAGTATCATTTATGGATACAGGATACTCATGTGAGTTTTAGGAGGCCTAGTGTTCTTTCCATGTATCATTCATTCATTTGAAGGCTATATCCTGGTGGGAGAGGGGGGGGGGGACCACCGAGTGAATGTTTCATTGATAGTATATTTGTCTCATCATTTTTGAAATCATTATCAGGTATGTAGATCTAGTTTTCCGTGAAGACACAAATTAATTCAGCGTGATCTCAAATCAATTTTGGAAGTTTCAGAAAGTCACTCTCCAACCATGAAAATGTTTTAATAGTAACCAAATACCTACGCTCTGGTTTGTTTTTGGTATCATCCATCGTAGATCTCGTCGAGCCTAATTGGCCTGACCCCTGACTTTTGAGTTCAGCTTTGTTTACATTTAATTGTGAAGCATTCCATTTCGCGGAATGAACTAGAAGAGGTGTGCAGTCAGCGTGCCCTCCAGGCTTTCCCAATTAACTGCAGAATAATAAATGATCGGTGATTGGATGCAGCGTTTTATAGACACAATTCATCTCTGTTTCATACTTAATTGCTCATTATAGAGAATTGTGAACGTATACTCACTCCCTTCTTTGATAGGTGTACGCATATGTTCACTGATGATTAAAAGCACTAGAAACCACTTTAAACAAAGAGATCTGATTTCATTGTTGATTCAATTTTTTTCTTTTTAGGCCTACATAATTAAATAGAGTAAATAAACGTATACAGTTAAGTTTAACCATATGTTTACTATGTAAATAATTATAGTGTGAATATCTTGTATCGAAATGATAATCTAAGTTTCACGACTGAATAAACACGAGCGTTGATTGGAAGCCACTCTGGTTTCGATAATGAAATATTGTAAATTTGTGGCTATCTAATAACACGGTATATATAAATAATAGATATACCTTGAGGCTAATCGGAACCGGTTTAGCATGTTCAAATGTCCGAACGACGCACAGTTGAACAATGAAGAACACTAGAATGATGTGATTTGATGATTGAGTTTTGTTTAGAAATCCTCGGTAATAATTTGAGGCAAAATTTAGAATAGCGTTTGCGTTCCGTATTATACTGATAGGCCACCGAGAAAAAAACATCTCATCAAAATATTGAGTAACATTTTTTACTTATAAATACCAGTCGTTGGATCCGGATTGGAAATGTCGGATGCTGGAAAGGCTACATACCGTTTTGTTTAAATACCGAATTAACTGAACCGAAACTAAATCATCGAAATTTTGCGCAAACGAATTTTATACAGAACGGTAATGAACAGAACTGAAATTACCACCTATCGAATGAGTTATCTCGTTTCACTTCTTCTTTGGGGTGGTATGTTCTAGGTTTAGTATAAATATAAACATTGATAGATCTACCACTAAATGTGTAGACTCTTCTGCAATCAACAGTAGGAGGCACCATATGGTGTGGTACTCCTTTGAACTGTCGACTATCTGAAAAGTCCTCGCTCTGTCATATTGGAGAAGTCCTTTGATAATCTCTTATTCGAAAAGTGATTGAGAAAAGACGGTGAAATTGATCTTCTAAAGTTTTCATCGAAAACTTCGATGAATTTGCATTAAAACTTTTCAACGAATTAGAAAATTTCTGAAAATTTCCAATTGAAATTTTCTCATCGTCCCATCACTAAGAAGCACTCAATATTCTGGTCCCATACATTGTGTGCATGGATACCGCTCCACTGTGACTAACTATACTCACTAGAATAATGATATACCTGTGAGAAATGAATCAGGTTTATCAATGATGATATTGCTGTTCTAACCAATCAAGTTTTGATGATATGAGATCGCGGGGATATCGATACTTGTGTGGGCGTGGACCAAATATTGACAGCTGAATCAATTCAAGCCCACCCAATCTCGCCCACCATTCAATTCAAACTGGATGTTACGATTATAAGTGCTCTTGTAAATGAGATTGGAAACAATTTGACCTTATATATATATATATATATATATATATATATATATATATATATATATATATATATATATATTGCCTCGAACACGTTCGTGCAGTTGAGATGCGAACTTCACACCTCTGACAAATATTTGGTGCATGGTTTGTTCGGCGTGCTTCATGTATTACATATTCACAAATTGCAATGCCAAACTGTAATGTTGTACAGCTATAGTATCACACCATCTGGCCGAGTCGGCTAGAGCCGTTCTTTACTGACATCTTGAATTGAATCCCAGATCAAGCATGAGTTTTTGTGAACACAGTCCATCCGTCAACCGCTCATTTGCAGAGTTGTATCACTGCTAGCTTACGGTGAGGTAGTGAAGCTGACAATAATTCGGATAGACATATTTCTTGACCCAATGTCATGAATAATTCTGTATGATGTAGGCCTACATGTGTAGTATATTCGTGAACAAATCTATTGTTATGATTGACTATTTGAGGAAATTATAAACTATGACTATTAATTGCTTATCATAACTGTCGGTTATTTGGGGGTGAAAATAAGCGAATTGAAGCTAGGACATGACAATGCCAGCCATGGAATTGGATTTTAACGAAGAATTACGATATTTATCTCCCGAATTTCAGAGAAAACTAGAAATCATAATCTTATATTTTCAGAAATTGTATTCAATTCATTTGTCATTCAGTATCCGTTGATTTTTCTGCTTCGTGACGTAGACATTGCCCGATTCTGTTTATCTTTCTATACAGAATCGGTAATTCCCACGTCATGATGAGTCGATGGTCTCTGGATGCCCACGACAATAATTTTCAATTTTTTAAATTGAGATGATGATTTCTGGTTTTCTTCAAAATCAGGGTAAAGAACATCGTCATTATTAATTCAAATGTAGTTTCTGGGTTGTGAATACTTATGCAGTAGAGCTTAAACCTATATGCCCTGTTCACAGTTCCTATGTGTATGTATTTACGTATAGGCAATTCCGGTTGCAAAAAAGATGGAAAGAAAATAAGTGAATTCACAGTTGATGATTCCTCAGACTCTGAAAACTTTGAACCGACTGGAAACCTGTTACCGAGACTGAAAATTTAATATAATAATGTAATATGTTTCTAAGCCACAGATACGAGGGGATGTGTATCATAACATCTTTAATGCGAGGTGGTTGTGTGCGTATAACCCCGGTGTGAAATATTACCTAAATAAGAGGTGTGTGAATAGCACTGTGGCTTGAGGTTGAGGTGTGTGTATATCGTCAAAGTGAAATATTGCTTCAAAGCTGTGAGTGGGAATAACACCATTATAGTTTAATGCCTTCCCAGCGGAACTCGACGGGAATAAAGTCTATACAATGCATTACCTTTATGTTATTTTAAAATACATGAAAACTCCGGGTTGGACGATATGTGTTAGCAACGTGAAGGAATGCTCAGTTCATCTTCATTATATTTTCATTTACCTTTATAACTTTCATTAAAAAAAGTTAGAATCCAAAGAATGTAGGCCAATATAATATGTTCATTTTATCTTCACATGCATGGGGTTCATTAAGTTTGCCTCACCCTAATGGAATTCGCAATTACAATAGCGCCTTAATGGTGCACCAATGATGCACTATTTTGCATCCCCAATATAGGTTTTTGCACCTCAACCTCAATAAAAGAATATGCGCTTTATAATTTAGTGGGGCTAACAATTAGCCCCTCTCACTTTTAAAAATGCGGACTAAAATCACACCTGATTCTTGCACCATTTTTTAATTCCATTTGCGATATTTTACCTCGCAAAACTAGATAGATATATCTGCATGTGGGTGGAACTAATTCAACGCCAGCCTCACCCATGCAGAATAAAAATAAAAAATCGATCAGTTCATATTTTAGCATCATTTTGCATCTAAATTCCCAATTCTTGATCTACAAACCCTATCGGGATATTTCATTTGTTGACTTTTACTTGAAGAGGTAAACCAAACTGGTGACTAGATTGATGGTTTGGCACTGGCTTCTGAATCTAATTGGCTTCTGAGCCTCTAAATAATTTCAATAAAACCATAATACGACAGCTATTTTCATAATACTAAAATAGTGTTACTTGTACGGTTACCAATTAAATATATTTTAATCAAACATGTATTTTGTGTTTTTTCAGGTAAGTATACGCCAACACTTGACTCCTGAGAAAGAAATGAGGACCACGTTTCATAGCCGTCAATAGACCTGCTAAAGGTGGTAAGATGGTTAAACATATTTCCAATACATTTCTCATCATTTTCGATCCTGATGGAAGATTTGATCTTGTTGGAACATTGGATATTGGTTGGGTTTTCAAGTGGTGGTTTGGTGTACGGTTCAACTCTGGAAAAGCATACACGACAGCATACACGGTCATTTCTTGAACGCTTCCACTTTTTTTGAGAACATTGAATTTTCATTCCACATTTACTTTGGATTCGAGAATTGCATACCTCTGCCAAGTTGATTATTTTTATGGACGAAGAGTGGGTTTAAATTGGCCAATAAATGTATATGAATGTTTTGTATGCACTATAGAGTTTGATAGGGGCATATACACATAGAAAAAGCACATCGTTGCATGCTATAAACCGAACGTCGCGTTATCATTCATCACTTTATCATTCTCTACTGTCGTTAATATGGGTTTAGCGACGTAATGTACGTGTAAGATCAATTTCTGTCAATATATTGCGTCCTTCAACCCAATTTAATTAATAATTGATAATTATAGTGCATTTATAGAGAATATCACAAGTTTATTTTTATTCGCTCATGTTTTTACACATTCGAATTCATCAGTCAATATCTCATATTTTAAGGAATAATGAAGATATTCATCTCTCCAATTTCAGGGAAGACTAGAAATCATCATCGTAATTTCAGTAATTATGTTTATGTTTTGACCTCCAGAGAACATGAGTCATGACTTATACGTAATACCGATTTTGTATTGAAACATAAACAGAATCAAGTGATATGTCTATGTTACGATTTAGAAAAAGATCGGGATCCTATAATAGATAATAAGTTGATACAATTTCCGAAATTGAGATGATGTTTTCCAGTTTTCTTTGAAATTCGAGAAATAAAAATCATTATTCGTTGGAATCTAGCTTCAGGGCTGTGTTAACCTTTAAGTATAGCTGTATGTGTACGATTTGGTCCTCATATTAGTACATGTACAGTCTACTATTGTTCGAGTTTAGAGCAGGGCGTTCCTCTCCACAGCCATCTATACTGCAATCACCTTTATATAACTGATACAACGCTTTTCAATCAACTCCAATTGACCATGAAAATAATCTTCAGAACGTTTCGTCAAGATTAGCTGACGTCACGAGACGGCTTATTATTAGGTTGGATATACTTTTCAATGACGACAACCAATGAAAACGCCTGTTTGGCAGTCGACACTCGTGAGCGCTTATACTAACATGGTCTGCAGAGACGGTCGGTCGACTAGACATGTGTACAGAATCAGTATAGTGTGAGGTTAACGTATTTATAGACACCTTCAATCATATGAGAGGAATTGTGTTGAGCACATTTTTCAAGTATCTCAAAAAGTGAGTTTTGATACGGACTAAATCGGATTAATTGTTACAAAAAATGTGGATCAAAATTATCTCCATTCATATAGTAATACATACCAAACATATGATACTATCAAAAGAAAGCCGAGGGTTTCTCTTCTTTCTCTCTCTCTCTCTCTCTCTCTCTCCACACACACACACATATATATATATATATATATATATATATATATATATATATATATATATATATATATATATATATATATATATATATATATATAATATGTTTATGTGTGTGTGTGTGTGTGGCGAGAGATTTTTTCCATATATATTTTCATGAAAAGTATCTGAAACACTTCTGTTACATGCTGTAACATATTTTCGAGTCAACTATTCGTGTATTTTTTGTCTGCAATGAGGCATTATGCAATGACCCATATGGGAGTATGCTATAGAAGAACATGAACATTAATTGTATGTGCGTCCTAGACCAAAGAATCCTCCACCGATGAATCGAGTCTGTCTAAGTCATACAATGAAATAGGCCTTACAAAGCCACTACAACAACTACTCCTATACAGTCTGAGTGTTTCTCGTGTCAGCGTTTCAGAGTAATGTTGTTCAAAGCGTCTGGTAATGAGCCCCTCCATACACCACTCAGTTGAGTGTGGCGTAACAAAAGTCAGCTGGATTCCGTCACTCTTTAGTACTAATGACGTATACTGGAGCCTCAGTTTCAGTCTCAGTGCTTTTGATGAGTTTTTCCATCGTTTCTCTTTGAATATATTATTCACATTATGCTCTACTTCAGTCACCTTATAAATTATTACAATCATCATATAGCATCGGAGAGGAAGAATCTAATTTCACGGTGAAAAGTGATACTCACAATTGCATGTGTTATATATGATCATCCATCATGACATATAGATCGAATGTCAAATGTGCGACTATAGATCGAACGTCGAATGCATGGTTGGAAGGTGAGCAGGAAGGCATTGGATCGTCAAAAGTTATTTTTCCACATAATTATTACCATGAGATTACTTCCACGAAAGAATGAAATTGGAGAATTTGATAAACAATAATAGTGTACGCGTTATTACTCGGATGATTTCTCAGTCAATTGTTTGATTGAGTGGAATAGGCCTATCAGTTTTAGATAATGCGTGGTAGGCCAGGCCACTTCTGTAAGATTTCATCTATAAGTAAAATAACAATAACTAATAATGATCAGAAAAAAAATTCAGAATCAATTGGATAAAATGGTCCATAATTATACATATTATATTGGATTTCGTAATAACACAAATTTGTTCTATTTTATAATGAGTTTCATGATGTCATTGATTAAACAAACGGTAAATAGTAAACAAATACGTTCAGATATGATCATGAACTCAATTGGTTTATTTTGGGGGAAAGAAATCTATGATCTTCATTTGATCATACTATATTTCATTAGTCTTTGTTTCAAATTCTATAATGAAGCTTCCTCTTTTGGATAATCAATATCTATAGAACAGTAACAGAAGACCTATATTCACTATGATAATCAAGCTTTATAACTTTTTAATTGTTCGATGAATTGTCCACTTCCATTTTACAGTTTACGTTTCGAAAAATCAAATACTTACAATATATTACGAAGACTTTTGAAAGATTTTGGAGAGGAAGACGACAAAAAAAATCTGATGAGTCTAAGGAAAGGATATATAGATGAAACAAAGCTGAGCCAGTATTCACTTTTCCCGATACAATTTTGCCTATAGATATATGTAAGACTTCAGGTTTCAAGTTGATTGATTATTATCTGCTTTTTTCTCAACCACCCCATCAAACATCTAGATAATATGACGGTGAGAAGGACAGTATGACTGAGCGATGAATGATGTTTCACATAAACCCATGCCCTGTGCGAGACTCGAGCCCACGACCGATTCTACTCCAGAATAGGAGTGCAAGATCTTTGTTTTCCCGTCAAATAGATTATGATATCCTATACCGTTGAGAAGTTGTTATACGAAACGTATATACGTCTCTGGTTCAACTCCCACGAGTTCTTCAACTGCTCGTGCTCGTCTCAGCTTAATTGGCCATTTAATGTGGGATACAATCAAATATAACTCGAAGATTACGACTCGTGTCGACTTTTGAACTCCACTGATTAAAGGGGGTGTTCACAAGATCTGATCGAACTGACGTCACTTTTGTTGCTTTTCTTTCCGACAATAATTATAAATAAATGAATGAATATATATATATATATATATATATATATATATATATATATATATATATATATATATGTTTATATATATATAATATATTCAAGTGCCTGTTGGCTCGTGGATGAGGAAAGGGTGGGGTTGTAGGGGGGATGGAACTCAGAAATTAGGAATGTCCATATTCCAAAAAAAAAATCGTAATTGGAACGAAAATTACATTGAATTAATTTGCCAGTATTCAGTTTCGTTTGAATTCATCTCAGGAGAAAATCTATGCACTAAACTCTTCGGCAGATTTAAAAATGAATTGGAGTGAGGCGTAAAATATGTTTATGTTACGATGGACATTGTAACCAGAGGGGTGGCACCGCTCGATAAAAATGCATTGACGTATAATATCGTTTTATTGCTGATACTCAACGGAAACCGGAATGGTTTGATACTTTTTGAAAATCGGTGCGGAACATTGAAGTCAGACAATTGCCGAATTTTGCATTCACATCTGCATTCATAAACTCCACGATAACGTGATACGTATTCGAGATAAAACCATGCTATAAGCTGCATTGGAATAAATTAGAGTTGATTGACAAAAGAAATTCAAATACTGATTATCGTTCTTGATACTTTGTGTAATGAGAACATAGACCCAACTTGTAAGTTTTTGCGTAACACGTCTCACTTTGGTTAATCCTGGAATCTACATGGACATTGGTGAATATTGCAAGTATATCATAACATCTTTGGATTGCTCGTATTGCAAGGTAAATGGAATGATGCTACTTTTAGAAAGTCAGTGCGGTATGGCGCCGCAATGCTTGAAATTTGGACAATTGTTGGAATCTCTTCTTACATTGGTATTCATGAGAGCACACTAACTTTTTATGAATTCAAAAGAAAAACATGAGATAGCTATACCTAGGGGAAAATTCAAATGAAAACTAGAATAATGAAAGTATCAAAATGGAAAATTGAAAATATTCTAAAATGAATACATAATTTGGCAATTGTTGGACTTTCACGCATCGCGGGCAATCTTCCACACCGAAGCTCGAAACATATATCATTTCGGTTACGCATAATTCATACATATACTGGTATACGTAATACGTCATTCATCCCAGTTGAGCCGAAACGAGGGGTTAAGTACTCCTGAAATTCGGTGTACACTTGGCATGGAATCTTATTGAAATCCCCGTGAAATCCCTGAAATCCCCGTGAAATCCCTGAAATCACTCAAAATCCCCTTGAAATTCGTACGAAATCTCTTGAAATCTCTTGAAATCCCCGTGAAATCCGTGAAATCACTCGAAATCCCCTTGAAATTCGTACGAAATCTCTTGAGATCCCCTGAAATCTCTTGAAATCTCTGAGATCACATGAAATCAGGTGTACACGAAATTTGCGAGTTGTAAACTCCTCGAGCCGAAATCCCTTATTCTTTGTCGTCTGGTTCAAGCTCTGTATATTAAAACATTAGTCTATGATAGGAAAGATGAACATATAAGGAGAATTATTTTTCAAATACCATGATGACGACGCCTTGTTTATTCCACATTCCCACTTGAAATGCCATGTTTCTATTCGTTAAAACATGACCAAATTCCTCTAATATGTCCCTTTCAAAAAATATCATATACCACACAATATCCACTTAATATTCCTTTGCACGATCAGCGATCACATACATATTCACATGACACAACAATTGCAACCAATTTGAATATGAAACGAACGGAATACACATTGTAATTTCGATGGTGCTAGATGCACACAGATTTGCTTTATTCGCATTATATCACGAATTATTATGGTTCACAAGCCTGTTATGACGTGGCTGACATAACTAATAGGTATATACTATTCATTTGTACAATAAAATATTCACTGATTTGCTGAACATTACAATGCATAGTTTGTGATTCTGACGTCAGATGTCATCATGTCGAGAATCATATATAGTGGCATCGATAATGATAGTTGCATTGAGACTCATAGTTACATGCACTTTGTAACCGCAACATGTCGCTCTAAGGAAACAGTTTATAGTTCTTCCTATGAAGTATCATGACTATATTCATTACCAAGTCTATTTCTGTATTTTCTTAGAATGGATATAGTCACGTATCTCCACTGTAATGATCAAGACGATATAAATATACAAGTTTGTAAATCAGATAATGCATTCGTCTGGAATAATTGTGATTAACTAGAATTGTGTGAGGATAGCGAACTTGCGTCTCGTCGCTTCACTGAAAACACGTGATGTGATTTGCTGCATCACGTAATTCCCTTCTTAGTTCTTCGTAATCATCGTTCATCTTAGTGAGACTGTGTCATGAAGTGTGCGCTAACTTGAGGTAATTCAAGTTGCTTGTGAAGAAGTTTTGTAGAGTAAGGGGGAATAGAAGAAGTTGAAACGTTTTTGGTTGAAGGCGACATTTAACAAAACTTTTCTCTTGAAAACCATGTCGTTATCGACGTGATTCTGTGTCTTGATTCTGATTCACAATTGGCTTGATTGTGAGGAGGAATTTGCATTTTGAGATTCTGAGTTGTTTCCCCAGTAAGTCTAATCCTATCGAAACGCGTCACAAAAGTTGATCATTTATCAAAACAAGAATTGCCAATGGAAAATACATTTGCCGAATGGAGGTTTATAAATTATAATATTAGGCACTAATACTTGAATGATGAAGAGTGAATACTTATACTTGACAATATCGTTAAAGATGTGTCAATATTCAATAATATGAACACAATATATTTGTATATTGATTTATTTTATTCACCGCTGCTTAACGACCCCACCAACAGCTACCTACGGGGCTGCGAATGAGTGGGTGATAATGAAACGATGAAGAGATGATAGGTGAAAAAATGGTCACAAAAATCCATGCCTCATGCAGGGCTCGAACCCAAGCCCGAAGTGATTTCAGTTTCTACCGCAGTGCGATATTTGACTGAGCCATGAGGGCTGCATGAACACAATAATATGATTGTTTAAAAGCAGTTCCACCTTCCTTGAGAAGCACAACTTTATTTGTGGTAGAAGTACCTTCTCTTGCTTTATCGACTCTGGTAAATCTCATCTCTCTCAGGTGTTGTCCGTCTTGCGTATTTCTCTCTCTCTCTCTCTCTCTCTCCAATACGTCAGTTCTACGTGTAAAGGTGTAAAAGTGTAATATTATTCTAGCCATAATAGTATATAATAGTCTGTTACTTCTCTGCTACCATCTCTTAGCAGCCTTGTCACGTATCTCATCGTCAAGTAACAGGTACAAAAACACCAGCACTTAAACCTATTATGTGTTCACTGCAGCAGTGGTGACCAAACTGTTGGACACTCTGCGACTCATTCTATTTCGGAAAAAAAATTGTAGAATTATGGACTGAATAACAACCCACGTATTATATGGACCCCTATAAATTACAGTCACTTCTAACTCATTGTAGATGAATATAAGATAAGAATTTCGTGATAATTCTAGATATGTAGCTTGAGTGTAATAATGTTGTTTTTTATGTTTGGACATGTACATAACGATTCTCTTCTTTCACGTTTGGCTATTTTGAGTGAGTTTTTTTATATGGTTCATCCATGTCATTGAGATTTTATGGCGAAGTACCTGCGCGAGAAGATGCTGCTACAAAAGTGTCATTGTGAGATGAGTGGAAAGATTGTATATCATTTCAAACTAAGATTTGATTAAAATATAAAAAAAAACGTATACATTCTCATTGTATGGTCCTATTTCCCTATGTGTGATCCTGTGTGATCCTCTTAGAGTTCATTCACAGCCAAGCTTTGTCATGAAGTTATTGAATTCAAATCTACCGCGTTTACCTTAAAACTACATAGTTTTTCATATTTTGATAGGATAATATTAATGTGTATGACTACTTTTCTGGTGACATTTTATAATTAAGAATGAAAAGTGTCAAGATAGTCCAAAATAACGTCACGGATGAATCAGCTACAGTCAGCAAATATTGGACTATCATCATTAATCAGCATTAGAAATATCTAAACTCACAATTTCTCATTGGATCAAACGTGTTTCTATTCACAGTTATGTTATCGTTGTTATTACATTCTTCTTTATCGATATCTGTGTATTCCGATAGTCTATGGTGTCTTCCATTTCTAGCGACGCCATGTTATGTGAATTGGAGTTCAAAATTGGCACCAAGTTGACAAGTTAGCAACCTTTTTCATCGCTAGATGCACTTAGACTTAGTGAATACATGTGTCAGGTGTGGCAGATTTTATGTACATGTTGCTCACAAATGTTCAGTCAGAAAAAAAACAAGATGTCAGTAAACCACGGATTGGTCAACACTCGAATCTTGTTGTCAGAATGACTGACTGATGAAAATTTAGATGCATTAGTATTTTATGCCACAACTCACTATTGACAAATGACTTATACCGATAGTATAGCTCGGAAGTTCTTACACGATATGACAATAAGTTGGCTTTATGGTGAGAAATATCGAACTTGGCTAGCAGTAGTACAGTATATATAGCCTACCAATGGTTGAGAGTGTCGAGCCAGTAATACTAAAGGGACATCTCGGAATGTCTCGAACTCTCGGAATAATAATCTTCTCCGACAATAAACATGAGAATGACGTTGAGTGGAATAACCGTCTAAGCACCGGTCTATGATTGCACTTGGACTCCTCGGGGAATTTGTGTTATAATTATATTTTTGATGGGCCCACATAAATCATCACTAAATTTTGTGAGTACTTTTAATGTGGTCAGTAGACTGATAAATCTGAAGTATAGTAATCTCCTAATGCTTATTTCTAGTAAAAAATGTAGAACAACATGTAGTCGATACTAAATTCATTGGAAATGAAGAAATGACCTAAGAAATTCGAAATTTCATTTCATAATTTAACCTCTCATCATGATGC
The DNA here is from genome assembly GCA_907164805.1 of Brachyptera putata. Taxonomy (NCBI): domain Eukaryota; kingdom Metazoa; phylum Arthropoda; class Insecta; order Plecoptera; family Taeniopterygidae; genus Brachyptera; species Brachyptera putata. Next base: position 11,800,066 of record OU015468.1, on the reverse strand, counting down.
CAACTTCCTGATCCTATCAGTTTCGTGAGTATAATTATGTTTTTAACATTTTAGATATATTAATTCTCTCATCTAGCGACAACACTTATTGCGTTTTGTATCGTATTGAAATACTCTCGTGACTGGACATCATGTCTTCGTATTTTATTACCTACTGTTAATAACTGAGCAATGGTGGCATAATGCGGTAACTACACAATGTACGTGCTAAGTAGTACGACAGGTGTTCTAGCGCTCCCCGCGGCGAGGTGTGGGAGTTATCGAACCTGCATGACCTGTGTGCAACGTGTGCAAGAGTTCAAGTAGGCATAGGGACTCTGGTTTGTTCATCACCTGCTGGGTGAAATGATGGTTACGGTACTCAATATCATTAGAAACAGGAACTCGGTCCATTCAAAAGAATTATATAAATTTGTACCGTTTTTCCTCACTATAAACATGAACTTTAATTAAGTTATACGAATTGTTTTTTAACATGATTAGGAGAGTGAGGAGGATGAGAAGAAAGCGAGAGCTTAGAGCACACATATTCAACTATGGAGAAACGGGTTGATCTTTGTAGTTTAAAAAAGAGTCATGCGCCAGAAATGTCTAAAGAGAACAAAAATGAATTATACATTACACTAATATTAAATCGTTCTGAAGTTATGGAGTGTACTAGATTGTACAGTATTCATTCTATATTCGTTTACATTCAACATACATTCGTTCAATTCGATTCATCAACACCGATATTGTTTGAAAAATATACACACTCCATATGGATTCGTAAATGTGTGTGTGTGTGTGTAAATGACATCAGACCTCAAATTGACTCTTCGTTTGGCCCAAGCCAAACTTGCAGGCGTTTCCCCTGTCACGTGGTCACATTACTGTCCTCAACTTGTACTTAGTTTCTGTAGCGTGACGTCATTCAACGTGTGCAATTATCTAATGTTCTGACACCCGTACATGGTATACCACTCTTCTCTACGACTCGGCGTGCATCCCGATCAACCGTCTTTCCTATGTTTCAGCACTATCGAGCGGTAGTGTCGGCCTGGCAGCACTTCAGTTTGCCTTGGTTTGGATGCACAATTAACTCGATGAATATTAATATTCATCTCCAGCTCTTGACATGACTACATCTATCCGCCCCTCCCCACCTCCCTCCCCTCCCTCCCCTACCATAGCCTGATATAATTCAGCCCTAAAAGCCCACAGGGCAATCGCAACACGGACCGCTCAATCAAATGTTCAAATCAAATACCTGTGCACCTATAGTTATTATCAGAGAGAAATGCCAAGCGCATTGCAATATTCAAAACCATCGCCTCAATGGAGTTTCTTTACACGAGAAAAAGGCAGCGTGCATGCAATATTTCAAATGATGATTATGCAGGCAGGAAGTGTTCATGAGACTGTTCCTTTTTTATTGTTGGAATGAAAAGTGATTGTTATGGATTTTTTTCAAGAATATTAATATTAATGGGCCGTCTACCTGCTCTATCTTACGAACTATCATCGTTACTGCAAAATCTTGAGATACCAATAAGTATTGGAGGATTTCTCTATTTTGAATACAATTTCAAACCCATCTTGTCATATCGTTCTCTTCGAAGTGAAAAAACTGAAACAATAAATAACTATGAATGATTTTAATTTCGAATATTTAAAAAGTAAATCAAACTCGTGACAATAACATGACTTCTTCCAGGCAGCCAGCACAAGAGAGTTTCTCTCTTACGCAGGTTTCTTGTTGTATTACATTCTTAAGAGCCATTATTTAATTCTGGAAAATATTTTCGATTTGTCTGATAAAATGTAATGATTCATATTTCGTGTTCATGTTATATGATATTGAAACATCGAAGCGAGCAATGAGTTGTCAGATGAGTATGGGAAAGTTATTCCGTGCATATTTTTTATAGGGTAGCTCATAGTGAAATCACGTTCAAATTTTTGGTCGGTGCATTATATATAGATACGATACATTTGGGTAGGTCTATATGATTTAAATTGTTATTTTAATTTTTAAATGATGATACTGTTATATAATGCGAATGTGAGAAGAGGTTGTCTGGATGGTTTTATGTATAGTGGGAAGGAAGCGGTCGTGGTCTATCCTTATAATCAACCACACTCTAATTGTTCTCTTTACTCATTGAGGAAACCTCAAAATGTCGCTTAGTTTCAGTCTCTCGAAATGACGGTTCATTGCACTTGCAAGTTGCAACTGATTTATGAGACTTCGTTTTGTTGCATTTTTTCTTCGAAATCCGTCCTGAAGTATATGTGATAACTTTGTGGTTTATGTACTTCTCTAGAACATACTTTTTGTTTCCTGCATTCAACGAAACTGGGGTGAATTAGTTTGGAAATGTTCATATAATGATTTCTCACACAACTAGTAGGCCTACACTACAATAATCATTATACATACATTACTACTACTATAAATACAGTTATGGTGTAATGATATTGGCTTACTAGTAGGCTATATGAGTGACAATGTACATTCAGTATTGGTGAATTAGCACGTACTTAAAATTGCCGAATTTTAAGTCTCTTGGAATACAAAAGTGTAGAAGCTGAAACAATTATTCATTGTTGAGAAATGAGAATCGATTATTATCTGAGATCTGTGTGAGTGATTATTCACGTGTTAAATCAGATGTCGGAATATTTTATTTGTGTAATCTATCACCAAAACTTGTGAGCGATTCGACGAAAGAGAGACTGTTTGTGTTGTGAATAATGTAATGCATATTCTAATTCAAGCACAATCAATATTCAATCACAACGTTCGGTTGGTATTAATGAATTCGTAAATGATTTGCAGAAATTATTTTCAAAATGTTCATAACTCGACGCGTTTGATCGAATTCAATTACGTAATACTGTTATACACTTATTTTCCGTCCGTTATTTCTCTTTGAATAATAATTATACATTCTGATTTAATACTTTCCTTTGTTTCAAACTGAGCGTTTTCTACTATGAATATTGCTTTTTTGTATACCGTGCCTCATTTTGAACAAGAGAATGAAAAGATCAGTAGATCCAATTAGTGGATTGCCTTAATACAGAGATTATTATATAGATATGATTTTATACAAGCAACAAAAATCGAATAATAGATAACAACAAAATTTACGTGTGTGTTTAATTTTGAAATGCTCTAATGTCAATGAGAGATCGAGTGTATCAAAAAAATGAATTTGGAGTTGAGGGTGGATTAAAAATAATGACGTTATTGGATGTACGAAGAGTTGATGTCGGAGAATAATGATACCATTACCGGTAAGCTTTTTTCCACCATTACTTTCATGTTTGAATATACCTCGAATCTTTCGACATTGTCTGCAAATAATGTGGATGCATATAGGTTGTAGACCCTCTGGCACCAATAAGAAACGAGTGCAAAAGAAAATAAAACGTTATAAATTGAAATAATTATTCAAAATCAAATGCATGCTATGAGCTGTATGAGAGATATTACATTTTTGATTAGTAGTTCAATTCAAGATGAGGAAGAGTTATGTTATTACGTAGACATATTATTATATCATTATTGTCATCTAGTATAACCCGCAGTCCTAGTAAATCTTGTTGTAACCAAGTCCTGAATTAAACGCAAAATTACTATTCATTATAAAATTAACATTTTAATATTCAATCTAACGAACATCTCATGCGGCCACGATATTCATTATATTATTCAGTTTATTCCTTGAGTCTTATGCTTGAGTCAGCTTGACTACAGGCGTGTGGTGCATAACGTAACACGGACCACCCGTGCAGTATAATCCTTTAGTGAATTTGAACCAACCGTGTATACTCTTTGGATGGAAGGTCACTTGAGTACTTCTTCCTCGAACTGATGCAAACAATATAACATTCAGTATACTTATAAACGTGGACGCTGAAGAACTTATACCGGAATAAAGTCGACTCGGTCATGTGACTTGGACATTGGATGGGTGTAAAATGTGGTTAGGGTTCAGGCAAGGTTGGACACTCAAACCAATGGCACAAATCCGAGTCGACTTTATTCTGTATGTGCTCTTCAGGTGCCCCGTTATAAACCATGAGCGATAGATATACTTCAAGACATGTGTCACGTATTGTCAAAACAGAACTAATCCATACTTTCACGATGGATTAAAAGTTTGCTTTCACTCCCACTACGAAAACGTCACCTTCCTCTAGAGCCTCACCTGTAGGATTTTACGATTTTACGACAACAGTTCTGGATTGTGGTTGGCTATCGGCCAGCCCTAAGCCCGCACATAGAGTATATTGCACCAATAGAACAAGCACTAAGGGGTGTGTAGAGAGATTCTAATGTTCCTTCTATCATGAGAGTGGAGTCTTTTGTTGTATATATATATTCACCACATATTTTGTGTTTATACTTTCCTTTTTTTCAAAATTGCATCACCACATCAATCCACATATTTCAAATAGACTTCTAGTTCTAGGTGGCACATGCACAAGGTTTTTTTCTCTCTAGAGGCTAGAGTGGGGACTCACTTCTTCTTTTCATCAACACCTCATTATTTCTGAACATAGCATCGGACCATGGTTTGTAGAACTACGAACCATGAGTCTATACATACAAGAGGACCATTCTGCTCGTCACTTCGCATCATGGGAGAACGAGTTTGCGAGCAATTCGTTACTTATTCGGTGTAATGCTTGTAGGGCGTTATGAATTCAATGTAATTTAAGAATTCCGCAATATGTTATCAAGAATGTTTCTCCATTACTTACCCAAGGGAATCATATTCATATACCAGGTATGCACACAGCATACGTTGCTGGACTGCTTGGTCTCTTTACGGCATACGAAATATAGGTCGCTTCCTTTTCATATACACCCAATGCCGTGACAGACTCAAAAGACAGGGACAAATGAAACAATCCATACGAATTAGAAAACTAGAGTAGAAAAATGTGAAAAAAACGTTATGGTGATAACGTGAATATTTTAAGTCGGATAGGGACTTCAAATAGCTTAACTTGATATCATCCAACGAACTTGAAATATGGTTTAACAAACTAGAACAATCCTAAAACTTGACATTTCTCACTTATTCTGATACAAATCTATCCTGAAAACAATAGGATCAAAATTTTCTGAACTGTTAGGGCCTACAAACATATATTGAAGCGATATCAATGTTCTATAAGAAGTTTATTCCAATCGAGAGAAAATTGAGAATTTCAACCCAGGCTACCCTTCTATGGCGATATACCAAACTTTCCGAAAGTTTCGCCAAAAAGCGTCTCATCGATTTGTTTGGTTAAAAAATAATAGGGAAATTATTATGGTATGGGGTTGCTCTATTGCACCGAAAATCACAGAAAATCTCGGACAACTGAAATCTCTTGAAACGAAAACTTTCAAATTGATTGATAACTTTGTCGGTCTCGGATGTCGCGCATAAGAAACAAACGAAGGCTTGTCGAAGTTTTTCTGGAAAGTGGAAAGATGGTCTTCGCTGCCCTGATATGATTGTAGAAAAACTTCAGATATTGCCCATGTTGACATAATTTTCAAAATAGACTATAATACTTTGTCAATTTGTAAGAAAAGTTCATTTCAATGACATTTACATTTATATTGGACAATTCCGATGTATGTATAGGACGTTATATCAGCCTAAAAGCCTATACGTGATAATATTTGTAACATTATTTAGCAGAATATTATACACAATCAGTGATATCAATCAGTGATAGTGTGTCCTTTTCAAAGTAACAATCGAAGTGGAATTCAATTGTTATAGCCATGCACGTACTATTCGAAAAACTAAAACTCCGAAATCTTTTTTTTTCAAGACCTTGCATTTCATTTCTAAATTCTAACTCAGCGTCCAAAAACAGGAGATAAAGTTGTGAGAACATAAATGATCGAAAGCATATAAACACACAGAATCCTCTCTCACTAAACTTACAAAAACCTACAAATCACTCTGGTTAGTATTGGAATTTTCACTGTAAAACCTTATGAACCGCGTGTGCCAAATGATGTGGTGGTCTTAACGCATGACCGCTGACCGCGCCGAACTATTTGGTTTTACGTAGGCGTCTCGACGATAGACGTCGTCTGGGGGCGGGGGGGGGGGGGGGGGGGGGTCATAAATCAACGCTATACGACCAGAGAGGTGACTACATACTTACTTTTGCGCTGGTAAAGATCACACATTATTTATAGACTCTAGGAAAATACTTTCATGCCTCACTTCACCAATGAGTCGGATGGTTATAGGCATGCATGTATTTATATATATATATATTTATATATATATATATATATATATATATATATATATATATATATATATATTGATCATTATCACGGAGAAATACCACCTTGTCGGGGAATCGAACCCCGGACCTTTGCTTTATTTGAGAGGTCTTCAATTTTATTGTCCTCTGATTTATGCGTTTTTGTTGGCAGAATTTATGTTATCTCTTATGGTGACCGTGGTTTATTCATTTTTTAATAGGGACATATTATTCCGTAGTACTTTTGCTCTTTTCATCGGAGCTAACGAGGAGGGTATGATTATATGATATGAATGTGTGTGTGTGTGTGTGTAATGGTACAGATGGAGGTTGCAGGGTACATCGAATATCTGGATTAATACTGTTTCAAAACAGCTAATATATCCTAATCGACATCAGTGATTTCTATTCATTCACATTTATTCGCGAATAATCAGCCTGCACTGAATAATAACCTCATAGTATTGAAACTATTTCAATCCCCATAATCTTCATAATCTAGTTTTCAATAATTCAGAAAAATTATGGTATTCATGGTATTCAAGAGCTTATACGTGGCATGAACGAGTATGTATAAGAAGCAATAGCGTCTCGACTCTTGATTAAAAACTAGTATAAATATAATTTTGCATAATATGGTTTGATATATCTCCAATGAGAAATAAACATATCGTTTCTACATTCCATGCTGCCTTCCGCTGGAACTGATAACGCATCATTTATAGCTTTGCAAATGCGGTGCGGCGGCGGCACTCTCGTATAATAACAACTTGTATGATGTATGCAGACCTAGAACAATTATGCTCTAACACCGCCTAACACTGCCGTCTTACTATAATTTGCCTGCGTTTCTGAGTTCGGAATGTAATTATATTTGTTCATATTTATGAATGCCCAAAACCGTGGTATGCGAGACAACGTGGCTGTTTAATAAGAATGTACTGTGTTTTTTAGATTTTTAAAAACATCTCAATCTTGCATACCTCTTTGTTACTGATTCTCATTTCTACTTCTGTACGTAGGTATCTATATTGTTATCCACTTACACATAAAGCCCATAATCAATGAGCAACATCATGGAATACGTTCACAAGTTGATGAAAATTCAGTGATAATTAGTCACTTTTCTAGGACCAGCTCATACTTCTTCTATGGATTCTTCTATTTCTAAAATTATCTCAAACATTATCTGATATTTATCACCTACACAAATAATATACCACTTGAATTCGTTACCCGCGGGAGTCTGCAGTTTGAAACTCTAGTTATACATTGTGGTATGAAACTACAGTGATGACCATCAGGATGTTCAACAGTACATTATTCAGTAATTAAACCTGCGCATATAACCCGTTCTGATGACGCGCCGTTGAACCCTAATATTCATTCAATCATTATACATATTTGCGGTTTATTGTAATATGCTGCTTAACGTGGTCGGTAAATATATTCCATCTTCCAGCGCTACGGGCAGTTTCAAAAATTACGATGGGAGTTTAAATTATCGTCATCGTCATCGATCTTGTCAGCAATTAGCGTAGAACGTTTATTAGCGAGAAGTGAATCAATCCTGGTTACTTGATGCATTAATCAAAACGGGCACGACATATCTTATTGATATTTGATTTCATAGGGTTTTAAAAATTGGGAAGAATTGGTTGATGTTCGAGAGTATTCAAAACCAGATGTGTAATTTTTCAGTTGGTCCGGATCAACAGAAACTTCATATGTGTCCTTTTGTTCCGTAATCGATGCATGTTAGGTGTAAGTGAATTCTTCCTCATGAAAACATCAGCAAGGTGGAGATATGAGAGATTATATAACTGCAGGGTCACGTCATACTCGGCAGTATTCTTTACAACATTGAACAATCTTTTTGACACAAATTCACAAAAATTATAAGCTGTGAGAACACCGTGGAAATTGCCACTCAAAGGAAACGATATAAGATATTTTTCCAAAGTATATATTCAGTATAAGCCTACTGGTACGTAATGTTTTCAAATTGATTATATACCAAATTGCTGCTTGTCGCACGTTAACCCATAGTAGGCCTATACTTCATGTTTTTCCTCTTCATATAATTACACTACCTAACCTATGGCGTATTTACTTACCTAACCTATGGCGTAAAATCAAGTTCGATCGTCTATAATTCCATTATCTGTTTATTTGCACTGAAATGGATTCTGATGCAATATCCCACAGGGCTCGAGATGATAACCTGCATGGTTGGGGCAGGGGGAAGGGCGGAAGGGGGTGTGGGACGCAAACAGCTTCATAGGCTCTATAATACAGTATCGACCTCCTCCACTAAACCGCTGCAGGGCGTCAGTACCGGCAACATGACAGTCTGTCTGAGCATGACGTATTTCAAAATCAGTATCATTTCATAAAAGCGAGTTCTTCAATTTTATTGTCCTCTGATTTATGCGTTTTTGTTGGCAGAATTTATGTTATCTCTTATGGTGACCGTGGTTTATTCATTTTTTAATAGGGACATTAAATGCCATACTATTGCGTAGAAAGCCATACTGCTGCGTGGAGTATACCCATAAAATGAAGTATAAATAATTGTAGTAATGAAATCCCCATGATTGCCACGTTCCAATTTGTTTTCATCATAAACGAATATTCACATTCATTATTCAATATGCCACTATTATAAAATACCCGGAGAGGGCACTGTGGCGATGAGGGAGTGTAAGTGTTCCTTTAAAAGTGTCGTATTGGATTTAGCACGCAAATTTATTTCAATATTATACAGGCATTTTCTCACTCGCCTCTTTCGGTAAAAATCGAGATATTTTAAATTGTAGACACTTCGAACGCAAACAAAATATAACTCATCCATATCGACGCCCAGTTGTTTGGTGCATGGGTGATAAATCAGCAGAGTGTCCAGGTCCGATTTTTTGAATGTTGTCCTGCATGACGAGTATCGATACGATTTCAGTCATATCGTGGCTGTTTCCACTTTGCTACCCCTTAACGTTTTTGTGACGTCGTGGCGTCAGCCTCCAACCCTTAATTACATAGGATTATTAGACTTTGAAAAACTTCGAGTACAAGTTGGTGCAATTTTACACAAAACAAACAGAAGCACAAATCTTCGAGGAGTGGCAAAACATATAACTTCTCGTAAAACCCTCGTATTTTCCGGCGACAAAAGTTCGAGTGAGGTCTAAATCACGAGACTTATCGGTACCAAAAACGATGTAGTGATCGGTCGTGTTGTTTAGGTGAATACTGGATTGTGGTTGGACAGTCTAAAAGTCAAGTCAGTTGACAAGAAAGAAATGGGAGGTTGGAAATCACTTTCCATCATTAGGATCATTTCTTTGCTCCCAGAAATTGCAACTACGACGAACAGATGCAGTGGGATGATCGAGTAAAAAAGCGAATAATTATCACGCTTCTATAACCCACTCATTCGTATCCCCAAAAAAGCATTTTTATTGATCATCATGAATCATGAGATATTCACATGACATCAAGAAATTGTGAACAATAATACATCAATTAACACGTACCTTGGTATTGATCGAAACTACATCATTGTGCGGTCATTTTAACCCATGAATCCAGTAAATAAAAGAAATAAGAATATAGTTTGATATTGCCGAATAAGACGAGTGGCCGAGAGGTTAATATACTGAACATTGAACCTTCATCCAGGAGACCGGGGTTCAATTCCCGCCATGGTCAACCATTTTGACAGGGGTTTTTCGTGGTTCCTTTCTGTTGCTGGGGTCAATACTGGGATGGTTCCTTAACAACAGGCCACGACCGTCTCCTTCCAACTATCCAGAAACACATGATAAAATAACCTTTCATCTCATCATCCCATCCTCTCATTTATCATTCATCGACGTCAATAGATCGTAGTCATCAGTACAGTACTTAAGCCCAATATAAATTTGAAAAAAATAAAGATATTGCCGATATATTAAACACGTAACAACTACCATTAGGTACTTCAGAGATTCACGTTGCCGCCTCTTCTTTCTCTTTCGCATGACCTTAGAGCCCAACCGATTGACCTCACTACCGCCTATTAGAATGCTAATGTAGCAAAAACTGGTATATAATTGTGGTCCTAAATTGAGATGCAGATAATATTTGAGATTTTTAACGACTAGAGTGGCATCAGCACTCAACGCAAGCAAGCCCCTGTTGCCTGTTCGGCGTAGGATTGATGTAATATCACCTGGTATATCGTACTTAGAAGTTATAAAAATAAATATACTGGTAATAACATCTCATTAACTTATTTGATGGAAAGTAATATACTTTACCAGGAATCTTACTTCAATAATTTTAGTTCAGTCATAGACCATCGAGAGAGTATATATCCGGTATGGCTTTGTATCGGTATGCCGATACACATTGGCATGTTTATGTAATAATTAGTTCAATCAAGATATAGTGGAATTAGTGGAATATGGTTTTCCTCATCTCTCATTCGTTTCAAAATCCACAATCGAAATCTTTCCAGCACTAACCTCTTCATTTTTTCATTTTTTATTTTGCTTCCCTCATTATCTCCTTGATTTATTGTTCGGTCCTCGGATTTCAAAAAGTTGTTTAAACTTCTCTCTTATTCCTCCTGTTTCAGTTTCAGTTTCACCATGTCAATTTGTTTCAATTGAGATTTTTTCACATTCGTTTTAGTCATCACAATAATTGTTAGCTCAAGGAGCACAACAACTATATTTGGTTAGCACGAATGAGTGGGTTATAAATGAATAATACTTACAAAATCCCATACCTTATGAGTTCCTCGAACCCACGTCCTATACTTGATTGAAATTATCTTAAGCTGACCGACTGAGTTGGGTGAGTGGGCTATCTCATCATTTTATCTCAGGAGTTTTTCGCGTACGCTGACTTGTTTCGTTGCTCAGCCGTCGTTGCCTATCATGCCATAGTGTGACATTTCCTTGCCGATTGGCTTGGACTCCTGTACCCATGAACTAGACGGTGCAATGAGCATGGCGACCAAGTCGCGTTTATTAATTAGCGCATCTCGTCCAGTGTGTGCCACGCAGAGACAATTACATCCAAACAATGATTGCTTTGAAACTACGCGACTGCATTAGCCAGCGCGTGTATACCGCTAGTTAATTAAAATGTTGGCCGACCCACTGATGATCACGATCACAATTCGAGCCACGTGTGTTGGCGGTCCGATGCTACCTACTGTTGGCGTTGAAGAAGAAAGCAGACGGTCACTCGGGAACGCCAGTTTTCATTTTCATGGAACACATAATTTGTATTCACTTCTGTTCACCAGTGTTGGTCGACGGATACACACAAACAAATTCAAATGTCTTCACTCTTGGGGAAACAAAATCTCACTGGTCAACAATACCTGGCTTATATACCTCTATATACTCGATGTCCTCAGATATGTTCTTATTTTTTTGTGTATACCCGATTTGATTATGTCGGGAAAAAAATATTTCGAATTCTTATTATTCATTCAAAGTGTTCATTAAATACAAATTTGTATCAAAATAATGTGGAGGAACCACATTGTTCGTTACGATGAATTGCTTTGTTTGTATGTTTCATTTCAACTGCCACTGCCAACTGCAAGTCTGCTCATTGACTCCAATATGAACGGAGTTGAGTAATTCTGGTAGGAATTGATAAACCCCAATGAGATTGGAATTCAATCTCTTTCCATCTCGTCTCTTCACTGAGTTCTCCATCTCTATTCCGCGACCACCTTGGGTAATGTTTTGTATATCTACCCCAATAAAATCGATGTGTATGTGTACCAATAAAGTACGGTCAAGTAATATGTTACTCAATGTCTGCATCCTCACCATGACCAGGTCTGCATGCACCAGGTCTTAATAATATTCAATCCACGGGTAATTATGGGAGACAAAAATGCTCTCAACGATTTACTATAATGATGACACAAGGGGTGGTCCTATGTGTTGTGTATAGGTACATAAGTAATGGTGTGTAAATCAACGATCTGGTTCGCCAACACGAAACTCTTATAGACACAGTTGTCTTTTATAAGTCTGTTGGCACTGTCTATCAACAAGCTTGCTTCAAATAATAATTAGCAAAACAATCATGGCGAGAGCGGCTTCTTTGCACGATGCGAACTGTACTCAACGCCTTGCAACTCGCGTCATCAGTAAACATCAGCTTACAATAACACCAGCATTTTCATCACACGCTGCACAACTTTGCTTAGTCTAGACTGCAAGCTAGAAATACACACGACACACTTATAGTATAGTTGTATACACGAGAGAATGATGAAGGTTCCGATTGACTGTCTTTCCTATCGGTTTCCATTAGAATACGGATAGCTCGCGCCTTCATCGCTTGTGAATACTCAAATAATTGTGGGGATTCGAAACCATACGCCAATTGGCCAATTGAAGGCAATTTAGAGGGATATCGTGTTTCTGGCTTTAACTTCTGAACTGTGTCATATATCGAGATGTTGGTTTCATGGAAACACAGATCTTTTTAATATCTGTAAAATATGTTTGCATTTAGAATAACTTCATTCATGTTTTACACATTTTACTGTTATATCAAAAAGAGATTCGTTTTTGATCTGTATGACATGTGTATCTTTGTGAAGAATATGACGTGAGTTCAGTATTTATTTCCCGAACATGAGTTTCAGAAGTAAAAATGTTTTACCAAATTGAAAGTTTGATAATACCTTCCAAAGGTATTCCCTAAAAACTGATAATATACGAATCGATCTTCTCCGCGAAGTGTGGCGCGAACCGACGTTCGTCTCCCCTTCCAATGTTTCATCTTCTCAGTATTTTTATATAGTCGTATCCACGGAAGAAGAGGAGATCGCTCACCATCATAACGTACTGTACACAAATATCATTCTCATATTTTTGTGGTAGTGAGATTTCAATCGAGCGGGTCGGAAGCCGATTACCGTGATGGAGAACACGTGTAATTCAGATGTGTATAGAATGATGTGTTCAAGATTACTTTATTTGGGTTTGAAAAAAGAATAATATCCGTTTGTTCTCGTAAGGAAGGTTCACCTTGTTCCACATACACCATTTGTATGTACACACTAATTCAATTTGGAGGAGTACAAACCTGATGATGTGGTATAACATTCTATGGTATGACCACTGAGCTAATGGTGTCATGGTTGTGATATAACCCATCGAAAACAATTTCAATATCGGTCGAAGTTCCACGAAGCTCGACCGAGCACAATCGAACGCATCACAGCAATTAGCACCTCGAACCCGTCGTTATTTTTAGGGTATTTGTATTTTCGGAACGTGGTTCACGACAAGAAACACGGATCATTCAAAAGCGTTACATTTCGAAAGATGCAGTGAAATAATCAAAATCTCTAAGTTTTTACTATTACTTAGGTGGTAGATGAACTTCGCGTACAGCGTTTGAATAATTTGAACATAGCGAACATCGTTTTGGCAGCGCGTCGAATATTTGCATTCTGATTACAATATTTCGCATGATGCGCGCTAGTCTGATATATTCCATGATCTAATTGTATGAGTTACAGTCGATGTCTGACGAAATGTTCTGTGTAATAGCCTCCATCTATCACCTTTTCTTTACATCACCTTCCCTCTGCATCCACGACCATCAGTCGACCTCAGTCAACTCAGTCAGCCAACAGTCGACCTCAGTCGCCATGAATATATTTCCTTTGACTTCACGACCAAAGGAAACAATTATATATTCTTGTAGAACATAATTGTTTGATGTTCCTTTAAAACTTATCCTGGCATAAGTTCAAGTTGCAATAACCTGTTAAATATTTCTGGTAATAGTTTGCGTGGCATTTGGCCAAGGTCTGAAATGTCTTAGCTATTAAATGCTGATGCTATTTAACATCCGTATAATCATGTTTCCTGTATTGGACAACACTGAATACTGACGCCACTTTGTAAGTTTGTGTTCGTACAGACGAAAATTTGGCAGATAACTTTTCCATTCACGTTACAGACGTGGTTTTGATGTGTTTTTGTCAGACAGCCAATTGTAAACTGTTCTGAACAATGGGACGTCTATATAGTTACTTGGGAATTAATACAACAATAACGTTCATATATTTCATCCCAAAATACTGTATGTACTGATTTGAAAGATATAGGTACAGGTCTTGGTAGTTATGAATAGGTTTAATCCATCCCCTTCCTCTTTCCCAGCTCTTCCCTCATGAGGCAGTAACATTGACTATTCTTAATACATAATTGAAAGTATTATAGAGTATGAAGTTTTCATCCTACAGAAGTATATACAATCACTAAAACAGTAATCTGTGGAATAAACCAATGGCGTTCGAACATATTTCTATGATTTTTCCATTGGAAGACACCCCCAGTTCTTTCACATTGGTATCACTTCCTTCTTCACATGACAATTTCTTGCTTTCAAAATGTATGATCTTATCAACTTTTCATCTTAACCTCAATTTTCTCTAACTTTCAGTTTTCCTTTGCTCATTTTCTAATTTTTTGTTTTGTTTTTAATACAATTTGGCATTTCAAGTTTCAACTCTTTCATTTATTCATTCAATATTCATTCGTTTGTTCAATTGATTGATTGATTCATTCTATATATATTTTCCACGATGTGTAATCATACAAATCAAGTATATAACTCCAATTTGAGTTTCATATTCAAATTGTATTAGTCACTAATAGCCTAATTCTAGCAGTCAGGTAGCAGTGATTGTCCTGGTTTCAGTGATAGGCTTAGCAACATGAACTGCACGTACATATATAGACATAGTAGGTGTCATAACCAATATGTGTTCTCTCTCGTACGTGCTATACGTGCTTTGCTTGTCTTACGTGCCCGACGTAACGCACGTGCGAAGACTGACATCTTGTTTTATTATCGAGTTGAAACTATCAAATGAAGAGAATCAATATATACATACATAGATATACGCTGATATGAATTATATGTGTATGTTGCTCATCGCCAAAAATGAGTGCAGAGGATTGACTTGCTTTCTAAAACAACTTCATGTATCGTTTGTTCTGTCTCCAATTGTGAGTTGAGACTATTGCAAAGCATGATCTAATTGTATAGCTAAAACATTGTTATAGTCGCCCTCGGTAACTCAGTCAGCTGAGGCACCGCTTCAGAAACTCAGAAAGCTTCAGTCACCTTTGGGCGTGGGTTCGAGTCCCGCATAAGGCATGGGTTTTTGTAAATGTCTTTTCACCTATCATCACTTCATAGTTTCACAATCACCCGCTCACTCCACAATCACCTCCGCATAACGTAGCTGTTGGTAGGGTCGTTAAACAAAGAATAATAAATCAACCACACATTATTCGTACCAGAAGTGTATGTATTGGCTCACTCTCCAGAAAAAGCACATGAGATATCAAGAATAAATCAGGAATCAATTTTCAAAAAAATGTTTCATTTCCGGAGTAAAAGGAGTTGGAACTTGAATTTGAGATTTTTCACGTGCTTCTAGCCAACTGTTGTGGCGAATGAGAACGATGGCATAGCGATGATACGATTTTGGAGGGTGAATTGAGATAATTCTTGAAAACAATTGCAACTCGTCTCGCAAACATACGTTACATCAATTAGGCACTGAATCCTTACCGAGTTTCATGTGCTCAAATGCGGAAGAGGGACACAGGTCCACGAACCTAAAACACTAAAAGTGATAATATCTTACTGCTGAGTGTTTGAGTTGTTTGAAACTTCATCCGAATGTTTGGAACTTGTTTTCATTCGACAGCGATATCCGGTTTGGTCGGCGCCTCATTTATATAGCTCGTTACCGATCCGATTGCGTCTCTGTCCTCTATCACTAACGGTCGACCGTGTCGGCGTCATCATGGTTTGATGCATTCCATCAACGCCGTGTTGTTTCCCTGTCAAACAGAAGTGCACATTAGCGTAGAAATATATGTGAGAGAGAGATGTAGAGGACGAGAAAACGAAAAAGAAAGGGACAAAATAGAAGAGAAGGAGAGGAAATAAAGAGTGGAAGAGAGTGAGAGAAAGAGGGGTTGACTACACTAGCGACAACACGCATATCTATACGTATACACTACAATAGCACCATTTTGTTTTTCCCAATTACAATCGTCCAGCGGTAGAACCCAATTTGGTCGGTACAGTATAATTGCATTCCGAGTGTCTGTTCTGACCTGAATACTGACTCCAAGATAAATGAAGTGGTTCTAAAGCAGATCAGGTTAAATTCGTATGAGGTTAAATTAGTCTGGGTAGCCCTTGTTAGGCTGCATCGTTGGTTCGATTATATTGGTTAGGTTAGTTAGAATGAGATCATACAGGTGGTTTTTGATTACGTATGTTAAAAGTCTTGCATTCGCTCGTGTATAATTATAAGAGTGTCACAACTCTGTTACTCTATCAACTCTGTCACCAGTTACTGAAAGTGACCCAGCTCTATAGTGGTTACAGCAGAGGAACTTGACGAGATGAGCGTAAGAGCCAGAGATTGCGTTCTTAATAATGATGATTATTTAAATTCACTATTGTTGCCTTGTTACTAATCAATGGAACAATATTTGCTCAATAGAAGTTCGTGTAAATCAGAATCGAGCACCGAAACGTATGGTGAAAAATTAATAAGTGGTTTGAACGTGAATCCGAGGCGCAAACCTTCAGCGTAATTGATAAAATAGCATCTATTTTCTTCCTCTTTTCAAAATAATTGCCTACAGTTTAGTTTCACAAGAAACCGAGTTTTGAACGCGGGTTTCTCTTCCAAGACTGCGTGAGTATCGTAGTTGAATTATCAAGTTATACACTCTGATCTTCTTGTAGACTTAGACTCTGTGTCCAGTCCGTGCGTGATTAACCGTATTGCTGCTTCTTAATCCAAACTTACGTCCTACCTTGTTCTTAATCCGAACTCGTGTCCATCTTTCTCTCTCTCTCTTTCTTCATCTCTCTCTCTATTTCTCTATTTATCTCTCTTTCTCTCTTTCTATATATCTCTCTCTTTCTCTCTCTTTCTCTCTCTTTCTCTATCTTTCTCTATCTCGATCTATATATCTCTTTATCTTTCTCTCTCTCTCTCTCTCTCTCTCTCTCACTCTGTTCGTAGAGAATGAAAAATTGCTAAGACAATTCAGATAGAACTGGAGGGATAAACGACACCGTGTCCAGTATAATAAAAGAACACCCGGGATGAAAGCGGAAAACAGGGCGCAAAACAATGCAATGATGGGCGTAAAGATAAAAAGTTCTCAGTATAGAAAGTACCTTTTGTTGTGAGAAATATATGTATGCTATTATTGTGTTGAGGAAGTACGTAGACAGTGGATTAAATTTATCATTCTTGGATGAATTTGACGCCGCAATAGATCTGTTTTTTCATTATGCGATGTATCTCATCCCCCGGGATACATTCGATCATCATGGAAGATGATCTGTCTAGACTCTTGAGGTCATGTCCATAGTCGGGAGAAGGTATATGCTCTCTATTTTGAAGACTTGTATAGATTGTGGAGGTGGCGCTCAAGTCCCCGCTAGCATTTTTCCAACAAAAGTATGTTCAATAATTATTTGTTGAAAGGAAATAATCCAAGCTGCACAAAGCTGGTCATCAATTGGAACTGCAACACACCTGACCTCACCTTACTAACTAATCTAACACAACCTAATCTCTAATAATTTTCAAAAACATATTAATATTTCGTGATTCCACATCGTGGAATATGGCCACATTATAATCTCCTCATCTTAATAATCTCTTGATTAAAATAAATTCTGCTCCAATTGAAATGTAGCCGTCTACCACGATGCCGAATCAGATGATCTAATTAATAATTCGTAAATAAGTTTAACCGAACCGAATTAATTTATAGGATGATTGAGTCGTTCTACGTCCAGTTGTGATTGCATTTGTAGCTTTCAGACGTGATATTTGTTTCATGCATTAACATAGGCACGAAATTTTTTCGGTCAGAATGATATTTGAATATGGCACATGAAACAATCAACTGACCGATAGCAAGTATTGTTTGGAATACATTGCATTGCATTTGCATTAACATTCCATATATGTATTAGCAATCATTTTTCATTCACTGGACATCCAACGGAACATGACCCGAAATCGTGGAACATTAAAATCTAATTCTGTATGAAATTTATTTATTACACTATATGTAATAACTCTACAAGCTCTATTACGTCATATAACACAGGAGACATGTTTTATTACATTTGTAAATGAAATAGCATTGGTGTATCAATTCAGTCGACGAATGAAATCAAATGATTGGTAGATTTATTGTCTTGATACGAATACTTTGCGTCTACCTCCTGACAAACAAAAACGAGGTCCACATTATTTTGTCTGTCATAGCAGACGTTTAATTAAACAGTTGTTTAGAGTTTAGACTGTCTCGATCGAGTTCCAAGCACTCTGTCGACGGCAGGAAGCTATGCATCAGGGACATTGCTACAACTTTTTATAAATAACTCATCTCATTGTTTCTATAAAGTGGATCACTCGAACACAGCTTGTTTGCACAAAGACAGCGTTGATTTTAATTACATCAAACCAGACTAACGCTATATATTTGTAGCAATAATAGAGAGAGGAATACGTCACGTCAGAAGGAATAGTTTTAATTCCATCAGAAACTCCTGTACCGTTGGTAATTTATTTTCAGTCGAATAAATGCACTGAAAATGATCCAATTTTGAACCTGGCTACAGTTATTGGAAGTGTATTCGGAGAATAATCAATCACAATGTAATTATTTGTTTGTTTGGGAAGACCAACTGTGATCATCCGAACAATTGTAATTATTACTGTTAGATTCAAGTTCGAATAAAACACCCTAGGCTAGGCTAATGTTGAGCAGTCGGAACACAACTGCTCCACGGGGATTATAATCTATACTTCTGTTATTTCACGGTTTTCGGTGAATCATTTCTTCATTTCAGAATATTTGCATATTTCAGGAACCATAACTACCATGGATGACGACAGTTTTTCAAATTTCATCATTCCGTAAATAAACAATGTCTTCACTTTCGCTCATCCAATGATCTAGCTGCAACTTGAAATATTGCCCACATTTGAAAGACGCAATTGCACCTTTCATTGTAAATCTCTTCAAGAAAAATCCAAACAGCCTTAAAAATACAACTACACTGAGATAACAGTGATATTTGTGATACTGCTACTTATATTATATGACCTTCTTCTTTCGTGGATAGACCCTACAAGTATAATCATTGGCCAACGATATACTTGAGACCTTTAGTCAATGTTGAGACGTCCCATTTGTAAGTCACTTAACGAGAACGAAAAATCTTTCATCATTACCCAAAAATACGTCGTTCGTCGCTCTCATTCTTAGAGCGCTGCTAGCAGTCAAGTTGAAGACGTAACAAAAAAACAAGCAAGAATCCATCTTACCGTCGACTGAAGCACAATCGCCAAAACGATTTTCAGCACTATTAGCGTTGAACGACGGTACTACAGGGTTGTAGGGAGGGTTGAGACACAGGAGTTGGGATAAGAGCGGGGATGAATCCTAATTTAATGTTGGGTGAACTGCCTTTGTATATACGGTATAATGGTATAACTTCCTCTACCATCGTTACCATCTTTCACATCTCGTTGCGTAACCCGAGGCAGGTAACCCGAACCGGAGCTTGAATTACAGCTTACGAGTAACTTACGAGACACGTGCTGTATCAACTTACCTCTAAACCGGACGACTTAAGAGTCCATGAGAGTCGATTTAGTGAAACATCAGTTCTTGGTGATACCTTTTGAACGTTACAAATATCAAAATTCTAATACGGAGAGAACACAGAGGATTCTAATACACCCTCAAAAGGGAGGGGGTTGTAACTAGTCAATTCATGATTATCAAGCGTATATACCGACAAAAAACTTTTTTTTAAACCGAATACACTTGACAATTATGCGACATGAGTAATATAACTATATTTCAAACCCTCTTGAAGGTATTGAAGTCGATGTGTTTTCTCCGTATTATAATTTTGATATATTATCCCGTTCGATAGCTATCATCAAAAAACTGATATTCGTCTCTTAAGCCTTTAGCTAGCCGGGAGGAACAGAAGGAATCATATATTGAACAATTATTTATCTAATTCCATCTAGTATAGACTTTAATATATAGTATAGCACCGTATTAAGCGTGACCGATAAAACGTGAAGTGCTCCTGGCATTATGCAGTATAATACAGTAACAAGAAGATATTGTGAGAATAATGGATCATTATCTTTTCAAGTATATAATGTTACCGAGTCTGAGTCAACAGGAAGGAACGGAAAATGTTTTTGGTTACAGGAATGTTCAAAATAAGTTCTGGAATAAAAGTCTCAGGTACGGTTGGGGTCACGTGAAGTGGTCGATCGAACTACATTGAAATGGGTTACCAATTATGTATAGAAACATGAACAAAATCGAGTAATGTCTACATTCATCAGAATCAGAAAAAATGCCCAAGTCCTGAAGGACCACTTAATTATCATGATTCCTTGAATTAGGATGAAGATTTCTAGTTCTCTCTAAAATTAGGGGGGTGAAAATATCCTCATTATTCGCTGAAATCAAGTGTCAGCGTCGTGAAGTCTTTCAAGTTAAAAGAAAAAATATATGAACGAAGTGCTTCTCTGTTCCAACAACTTCCTTCATCTGTGATTCAACGTATGTTACAGCATACATTCTATGCGTCTGAATGCTTCCATGCTACAGATCGAACAATAGTACCATATTGAAGGTTGCGTATCATAATATTCGTTACGTGGGATGGAATATCAACTAGATCATGTACGGTGGCTTCAGAATGTATAAGACACAAGAGTAACATTCATAGACGGGTTGAACCCACATGGGGGCGATGGGGCGTACAAAGTTACATATATTACGGTCCTAAACTCGGCGCTCATGTGCTGCTATAAGCTTTTGCACTTATGGAACTGAATTTGCAAACAACATTAAGGCGTCCCCAGTCACCATAGCTCAAAAAGTTCTCACCTGAGTGATTATTTGTGGAAATATTTTGAATTTTGATCACTGATTGACAATATTTTAGAAGGTATTTCTCTACACGGTGTGAAGCAGTATCACAGTGGAAAGCCACTACGACTGTTCATGCTTTAGAGTTGACACTGAAAATGGTCAAAAAAGATGCATCTCGCGTTACATTTGAATAATACTTGAGATATTGCATCGTGTGTGTTATACATGTGTTCGTGAAACAACTGACGTTTGGGCTGAACTAGAAATAAACAGTTCAGTCATGTGTTTTGAGTGACGGGCTTGGAGCTTTGGGGTGAATAAAAATTAAAATGTCACCCTTATTCGTAGTATATAGTTCATTTTTTAGTATGGTCCAGCTGAATTTACGATCAAGTGATAATATCAACAATTTATGTATTCATATTCCGATTGAATCATACATGGTATATAAGTTCATCAATGAAATAGTGGGTTCAAAATTTTGTAAATGGTTTCAAGGCAGACTGCGAATGCATTTACAATTCGTTGTAACCCAGTTACTCGTTCGTGAATAATTTCATATGTACTAAAAAAACTGTTCCGTCGTGGAAAATCTTGACCATATGTCTTGAATTTCTCGATTATCTACTTTAAATATAAGAGGTAGTTTCTTATGGAATGATGATCCAGCATTCAAAGAGTATTATGCTATTCTTGAATATAGATTTCATGTATATGATCCTGAAGGTATTAAAATATCTCTATTTCCTCCACATTAGAATTTTGATATTTCACACTGCTTGAAAGTTATCAACAAAAAGCTGATATTCCGCTGAATCGACTCCCATTACGTCAGGATTGCATAAAGAATGAAGTATGTAAGCAGTGAAATATGAAATATTGATGAATGCCGATATGGGGAAGTTATATTATTATCGAACTGATTTATGAAAAGTTGTTCATAGTTCCCATTTTCCCATCTAGATTCAATGCAATGCAGCAGTATTTGATCGAAATTTATGTTTGATCGATTACAATTGAATTCTCGAATGTTTTTATTCCAAATTCATTTCATAATTTTCCATCTGTGATATTTTTCTATAATACGTAGACTATCCATATTGGGCTTAGAATCGCACTCCAGTGAATATTTGGATATATTGGCGTCGCATGAATTATCATTGAGATGATTGGATGATGTGAGGGTTTTCCAAGGTATTGGCACGGACAGTGTGAAGTAAGCTGTCGTATCGCCTATATTGTAGGACCATCCCGGCATTAGCCTAGTATTCAATTCAATTAAAACAATTTTAACAATAAAACATATTTTAATAATAATAATAATAATTATTATAATAATAATAATTGAAACGATAGAAACAATTCAAACATTTACAGTGAGGAGAGAAAAATGTTGAATCTTCCTATTATCTTGATCGTCTTCTTCTTCTCCTCCTTCTTCTTCTTCTTCTTCTTCTTCTTCTTCTTCTTCTTCTTCTCTGATCTCGTATGTATTATAAAATTGAAAAGAAGAAGAAGAAGAAGAAGAAGAAGAAGGAGAAGAAGATCAAGATAATGAGAAGATTTTTTCTCCCCACTGTGAATGTTTGAATTGTTTTCTAACCCTGAAATTACTATACCTCATTTAAGGTTTGATTTGTTTGTTAAATTAGTTATCATATTTTAATTATTCTTTGGGGTGGTAAGATCGCCCTCGTGGTGCCCCGTTCAAACGATCTAATCTTCCATCCATAGCCTTAATTGGGGAACAATGATTTTGTATCAAGTTTCGATGTTATTAAAAAAAAAAAAAAGTATTCAGAAGGCAACGTAAATACGGTTGGTAGCGGGAATCGAACCAAGTCCTAAAGTATATATATATATATATATATATAACATATCCTTATTCATTAGTGTATAGTATTATATAATATATATATATATTTATTTAGTGATTACCGTACTTTTATTTGCACCATAATATTCTCGTTAGATTCTAGTGGATGACACTCTCATACTGATATATGTGTAGGCTCTATATTCACCTCTATTGACATAATGTGGCTTTATTTAAAAAACGGAAAATTAGATCAATAGGATCGTTCTATTCGATGATAAATATCCAAGTATACATTGTTGTAAGTTCTGTTCAAATGTATATTATCAATCTATATCAACATCAATACTTGTATAGAGTTCCAGATTTTACATTTTGGTATATGATTCATTATATCCAGACTATAACCATGTATCATTCCGATTCTTCCCTCCACCACACTTTATTTCTACTCCGCTAACCCTTTCTGCCCCTGTACCATTTCACCCCATTGCCAAAGCGGTGGTATAATTTATTACTCTTTGACCGTCTCTCTCTCTCTCTCTCTCTCTCTCTCTCTCTCGCTCTCTCTCGCTCTCTATCTCTCTCTCTCCCACACTCTCTCTATCTCTCTTCATCTTTCCCTCTCTCTCTTTCTCTTTCTCTCTTTCTCTTTCCCTCTCTTTCTCTTTCCCTCTCTTTCTCGCACTCGAGCCGGAAAATGTAACGACTCTGTTTCCGAAAGAAATGGACGTTTCCGGTGTAAATTATTACGGGCACACACGGACGCTCGGAGGTTGTCGAGCGGCCATTGGACGGTTCCGGTAGCGACGTCAACAGCCAGCTAGAGCGTTTTACTCATCAGGACGCACGTTTTAGAGAATAGCGGTTATAAAGATTTCAAAGTATTACTATGACTGCAGCTATCGTATGTAGTCCAGGAAGAATATTTTCTTGTTGGTGAGAGAGAGAAGAGTTCGAAATTCAGAGATAGCTAGGATTTATATCCATTTGTGTATTCTAGACATTTCTTAAAATGGTTTCAGAACTTGATTTATGTTATTTGTTCGTCACAATTTGTATTACGATTTTGTGTCGAATGAACTTTGAACAGTAAATCATCAATTGGATTGAATTTGCGTAAGTATTTGCTATGTACACGTTCGTCACATTAAATGCATTTCTATGTATACAGTCATTTCTAAGTATACAGATAGTTAATCTTTCATAGTGAGAATTATGAAACATAATTATGTGATTTGAGTGATCTGTGAATGTCGTTTCAGGTGACTCGACCATAATTTCTCTTTGGATCGACACTAGTTCGAGATAGATCTGCTCAACACACATTTCACTCCCAATTGACGTGATATATACGCTATACATATTGAAAATTTATAATTTGTAGCTTTTTTCCATTATTCAAGAAAGTGTTATATTCTACATGTATATCATGTATTGTATTTTGTATTCAATAATCAATATTTTTATAACCAATATTTTATATTCATAATAACCAATATAGGTTGATATCAATTATGGGAAATTGTTTTCTCAGCATATTCCTTGATCTGTTTTCGTTTACTAGATCGGAGAATACCTTCTTGGTCCATGTTGCCATGTCACTCCACTCGTTATCGCTATAGCGCCGTCTACAAGCCGTCGCCATTATCTGTGTTTTCTTCCACTCTTGTTGTGATAAACAGACAGTCAAATTACTTGAATCTCTCGAAAACACAGAAAACTTTTCACTTAGCGAAATGTCCGTCACTCAACTTACTGAGAAGCTTTATAACGTCAAACATTGGACATTTAGAACAACACCCTTAGTTATACAAAACTTGTCGATATTTATACTTGTAGATTGAACCCTATAAATTTCATTCAAGTGAGACAACAATACATTATTGGTTGATAAATTTGTATGCCTCTATAGGCAATGAAAATGAAGCTTGAATAACGCTAAGTCAATATCTTATTCAACAATTACCTAGTATTTTGTCAGTAAAGCACAATATATAGGCCCACACTGCCGCTCGATCAATATACATACACTCTGAATAGAGTTATATTTTTATATTTTTTAGAGTTATATATTTACACGAAGTAAACGTGTCTTAAGCAATACACGACTTGAAACACGACCAAGTAACCCCTCTATACCAAATTTCAATGCAATCTGGAAAGGTTATTGAAAATTATCCTGATATAAATATCGAACCATTTCGGTTTCATTCTACGTCGAAATCGCATAATTCGCTCAAACGCCATAACCGATTGTGTGTACATTTTCAATTAATGTGTGCGTCCTCAAAGAGAGATACTTATTGCAACCGGAAATGAGTTTCCAAACCCGGGAATATAATGTCATTTAGAATATATGTTTTTCATCCGAAATGTCACCGCTTTTCAGAGTAAATGAAAAATGAGATGAAACAAAATAATATAATATGCGGTTTGTTGTAACCCATACTATTGTGAAGTTGTCACCGAAAACTAGGGTATGGCAAATAGAGCAAATACAGTAAGGCAAACCTACAGCAAATAGTTGTTTACCCATATATAATACTCGAACTGGACTTGAGAAGAGATAAGGGCAAGAGCAATAGTGAGAATAGTCTGAAAGCATTATATATATAGTAAAGCAATAGGTTTGTGAACCAAGAAGCCATTTACTCATTGTCAAGTCAATAGCTTCTGCTGTAATCATCTAATGTTGATTCTTGTGTGTGTGTTGCGTGCGCACATATGTTTGACGATCGTGCCGTTTGACTCGTTTAGCTCGTTTAGCTCGTTAAATCGTTCTAGTGCCACTCAGCTAGATCATGCATGTTTACGCACATGCACGGCTGGCACTGTGTACTCGTAGCAAATACCACAGAATAAAATATAACTTTGGGGAAAAGTAAATAATGGAATGATGATTGATGATTATTGTCCACCTAATGACGCCACCAACAGCATGGTTATACGGGGTACGAATGAACAGATGATTATGGAACTATGAAGTTGTCATATGCCAGTTTTATCGATCCTAATTTTGATGATGAAATGGTAAGTACAAATACGTTCAACAAAAACCCATGCCTCGAAGGTCCAAAGATAATTTGACTTTTCCTATTAAGGGGTGCCAGCGAAATGGACCTACGGCTCGAGAGGGATTCGATTCCGCCCTACGGTGATTTCAGTTTCAGAAGTAGTTTCTCAACTGACCAGGGTGACTAAATAATTTTGAAATTGCTGGCTCTAGGATTACTGGCTCATAACATTATGGTAAATTTCATTGCTAAATTGTTATCCTCAGATAAAATACATAATTTTGATGAATTGTGGATAATTGTATCCATGGAATTCACTATTCTTAGTCATCAGTTAAATCCAATCTAAATGAATGTCAACAGTGTTAACAGGATAACAGATTGAGTAACGTCAAAACTATGTTCCAAGATGTAAAGTGTAGAAGTTTCTACTGTAAAGTGCTGACTGGAAATGGAAAATAAATCTCTCTTTTGCCTGAAAATGGAGTGGAATCTTCGTCGCTATACAGTAGCTTATCCAAACAACGTTGCTCCATAGCCTTTCAAGCAATTAGCGAAGCGCTGTGTCTACTTTACTGTCTGATAAATGTTGGATCACTTCAATTGTAAACATACCCAAACTGAAAAGAGAGTCTTATTATGTAATACGGATTATAGGATGATCGTGAATCGAGACTTCTCTTGTTTATCCGCGTGGAACTTACTTCACTGTATGACTTTAGATCAGGAAAAGTGATGGATGTCAAACCAGTCATATTCCACAGAGCACCAAGTTATGATTTCTGCTACATGTAGACGTGTAGACAAAGATCACTACAATTGTCGAGGAATTCATTTCATATAAGAAGATGTAAGAACTGTCTACACCTATAGTTCTCTCATCCAATGTCTGACGACAATTATCACAACGCTAGGTTTAAGTGAAGCATTAAGTACAATTATTATGAAACTGGAAAGAGAACGTGAGCCTAGCACCAGAAACACCCACGAGACCACGCTATCACATTTCTTGTATTGATCAGTACGTGACACTTGGCTACCATTAAATATGAATAAAACATTTCGTTATGGTGCACACACATATATATATATATATATATATATATATATATATATATATATATATATATATATATATATATATATATATATATATATATATATATATATGCATCTCGAATGATGCTGAGGTGGCTGCAAATTCCATGTAGACTTACTTACAGAGCACAAAACAGGGGACAATCTCATGTGGGCCCGATTCAAATATGTTTCAACTTCTTGTATGGAACCATTTATCAATAATTATTACACATTGGACTAGAGATGGTTGATCTGATGGTTTATTTTGATGGTTCATTCTGATTCGTCAGATATTACATGAAGTTATTCGAGTTTTAAGAGAAGTCAAAAGTCATAGAGTTCGGTATAATATCCTTCGGCGCAAGTAAGCTCACATTATATTATATAAGATTACATAATCTATACCTTGAATGGCATGTATAAGCTATAGACAATTGAGGTAAAATGGACGAATGATTTTCAACTCTAGTTAGATAATAGAAGGTAGAACCCGAGTGCTGTATGTGCACTGTATGGAAGCGTTGATCCGTATTAAGCAGAGTTTCATCGCACAACTCACCATGGCCTTTCAACATTGCAAATGTCACATGCATGGCTCTGGGTTTACAAACATAAAACAAGAAGAGAGACATTTAACTCACACTGATTGAGTTTGGTTAGCATCCAGACAAGGATAAATGTAAAGTCCCAAACAAATTAGCAGGACTTATAAGTTCGTTTTGAATTGGATTTAGTAGTGAAACAGTTTGTTAATACATTTTGAGCGATTGAAGATATAATTCTGAAATTAGTCATTGAATATATGAACAGAGCTTCCTGAACATTAAGATCATCAAACATAATTATGTTCCCTTTTTTTGCTCGTTTATAGCTAAAATATCTCCATGTAGGCCTGAACTCGTAAAAGTTATACTCGAGGAACCCCGTTTAGTAATTGCATCAGTATATCATATCATCAGTATTGAGATGATTTGTGGTATATTCTTTCATATATTTCAATTCTATCTATTTTCAGTTATTGACGACAATATCCACAGTTAAGTAGGAGAGCAGTCATCAGAACGAACCTCACCCCTTTGAATTATATTCACTATTAACAGTCATGTAAATAGATTCAATTTTCACTTTTATTTTTTTCGCCGATACTATTATTATTATCCATAAGTGAAATTAACAAAATATGAATTTTCACCCACTCAGCCTAGACTCATTGCTAGACTGCTAATTGGTAATAGCCTACAATTTTCAAATATCCCATGGTATATGAGTTTTGTTATTTTTTATTCCCAGATAGACTATCCATTCTCACACAGTTATATCAGTGGTACTTGCTTGATAAAACGATATGAGAGAAACAAGTTTTGGTGGAGGTGCCGAGTACGTTTTGATGACGATTTACGCCTATTTTGTGAACGCTGCATCCATTGTATGATGTGTGATGTGATGTATGTACAATTATGTATGTACAAGAGTTAAAATAAATATATATATATATATATATATAGGCCCTATATATATATATATATATATATATATATATATGAACTGAGTGTGATTGATTGTTTATGGGAAAACTGTTTCACTGTACTTTAATTATAAGTGTGAAGACAATGTATAAATATTATCATGATCCTGGAATAACTTCGCTCTACAAAATGTAAACAATTCCTTAATGGAATTGTATTCTTTACTTCCTTCCTTCTTACATAAGTATAATAAACACACATTACAAACAGTACGGTAGGACAGTATAATCTTTGTAATGAAGAGTAAAGTCTTTAATTAACAAGCCATATACATTGCTGAACTCTGCATTGCCATTTAACACTCCCTCCCCTCATCCCCTGTCATCCCCTAAACCCAAGTACACAACTGTTTACGGTGGAAGCTGGAATAACCCTTTAACCCGGCGTATAATTACTATACACTTTCATTGAGTGCAATTAGCGCGCAGAAGTGTAATTAGGAAGCGGCCGCGGATCGATTACCAGCCAGTGTAATATTATATCTATCTCATGTTACAGCCTCCTACGTCGTCTCTCTCTCTCTCCTGCTGAATCCCATTTCCCCCGCATTTCTCCCCTCCATACCGTCGTTGTAAGCTACGACCCGGGTACCGTTATTCAAGTCAATAAAATTATAAATATTCGTACAACATATGAAAAACTTACTCTACAGTCGAATTATTGTTTGTTTTGTTCCATTTTTATATTAACGGAGGTGAGTAATCTCAACTCGAATAATATTATTACATGGTAAATAAAAAAAATGCAATATAAACGAAGACGTCAGTAATTCAGTGAAAAAATTTTATGGACGTTCATAAAAGTTTTTTCACAATCAAAAAAGTTATATTTTTAGCCCTCATTCATAAGTCCCCTCACCACTCCCGCCCGTATGCTTCCTTATGTTCCCAGTTCGCCACAGCCACGCTTATAGTGTTTTCCCTCCAAACTCATACCAAATGCACGATGGTTGTACATAGACACTGTTACAGAGTGTATACAATAAATGTATACGTTGCCAATAGCAACTGAGTTAGTGATCACTCTGAATACTAATTGACTGTTGTCTTCGTTTGTTTTCAGAGATCTGAGATTCAACAAGATACGAGATATCCCAGCCAACGCCTTCCAGCATCTCGGTAATCTCAATACACTGTGAGTATATCGCAAAGGGTTCTACATACAGCTTCACATTATCATCATCTCCAGTATATATATATATATATATATATATATATATTGCGACTTTCAGTTTGAATGTATTTCGGTTAAATTGTTTCGTATTATTCAGAGAAGTAACTCCTAAATGCTGTTGATCGAAAGGAAACATTCGTGCTAGGGTTACACATTAGTTTAGTTTACAATCCTGAGACAGGTGAAAATAGTTTCATCATAGGTTTTCCTATCATCAACCTCCAATCTGTCCACATCTTTCATAATAATATGGCAGTCGAACTTCAAAAGAACGGCTCAAAAGTATATGAGAAAGTGTGGTATGCACGGCAGTCAACGATAGTTCTCGTCGTATCGACATCTTTGCCATCAGCCGCGTTATGAGACAAGACTTGACCCTATCATCCGTTTCGAGACAACTTCTTATCAAGCATATCAGGTAGAGGTGGAGAAGAAATTCA
This sequence comes from Brachyptera putata, assembly GCA_907164805.1. Lineage (NCBI taxonomy): Eukaryota > Metazoa > Arthropoda > Insecta > Plecoptera > Taeniopterygidae > Brachyptera > Brachyptera putata. The sequence goes on along the minus strand of OU015468.1, from coordinate 11,769,727 downwards.
TTTATGAACCAACCATATCATATTTTGTATCATTATACAATCTGGAAGACATAGAATTGATTGGACTTTTAGTTGGGGCTTGGGGCAACAATTCCTCACTTCTTCGTTGAATTTTCTAAACGTTTTAACCTCAGTTAGAGTTTTATTTATTGTATAATTCTCTTAGCCTTGAATCTATCTCAATTTTCAGAAGTAATTTATATAGTTCCAATGAATTGAATCTGTATAGATGTATCGCTTTCATATTGTAGGTCAATATGCTTTTTTGTCCAAATATGTAATCAATTTAAATAGTATACTTTCTGATATTGAGGTTACATAAGTACGAAAAGCTAAATCATTACTAGTATAACTATAATATTCCACTTCATTCAATCTTTCTATAATTATTGAATGTCATCCTTGATTTCAGGTTACTGAATAACAACCACATTGTGCGTCTTCAGAACGGTGTATTCAATGGACTGAAAGATCTGAGATATTTGTAAGTAATAATATGTTAGGCCTATAATAATTACTAATCAATGCCAACTTATCCCTACAATGTTTGTTTGGTGGTGGGGACAACCTTTGCTTGGGTTCTGCTTGAGTGTTGTATTTAGTCTACGAAAGGAGAATGTCCATATCCTCTACCAACTGATTGATTGTGAGAACTACAGTAATTATAGAATAATTAACTTTAGCTTCAAACATTGACCATGTTCTGATCATGTAGTTGTGTTTTCAATCGTTATTCTCGTTCTGGAAATCATATACCATAAATATCCACGTACAGATAAACGGTTTCATCCATGTTTATGTTGGTAGTTGACCTTCTTCTTTTGTAATGCAAGTACGGCGTTTATTCTTGTATAGCTTAGCTAATTAAATGAAGTCGCTCAGTTAATGAAGCAGTTATGATGATGGAACGATTTCATCTTGATGTGCAGACTGCAGAGTATTCAACAACTACTTTTATTGACCAAGATTGTATATGCGTAAAAGTGCTTTTCCAAAAGGGCCGGGGTGTCAATTTAGGGGAACATAATATTGGTGTGGTACACGTCAATAATTGTGAGTTTGATATTCTAAACTCAGAACTACAATTGTTGTAGCTACATATATTTTAAATATTTACAGCACTGTGCGCATATAGTCTTGTGGGTATTTAGAGGAAACATTTTATATTCTATAGTTTTCACTTGTACTCCTATGTACAAATATAGGTTTTATCTAGGATTATAGCTATCCATACGATAGCTTTTAGGTTTAGGTCTTGGTTTTTACATACGAACATACAAACAACCAGCCGAAACAGTGCGTTTCAGTTGTCTTTTGTGTCTGTACAATTGGAAGGGTGACGACTTCAGATTGGGAATGTATTCGACGTAATGTTTAAATACAGTTTTATTGTGTTTTTAATGTGAAATGTTTCACAGAAACGATCTTATTTCTCAAAATCAACGCCGATGCTGAAGTAGAAACATATTGCCAGACAAATGTCGTAAATCTTCAATTATTGAAAACATTATGAAATCTTGAATCATCCATGTGTAGCTCTTTGAACATCAAGATAGATGGATGAAATTATATTTTCTTCACGAACATGTCAATTTGGTTATTATATGCTATTTACAAGCTCAACATCAGGACGTGCAACCACTGCCCCTTTCAATTTTTTAGTCATGAATTTGTGTAGTCAAAAATGCTGAGATGTCTCTCACCAACAATGTAATGAATTGGGTAGTTGAGTCTACACGTCTGGGTTTGGAATTTTGAAATTTCACTTATGAATCAATTCCTTACGCTTTTCAGAAGCGAAACTCCATAGTCAATAATACCCTTGATACAAAATGCGATAGCTTTCTATACTTTCCTGCAGGCTCGCTCTTCTTTTCGTTTATAACTCTCCTTTGTAGATACATGACACCGTTTTGGCTAGCTGTTGTGAGAAGGTTTACAATTACAATTACAATCAGACACGGTAGTGATTTGAAACGAGATTATCTTCACATACATAACTTGATTCATATGATCTTTCGTTGAAAAATTCACAGTTCCACATTGGATTGAAAGTTACTTCAAATTGAGATTATAAATAAGCGTCATATTTTTTGGGAATATCATTTTCCATTTTTTTTTTTTTGTAATTTCAATTGGATCAAAAATCATGATAGATAAAACGCAAGTAGTTTGAGCGTGATATATTCACCTAGTTCTTCGTTTTAATTAACAACCAAACGTCTACGTTACTTTGTTACCCAGTCCGAATACCGCCGACCGACAATAGCAAAGCTATTGTCTCTTTTCCCTGATGCAGTGCTTTGTTCGAAACTTTCATTAACTGTTATTTGTCATGTCCATTGTCGGAGCGACGTCACACGTGCTGGAAATCTATATTTACTTATTGTATACAATACAATTGTGGGTACGCAGCGCACGGTGCCAAGAACTTATTGTGGTAATATAAGAATCATAAATAAACATTTACAAACACAAACAAAATAATATTACAACTGAATGAATTGTTAGATTTCGAGAAAGAACAATACATCAAAAATGTTATGAATAATTTATATGAATTGGGAAGTTCTGACATCTACAACAGATTCCAATCCTCGATGGACCTATTCATGACAAAAAAAATCCCAATATCTGATTCAGCAGCTGACCTTTCTCTGATCTTGGTGCTATATGATAATTTTTTAAGTAGTAGGATGGCTTATTCATCCACTTCCGTACTTCCCTCCTCGCTTTCGCCCCAGTCATCACTTTGTATATTTATTTTTTATATCTAAAGTGTGTAGGATAATCAATGGTTTGCGTGATTCTAATTCCAATACAATTGTTAATTTCATCTAAGTCTTACCATTCTAATGGGAAAGTTATAATTAAATTTTATATTGAAGTTGAATATGAATGGAAAAAGCTGAATTCGTATTAATATCACACTAACATAACTCACTTGAATTGACTCATCTCTGTCTTGACTGATCAATCTTTTTTCTTATCTTTATCTCATATTATGAACCAGATTGTGTTTTCATTTTGCATGAATAGTTGCATAGTTATTATTGCGAAACAGATAACAATTATTTTAATCAAATAGGCAATTAGATTAGAATGGATAATATCTGACTTGAAAATCACTTCAAAATAGGCGCCAAGTATCTCATATTCAGCATCAAAGAAACAACAAACAATCACAAGTGAATTCTTAACGTGTCTTTCATTCTGTCAACAATGCATGTAGTCCATTGATTAAATTCATGGCCATAAGGCACTTCCACGAATAACGGCACTTCCACCAATATTGTTGCAAGTTATCTTCAATTGTTTCAAGTCACAATATGTTGAAGAGTTTCTAATATGCTGTGATGTTGACATTTTCCAAATATATGTATCATCAATCATAGCGATAAAATCGATTCATTATTGTTGTGTAGATACAATAATTTTTTGACTTATTTTGAAGAGACATTCAAGTCAGGTACTATATATTCAGATCTTTATGACTATAATTAAAATAATTTGTCTCTATTTCTCAATGATAAGTATATATATGGAAATGAGAACGCAGATTGGTATATGTATCTAGTTTCTATCAGAAAAGTATTGAATACATTTTATTATTAATGGTCAAAAACTATAATGGTTGTTATATTAGTTAATCAATATACATCGAATTGCATCTACAAGAGAATTAACCGACATTACACGCAATAAAACTAACGGACAATAGAAAGTGTTTGAGAGAATGGCAGTAAAATACGCGTAGATTAATTAAAATATTCAATTTAAAGCTTTGAAAACACATTTCATAGCCTACATGACCGTGAGTGTACACTAACAATTTCATTTTATCAAGAACTGAAAAGTTTTTTCTCTTGGCAGGTTATTATCACAGATGTTCGAGACATTTCTGTTTTTCTCATGGAAAATATAGTTCATATCTGCCTCGGTTTTCTGTCGACTTCCTCTTCATTTGTGAGCTGTGACGATGATGAAATTCTTATCTACACACTTTTCTGAGTAGACCATTGGGGTTATTATCTCTAAAACAATGTAGCTCCGTACGTACCATAATAAAAAAGGTTTCATATATCTTGTTTATTCTCCGCAAGTCACCCCAATCATCATTGTTATCTTCGCAACACCCTCAATCTCCATCATCGTAGATAAACTGAGAACCTGGAAAAGTCTACACATATGTGAACTTGATATTGAAAAACGATATTGAAAGACGTCGTGGCTAGGGTTTCACAAAGAAACTTACGCTCGTAAAAGTCCGGAAAATATTGTGGTTTTCTCCCATGATTCAGATATCTCTCCATGAGGTTGCAAGAGACATACGGAGTGATTGATAAAGTTATTTGTATATATCTTTATCATCCGGGATGCGTGTATGTAATAGGCCCAGAATGTGTAGTCCATAAAACATACACATTTTCCCATGTTTAAACTTTTTACTCGGGTTTCCCAGGACATAAAAATGAGTTATACCAGAAACATTTGCCTCTCTATCGGTGTCGCGGGTACACACTACTCTGGAGTTTGAACACAATACTGGAATCGCTGGATTAGTGGATTGAACTGTCTTGCTCAGACTGGAGTGTGTGTACACTCATGATAGCCGTTAGGCCATCAATTCTCGTTGATGTAAGGAAAGAGTGACAAAGGTAGCCAACAAAATGTACTTGGGACTTGACTCTTCTTGCGATCCATCATTGTGTGGAAAATACTCCATAGGGCACACATAAACTGTGAATAATTTACCTTGAAAACAGATATTTGGAGCGATAGTCTCACTTTTGTAATAACTTGAACGGGGGTTAAATGACATGCATTGCTTGCATACCTACCTCAACCTTTTTATCAAAACATTTTCAATTACATTCTGCTCTATTGAAATTATCATCCTAAACATAAATAAGATATGAACAGACAGAGGCGAAGTTATGCAAAACAAATGTAGGCCCTAATAATAATATCAATTGTTGTATTTCTATATTTACGTTCGTGCTGTTCGAGGTTAATTAATCAATTCAGGTTCGAGATACCTGAACTAATTAATAATTATCATATTGAGCGATTCGTTTAGGTGTATTTTGTGACATCAAAGGGGAATGGGAGGGCAAGTGCTCACTTACTCCCGACGCCCATGAATGTGTGTATGTATATGGATGTGTGTTTGTAATTACCCCGCTTTAAGCTAGATCATGCTCCTATTTGTTGCTTGCTTATCTGCAGGTATCTGTACAAGAACCGATTACGAGAGATCGACAGCCGAGTATTCCAGGGCCTTCCTAAGCTTGAGCAATTGTGAGTATACTCACTTTACATATTACCAACTGCATGTTTAGCGCTAACACTCGAAATCGTTGTAATAAACTGCTTGGAAAACGCGTATAGCGAATTATCAATTTCATGATTAATTCCATGATATTGGTATGCATGTGGAGTAACCAAACTTTTAATCCGTAATTTTCACATGTAGAAAGTACTGTTGCTTGATTCAGTTCTTGGAAACTGACAGTTTTTCCTCGTTCATATTACCCGTTTTGATTCTTCCAAACGTACTGGTGTTGCCACAGTTTCATGAAGACTTCGGTTTGAAAGTTACTTCCTCAACACTGACTACAACAATTTGTGATTTCACTTGGATATAGCGTACTGATTATTTTGCTTATCCTGTTCTGTGTTCAGATGCCTGCTGAAGTAGAGGACCAAATGTATTAAGCCTGATACATATGGTCCTCTACTTGAGTCAGACTCCCACATTCAATCACATAGAAAGCACTTTATTTGCATCACTCATCCAACATTGTATGTGTTTCAGGTATCTACATTTCAACGAGTTGGTTGAAATCCATCCAGACACGTTCGCCCATGTACCATCGCTAGATCGCTTGTGAGTTGATATATTGTAATATTAGTCACATATTTCATCAAGATTCTACCTGTTCCTGATATTGTTGATTGAGATAAGGTACACACAAGTATAGTGAATCGAAAGTTAATATATTAAAACAAATCATACAAGTACAATTAAAATTGGAATTGAAGAACTATTAAAGTGCATCGAAGTCGATTTGATATTATATCAGTTGTTTGGTAATAGCTTTCGAACTGTATGATATATCAGAACTCCAATATGGAGAATTCTAATACCTTCGAGGGTATTTGAGTAAGAACTATTTATCTCTTATCGCATAATTGACTACAGTGTGTGTTGTTAATTTGACAATTGTCAATTTTCAAGTGTGAAACATGTGTTTCTTAAGCTGTATTTTATGCTTGGCAATATGAGTTGAATTGTTATAACTTGGACAATCTTGAAGGTATATCTGTGTATCCTTTGTATTAGAATTTTGATACCTCATTCCGTTCAAAAGTTATCACGAAACAATTAATAATTCGCTAAATCGACTCCCACGCACTAAAGTTGTTCACTAATTACATAATTTAAAGTATGATTTGAAATTAGTTAATTCTATTGCATAGTGACCAGTCGTAACTATAGTACGTAGTCCTTTTGAGACTGTTGGAACTAGGGAAATGAGAACATTTCGTTCTAATGTTGATGTATCATCCCAGAGTATTCACCCTAAAGACAGAGTGAAAACACAAAAATCCTCTCGTTAGGATCCTCTCGTCATCATGGAGTTGTATTACAGTACTATATATATATATATATATATATATATATATATATATATATATATATATATATATATATATATATATATATATATATATATAACTTCATGCACACATGACGGAAAACAAATGCCAGTTTCATGAATGATAAATTAGCTTGCTTGCACCCAGTGTTAATAAGTTATTAATAAGTCAATAAGTAATAAGTATTAAATAAGTTATTCAACAATGAAAAATATGACCTGAAATTTGAATAATAATAATTATCATCATTTTAGTTGATCCTATCGAACCCATAGAACGATAACTGTGCAGACATTGTTCATGTCATCAAGAATTGCAGACACAACTTCTTACTCCAGATCATGACTAACGAACACCAAATTATTGAATGATAGTGTGTATTCAACTGTTATAGTCAGTTGTATGAGCAAACTACAAAAACGCGATTTATAACTATCTGTGACGTATACCTAATAATATGTACTTTCATTTGTATTCAATTGTTTACTATGATATGATTATTCGAAATATTCTATTTTCAGATTCCTCCACAACAATAAGCTTCAACGCATTCCATACGGTGCCTTCAAGAACATGACTGCTCTGAAACGACTGTAAGTACAACACACTCCTAACTCACCTAGGCTTTTTAACTATTTAATAAGCCTTCCCAGCAAAACTTTCTTTCCAGCGTTACCCATGTGCTACAGGCTACAGCACATAATATGGCTAGAGCAACTCAGTTGAGGATCAAAATAAATTGAGACAATGATCATATGAAAAATGATTACAATACAACGATTTGATAATCATAATATACGTACAATTGATTGCTCAATCTCTTGGATATTCAATATTCAATCACACCGTCATCTTATATTATTCATTGGAAAAATACGAACAATGAGATAAAATATCTTCTCATATTATGTTGAGATGAAAAATAAAGAATATTACATCTGATACATTTGTAAATACAAGGAAGTGGAATAATTGATTCATATCATGCTGTACTAGAAGAACAAGATAACGAGGGTCTTGAATTACAATTGCAAGTTTTCGTGAAAATTATGCCGCATGATGGTAGAAGGGATTATGCTTCATTCAAGGGCTAGCACCGATAATTTTGAGGAAGCGTGATGATGAAATAAGATATTGGTTTTGTTTTGTTTCTTGGAAATTGATGTTGACATGTTATATTCCGGACCCCTGAAGGGCGTGACAACTATACTTCATTGAGAATTAAGTGTGATTTGTCATCTTCAGCCCATTTCTCGCGCTTTCTCGCGCTTGGAACGCTGCACTAACTGCAGATAGTGAGCAAGGGAATGGGGTTGTACAGGTAGTTTTCAGTTTTGTTTTGCCATGGCATGGAGTGTCTTCATAGTATATCTACCGCCCATGCCTTAACTAAATCAAGGATTGTTACTGTGCAGACGACTGGATAGCAACTCGCTGATCTGCGACTGCGAGATGGTTTGGTTGGTTCAGATGCTTCACGACACGTCGCGAACTACGCAAGCAGCTGCCACCTGTCAGTTCCCTTTGAACATGCAAGGCAAATCGTTGACTACCATGAAACCAGCTGACTTTCACTGCAGTGAGTATGGTCAATCATTAGATGAGCGTTAGCGAAGATTCCCACTCAACTCTTACGGAGCTTTGTCTGTGTGTTCTTATTCTGTTTGTTTGTTTGTGGGCACTGCACAGGTCGCAGGGTTTGACCGATCGACATGAATTTTTTTTCATACGCAAACCTATCCAACTTAGAACCCTATAGTTTTTGGGTCATATCGGTTCCATAAGAAACATCATCTAGAAGTTTCTAAAAACCCCATGCGATAAGGCCGGGCAGAAAAAATTTAAAAATAAAATCTCTCCAATATCATTCAAATTTTCCTTAAATGTTAACCTGGAAATTATACACATAATTAAAAACTTGTATGGAATTTGGACCAGCCGTTTCGAAGAAAATAATGTAATACATGTATCTTATTCATCGATTAAATAGAAATAATAGCAGAAAAATGTTGCATTGTTAATTCACGACTAGCTAGATTCGTTGGTATGAAATGAAGTTCATTTTATATGATCAAAGTATGTAGAGTTTTAGATTTCACTTTCTAGATATCTTTCTCATCACACAACCCACATTCTGCGTTTGCCCTAGTAGCCAATACTCGTGAGGTATTAGGTGTATATTGCCCAATATAGAGATTATCATATTTCAGGCGGTCCAAGAGACGGACTTCTCTTTAGTCTTTATTATTGAGAAATACCCTCCACACATACAGCTATAATCAATGAGGAAAGACTGGAGTACAGAAATGAGTTCCATAATTTATTATGTACTTCATGTACCCCAACATTTTTCATCGAGTTTTTTCAAATTTTACACAAATTTTCAAATTGATCCAACAGTGAAAAGTGGTTGAATCAGTCCGCATGGCGATTAAATTGCTACATGGAACAATCAAATGATCTGACCCACATGTACTGCACTCGAATAAACACACACACAGTCAAAGTGCCATAAGAGTCATACAGATGACTTTTCTCTTTCATTTTTCTCAGCGGGCCTCTATTTTAAATCACTACCTGGGTCCTTTTCACTCAGTCCACCCCCGTCCTCATTACTCTGGAAAAAATCTATTAAGGTCCTTGTAGTATCATTATAGTTGGTACTTGTAATTGTGGTCCACATATTCATTCATACGTAATGAAGGGTGTCGATGTCATGATAGAGCTATCTAGATTGCTTTGAAGTAATTAAATAGTTTGTATAAACCAACGTCACTGTAGGTTAATAGATATAATACATTAGAAGATTATTAATTGAAACGATGAGCATTCATGCCAATGGTAGGGGCTTATGGTGTTGGTGGTGTACGGAAGTGCAGACAAATAGCACAATAGCAATAAACAGGAAATGGCATTAGAAGAGGTGTGGTTGAATTGAAACTCAGTCAACTGGTAAACTTCTCGCTTGCTGGGGATGATGTTGACGGTGAGCCATTTATACCTGAACCACAGACATCATCATTAGCATCAGGGATCAAAAGCTAGAACACGAATTATTGTATTATATAGACTTAATGATGCCATGACTTCATCCTGACAGTATCAATGATAGTTATAGATGTAGATGCCACATTAGTTTGCAGCTGATCCCTTAATTAAAAATGGGAGTTGCTCTAATGATAATTAAGTTTTGAAGTAAAATCTTCTGAGTGAAATATACAAATTCTATTACGCTGGAAACACAGATCTTATGAATACGTAGAAGTGAACCCCTAATTCAGAATCCTTATACTGGTGGCCCATGTTTTCCATTACACTCAGCAAGTATGATTCAGCTTCGAATGTAATTTATTCTGTTCCATTTTTTCCTTATCTGTAAAAACAATATGGGTCATAAATAAAAATCGTCATTCAGAAGATTTGTATTTCAAATTTCAAGTCCCAAAGCGAATTTGTGAATCACAAACGTTTGAAGGCTACTTTATTTTTTCGTGTTGACCAAAGAAAGTCAGTTTATGGAATGACAACAGATTATATTAAAAACTAACAAGAAGTAAGTTGAATTATTCTGAATTATTTTTTTTCAAATTATTCTCATCTACTACGAAAACTATTCCAACAAAATGAAAAATGTGTCAATCATGAACATTATTCTATATTTTTAAGGCGATAGTGACGAACAGAATGGAAAATTTTCAATTATGAAAATCATTCCATTATCAAAAGGGGATAGTGATGAATCAAGTCTGTATAGAAACAAGTGTTCTGAAAAGTGATCCATGGTTATCTATGATTGAAGTGTATGGTTCAAGTCTCTTTCTCTCTCACCTGTCTCTCAGATAAGCCTCGCATCGTTGAAGATCCTCACGATGTAGAAGTCACGTTTGGAGGGACTGCTTTCTTCACCTGCAAAGCTGAGGGTGACCCAACGCCTCATATTGTGTGGATGAGAAACAGGTGAGTTCAGTTAAAGAATACATGTTTCAGTGAAGGAATCACCAAAGGAATCAAAAGTAGGAATCAAAGGAATCACTCACCAAAGGAATCAAAATCATTCAAGTTCCTCTAGAAGTTCAGGAGATTCAGGTAGGAATCTTTTCATGCAACATACTACTGTATCAAATGTAGTGTACTAGCTGATGATTGAATATAAATTAGTTGATTATCAGTTGAGATACAAAAATAACATATGTAACCAAGGGTGATAATAGGACAATGAGCTGATTATTGCTAAATTCACTAATCAGCAGTAGATAAAATGATTCTTGAAGGGCTATTCATTCCACATTCCAACAAGTAGATCTTTTGCTTCAAAATCAATACATGTAATGATGAAGTATAGCTCATCATCATAACTTTTTGTGTTCTTGTTGATCTCTCCTCATTCCGTGTTTTTGTTAACAGCAACGAAGTGAATTTGGGCGACCCCCGTTTCTCTAAACTAGCCGATGGTACGTTGATGATCGAAAACACTCTCGACTCCGACATGGGATCATACGAGTGCATGGCAACCAACTCAGCCGGTGAAGTAAAGTCGAGACCAGCAAAGATGCACACGCAGCAGACAAAGGTTAATTGATTACAATAATTGAATTGCTAGCTATTCTTGTAATCAAATGTTTGGTAGGCCTACCGGATATTATTAGTAGAATATATTATTTTCGTAACTGATAACTTCGGCTAGACAAACTGACAGTATATTGCCATGTTGAATGACTACTATTCTTGCTTTTTAAAATGAGATAATAATGTTCCACAAAGAAGTTCTATGAAGCGATATAATCGATTAAGTTCTTACGGTACCGGTACAATATTCTCAATTATCGAAATTATCTTTTAATCAAGTCAAAACTTCCCTCTTTTCTGTTCATATTATACTGTGATGGGCGTGGAATAAGTTGTCCATTGGTCAAACAACACTCGCTAAAGCCAACGTGAATCACTGGCATCATAATGACGTCATCAGATGCCTTGCATCAAATTATCTACTGTAAACTCATGGTCTAAATATCACGCATGTAGGCTCACACGTTCTGGTAGAACTTATGCCCACTTTGAATCAGGAAAGGCCAATTTTTATTCTCATATTTCAGTCATAAGTTGAAACGCCTCAACACAGGTTGTATTTTAACTGAAGAACTGTTTCTTTTCTCAGGTGAAGCCCTATTTCCGGCGTACTCCATTGGATCAACAGACGGAAGTCGGTGGAACCATAAGGCTCCATTGCGCCGCCACGGGGCAGCCAAGTCCGGACATCACATGGAGCCGTGATGACTTGCCTGTCACCATTGTCGATCGGTTCCAGGTTAATAAATCTCTCTGATAGATACGTATATATAGGCGTGAGAAAAATACAGTTTTCATTCATTCATTCTAATGTATTCTTATTCTATTTCCATTCTTGTTTGTTAATAGCTATGTTGATAGCTATGTTAATAGCTAACGTTAATAGCTTCCTAAAGAATATAGTTTTGTGATGTCATAAGTCATCACAAAAATATATTCTTTAAATCAAGTCCTACTTTCCAATAATAACTTGTTAAGATTGTATACAAGCTGAATAAGTGAGATTTATTTTTTTTGATAATAAATGATATTATTTGAACTGTAGGAGATACAACATCAATTTGATTCAATCATATAATCAGTTTGAATCAATCAAATAATCAATTTGATTCAATCAAATAATCAGTTTGATTCAAAATATCCCCATTCTCATATGCATAGTGGGCCTACATATATTTTCCACACGGCACACCTAAAAAATGTTGCGAAATTTGTTGTAATCACTCCATTATCTTTGTAGATCTCCAACTCCGTTTCGTCTGATAACACACTGACGATCTCAAACATACAACGTGAAGATGCAGGAGTTTACAAATGTTCTGCATCGAATTACATTGGACGTATCGCTGCCATAGCTCAGATTACTGTCAACGGTAAGCAGCACAGTAGGCGTAAACAAAATCTGTATCTCAACGTATAAAACATCGGCCATCCGTTTGGCTCAGGCAAACAGCTTTCAAATCTTATGAAGTCTGAAGGGCACCTGGGATAGGCATTGGTTTTTCAACGTTGTTTCATCACCACCAACTCATTTATACTTCATATAGCTCAGCTATTGGTGTCATAAGCATGTATTATTGTGCACAAATAATATAGGGGAAGCTGAAGTTTTGTCTTTTCAACTCGAGTAGCACTCAAAAAAGTCATTCTTAATAAATTTATTTTAATGTAGGAAAATATGAAGGTAAAATACAAAGAAAAACAAATTGATTCAATCTTCTGATGATTAATTTTGCTAAGCCTAAGTAGCCTTAATATCTGTTTGAAATCTGAAAGCACTATTGTATCCATTGTGTACTTTTTAGAGTGAATTGAATTCTGAAAATCTCTCAATCGGTTTTCCCGCCAATCATTATCTCTTTCCTTAACTAAGATGATGATGATTTTATATCTTGATGAAATGAAGTATGCTGTGTTAAACCAATTAGGCATATTCAATTGATTGAATTCTCATTTTAATCGTATCAAGTGGATATTATTACGTAGAATGATCATGATCAGGGTAAATTATTTGATGAACCAATTTTTGGAAAATGTAAATCCGTTATTTTGTTATGGGGTGATTTTTTCATTCTGTTCCCATAGTTGATATAATCTGTTCTTTCGATGAGTTCACTGTTTAATAGTCATGTTTCGTATTTCTCTTTGTGCTGGCACAGAATCAAATTCATTGGCAAAAGGTAATGTCTATAATATTTTATTATTAGCCATTTTAATTGACGTTTTTCATTCTTTTGTAACTCCCCAAATCCTATTGTTCACCATGGCTATCTACCATCTACCATGTTTACTCTGAACTCTGAAAAGTTGCATAAACTCTGTTTCCCATGCTATTTTCTCGATCATTTAACTTAAGCTGGCTTACTTGTAACGTTGAAGAGTATACCTGAATAAAGTATACTCGGCTGTAGGGCATGGACTTGACGGTACTTCTGAATGGATGGTTTTGAGAAATGTGGTTTGATTTCATTGCATTGATTTATTGTTCATTAGAAATAGAAAAATACATTCCCACTAGTGCTAGTTTGGGTTCAGGTAAGGTTTGACACCTAGTATACTTTTTCTGGTATATGCCATGGTTTGATGAAGTTTTTCAATTTCTAGTGAGCCAATAAGACCAGATGAACAAATCTCCATCAGTAGGTTTGGGAAATCTGTCCAAAGTATACTGAATACAATCAAAGGCATTGTCATTCAAAAACTTGAGATATCAATATCATTTTATTTTCAGTGTAATTTATTGAATACTTTGTTTAACGTGTACTTTTATTAGTACATACGACATAATTATTCGTGATTTTGATAATTACGATACACCCCACATGTTGAGTTATGAATTCCTTGTCCAAACATTGCATACATAGAATTAAGTCTTTCTTTCCTCTTTTCAGTGGTTCCAACATTTACAACTCACCCCGAGAACTTGACATTGAAAATGGGTGGTAGCGCTGTACTGCGTTGTGTTGCTGATGGTGCGCCTACTCCGTCTGTTTCGTGGTTCAAAGATGGTCGATCTGTGGCACCAAATGGGCGCATCACATTCAGCCGAGGATTGCTGACCATCGATCACGTGAAAGAGTCGGATTCAGGTCTTTACGTCTGTCGAGCTGAGAACTCGCAAGGGTATAAAGAAACAAGTGCACACCTCAACGTAGTACCAAGCGTAGGGTAAGATATTCTGATTGAGTAATCTTTTTTTATCTTTTGCATGTAGGAAGTTATTACTTTTTACTCGAGTAATATTTTTCATCAAAATTACATTCACTGTTACTACCTCTCCTACCGCCTTTTTGCAGCCAGTTCATATACCTCTCAGATCACTTTCCAAGATTTTCTAGGTATTTCATTCATGTATAAATCCAGTTAATTTTTATATAAAACTTAAAGACTTTTTGTTGAACCCTTTATTGACAAGAAATTATTATTGTATAGTACTAGTGGTGTGACTAAACGAGATATTTGTATTCATAGTCTTGGTGCCAATATGGGGAGATAATGAACGACAAAACACTTTCATCTCTCTCTCTCTCTTTATCACTCTAACTACTTGTTGCAGGTATGAACCATTATTACGAGCGGCTCCCCCTGCTGGTCGCACCCCAGCCTCCACCCAGCGAGATTCGTCTCTGCCCCGTCTTTTGGTCTCCCCTTACGACATGGAGGCACCCAAGGGTAGTACAATTGAGATTCCTTGCAAGGCTGAAGGGGTGCCTAAACCAGTCATCACATGGATGAAGGATCGACTTGCATTAGTCATCACCAACAGGCATCGGTGAGATTTTTTAAAATATCAATTCTATGAATTTTGTCCCTTGTGAATTTGGAATATTATGATATTTTGGAACCTTAGAAAATTCGGGTAGTTCTTGAATATACTTTGAGTCTTCAATAGCAGCTTTTTGAACTTATAAACTCAACACTCATTTGAAAAATATAATTTTACATGCAGCTATCTATTTATATTGCAATTACCTTATTTATTACCACCTTTTCGACGAGCAATTACTAAAAGTGAACAAAATAATTTCATTTCGTACTGAAATCTCCTGCAAGAATATATAGGTAGTTTGATAAACATTGAACATGTTCTAGGTTGTCATCAGGAGGAAGTCTCTATATTTCTCAGATCACCAACAGCGATGCCGGAATCTACGAATGTCTCGCGACCAACTCAAATGGTGCCGTACGTTCTGAAGGTCGCCTTTCAATCAAAGATGTAGTGAAAATGAGTCCCGGGGATCGTTTTGTTCGCATAGCTTTTCAAGAAGCAAGCGCATCGATCGACAAAGCAGTCAACGACACTCTCAATAAACTCTTCTCTCACAACCGTAACGAAGCAAAACCTCACGGAGAAATGTTCCGACAGGTCAGGTTCCCAAACGCTGAAGCCCGTAGCGTTGCTAGAGCAGCCAATATTTACGAAAGAACGTTAGCGAACATTCGAAAACACGTAGAAGCTGGAATGAGTCTGAACTTGACATCTGATTTCTCTTACAAAGAACTATTGAGTCCAACACACTTGGCTTTAGTCGCAAATCTTTCCGGGTGTATGATCCATCGACTGAATGTCAACTGTTCGGACATGTGTTTCCATAGCAAATACCGATCTATTGATGGTACATGTAACAACTTGCAACATCCGATGTGGGGAGCATCACTGACAGGTTTCCAGCGGTTACTCAAGCCGATCTATGAGAATGGTTTCAGCATGCCCGTTGGATGGAAGAAGTCTGTGAGATACCACGGTTACACAAAGCCAAGCGCGAGGTTGGTATCGACGACAGTGATCAGCACAGATTCAGTGACGCACGATGATAAGTTGACTCACATGTTAATGCAGTGGGGTCAGTTTCTGGATCACGATCTCGATCACGCTTTACCGTCCGTCTCTTCGGAGAGCTGGGATGGCAATGACTGTAAAAAGTCTTGCGAGTATGCTGCACCATGCTATCCTATTGAGGTAAGGGGCTGCACATGGTTTTGACCGTTGGACTGTCTATCTTCTGATGTCAAATGGATCATATCTATCTTGAGTGTTTTTATGCTTCTTGTGCATTACATTTTGTGTCATTACAATCAGTGGCGGCTTGTGTGCAGAATGGCAGCACTCCGTAAGATTAGCCGAATTTATTTTTTGAAATCATCTTGAATTAATCATTTTTCCCTTTTTGTATGATGTTTTTCTTATCTATCATCCATTGTTGACAAAAGTATAAGCCTAGATGTTTGAAATAAAAATATTAAAAAAGAGGTTTTACCGCGGTTTCGAAAGCATTTCTGCTCATTCGATTGTATGGCAATTGTATTACAATGAATTAACAATAGGCTACTTGAGAAATTTTCCCTCTTGAAACTGTTTCTCTGTACTTCAATAACAAAGATTATTTTAATGACTGGTACTGTTTGGGTGGGAAAAAACTACTGCTGTTCACACACTATGGTCTTAGTTCTCAGTTTGTAAAACTATGTATGGTCGTAGTTTCTAATTGTTCACCTATTATATATGGTAAAAAACTAGTAATAGTTTGTGTTTGCTAATCATTGTATACAATATGCTTTTAGATTCCACCAAATGACCCTCGCGTGCGCAATAGACGATGTATCGACTTTGTGCGCAGCTCTGCCGTCTGTGGCTCCGGACACACGTCTGTTTTCTTTGACACAGTCGTGCCACGAGAACAGATCAATCAGCTGACTACTTTCATCGACGCATCACAGGTACTGTCAACTTTCTTTGTTTCATGTGAACAGTTTCGATCACAATCAAAATCCAGGCATTTTTTCACTCTCAAATATTGGAGGAACGAATGAACAGAGTTTTCTGTGTCTAGACACATGGATTTTCAAAGAGAGTTCATTCTACTAGTTTCGTATTTGAGATTGCATTGATTTTCCATCATTATATCATTGAAATGTTGAGTTTTAATAATTCACACAAAAGAAAAGGCTTTCAAAACTCAAGATTCAAGGAGTAGTTTCCTCTAATCTAAAGAATCCCATTCTACACATCAACTTACAGATACAGATTAACATTACAGATCAACTACGGTATGTAATCTTTTTTTTTTAATAACATCGAGACTTCATACAAAATCATTGTTCCCCAATTAAGTCTATGGATGAAGGATGAGATCGTTCGAACAGGGCACCACAAGGGCGATCTTATCCCCAGGTTATCCCAACAGGTTATCTGGAAATCTATGTAATCTGGGAACGTTCTCTTCCAGGTGTACGGTTTCTCAAGCGAAGTGGCTCGTGACCTGCGCGACCTGACACGGGACCACGGCATGCTCCGGGAAGGAATCAGATTGCCCAATCAGAAGCACCTACTTCCTTTAGCCGACAATCAACCTAATGACTGCCGACGTGATCCTCTCGAATCTGACATCGGCTGCTTCTTGGCCGGTGATATACGATCAAACGAACAACTAGGTACGATATAATCAACAGTGTTCAGTATCATCACGATTTCATTTCATCTATGACCCAATAATATATGTTGGTTAAGAAAAGATTTTTAGAATTTCTCATCATAGTTAGTCCAGGTACTATGTTTCACCATTACATCAAATACAGAATAATGGCTGCGATGCCATTGTCAATAGCACACTGACGATATTTTGTATTGATGAGAAAAAGTACTTCAATTCTTGTGAAATGGTCATACTCTATAGAGAGCAGTGAATGTTTTTCATTTCAATATCATAAATCATAATCTATCAAACCTATATCATTTCGTGTAGATTATTTTTGAAAAGCAACAAAAGCGAGTCTAGGTCTGAATAGTACCATATAATAAAGAGTTATATAGAGAATTATTCATTGTGACTAGCATTGTGAAAATAAAATATATCATGATTTTTCTTTTCTGTTTCAGGACTGTTGGCCATGCATACAATCTGGTTTCGTGAACACAATCGTATTGCCACTGAGCTGCGTACAATAAACACACACTGGGATGGTAACATGGTATATCACGAAGCTCGTAAAATCGTCGGAGCACAAATGCAGCACATAACGTATACTCAGTGGTTGCCGTTAATATTGGGGAAAAAAGGAATAGAAGAATTAGGACCATACCAAGGATACAATCCAAATGCCAATCCGAGCATATCAAATGTATTCGCAACTGCAGCTCTTCGTTTCGGACATTCCTTAATTAATCCAGTACTATCGCGACTTAACAAAACATACCAATCAATACCTCAAGGAGATATTTCATTGGGAAAAGCATTTTTCTCTCCATGGAGGCTCGTGGAAGAGGGCGGTGTAGATCCATTATTACGTGGTTTGTATGCAGTTCCAGCAAAACTCAAACTTCCGACACAAAGTTTGAACAGCGAACTGACTGAGCACTTGTTTGAAGTTGCTCATGCAGTAGCATTGGATTTAGCTGCAATCAACATTCAACGGGGTAGAGATCACGGTATTCCGGGATATAACGAATGGAGGAAATATTGTAATTTGAGTGTAGCAGAGAGTTTCGATGATTTAAGGAATGAGATAAGTTCGGACACGGTCAGGGAGACGTTGAGACGATTGTACGGACATCCGGGAAATGTTGACCTTTGGGTTGGTGGGATACTGGAAGATTTGGAAGACGATGCAAAAGTTGGACCGACTTTCCGATGTTTATTGGTTGAGCAGTTCAAGAGACTCAGGGAAGGAGACAGGTGAGAAAAAGTGTTGGTATGCCTACTTATAGTAGGATTTTTCTAAAGTACCAGTTAGGTTCATTCTATTCTATATTCGTGGATGTTTGTGAATATGCTACCATACTTTGAAAAGAAATTGGTTTTAAAATGAGCTTTGGATGATAACTGTTCGTAAGCCACTGCTACTTCTCCCTTTGTAGAAAGTATCTTCGCTCTCGACGGTCCTTATTTTCTTGATATTGTGATAGTTGCTATGAATGATATGTGCATGATAAGTTCACTTTGAAGTTGTGTCCTACTGTAGCAAATTGAACTATTCAAATGGTGTGAATATTTGTTATAGCAAATATGTATGAACAGTTGATAGGAGAAATTAATCAATGTTCTTATTGTATTCTTTATTTGACACTAAATGTAACAACAGAATGCACCTTCAGAAGAAATATGGTCAATGAGATGATACAAAAAACTGTCGACAGTATTTTCTAATATTACTTAGTCTACTGTAACATCAAAATTCTGTACAAAATCATTGTTCCCCAATTGAGGCTAAGAATGAAAGCCGGGATCGTTCTGATGGGGCACCTTAATCAATATAATATTTTTAATAAAAGTGATTGTGACACCTGCTTAATTCAGTGCCTATTCACAAGTTCCATTTTCTAGCATCATCAGCATACTGCAACTTTTTCGGTCGAATATTCTCTATCATCGATACTGCTAATTCCCACAAAAGCAGATGAAGCTCAAATGTGGTTTCAAATAACTTTAAAGAAGTTTATCATAACCGACAATACATTTTTATCAGTTGTGACTGTTCTTGTAATGAATTTGATTCTATAAATTGTAAATTTATAATGTTCACTGTGATTTATGAAAATGGTTTCTCCAACTATTCAGTACTCTTGAGCATGATTGTATTTTTAATATTCATCAACCAATGAAAATCTCTCTTCCTTCTAGGTTCTGGTATGAAAATCCATCCGTGTTTAAGCCCGAACAACTGTCTCAAATCAAACAAGCCACAATCTCACGAGTATTGTGTGATAACGGCGATGACATCACTGATATCACACGCAACATCTTTGTATTGCCTAAACATCAGAACCCCGAATTCACAGAGTGCACGCAAATTCCAATCATAGATCTACGCATGTGGACAGAATGTTGCAATGGTTAGTGAATAAATAATCAATATTGTTTTATAATAAAATTGCTGTCTGATAACAGTATTTAGTTGATTAGAAACAATTTACATTCGATTAGACATACAGTAATTCATGTCTATTTTATACAATTTGGTAGAAAAGTAAAATCGGAATCAACATTTTTACGAATCAAAACTGGAAATGAGAGTGGGATCAGAATTGAAAAAGATTGCGCTTAGAGTCTCTGATATGGATCACTCAGTTATTTATGAAGCTCACTATGTTTTTTTTAAAACACATTCTCTTTTTTTTTTAGATTGCAGTAACTCTGGCCAGTTCAACAGCTTGACCCGTTCCGTCCGTTCGCGCCGTTCAACTGACTTCTCTTATCCGTCCGACCGTCCTACGCCAACAAACACAACTGTACCGAATCTGACAGACAACGAAATACTGTCAACCAAATTCCGAGCGGATGCGAATGAAATAGACGAAGAAAGAATTGAAGGCATCGAAAGCGTTCTCGAAGGGTTCCAGAAAACAATGAAACAGTTGAGAAGGAAGATTAGGAAGCTTGAACATCACTGCCAGTTAAACAACAATGGGAAACATAATATGAAACATGGAAAATGCTTGGATGAAGGGAGTATGTTGAGGAAGAATGGCGAGAAATGGAAAAAAGACAATTGTACTGAGTGTACTTGTAAGGTATGTAAAAATATCAGGTGCCAGTTGTGTGGATGGTTACGGATTGTTGGTGCATGATGTTTGATTTCTGTTGCTTGAAAATTATTAGTATTATATGGGTTAAGCAGTGGATTTTTATATTTTGGATTATATTTCTGAATATTGAACAACTGTTAGTAAGTTTTATAAGCCTTTGAATACGTTTTGTTAGTTTTTCCAAGTGGTTTTGCGTACAAACTTCTATATTCTCTAATCAGTCACGAATAAGTGTCCTGCCAGAATCCAGCGGCAATAGTGCCAAGTAGACGCAAAAGAGGTTACGGCTAGATCAGCTGACTAGCAACTCTGGCACGATCATAAGCATCTATCTGTAAATTATAGTGGACAATCGAATTATATTGGGATTCATGCACCTTTTCCTATCACCTCAATGCAGATTTTTTCTCTGATTTCTATATTATTTTTATCTCCTATATTATTTTTTTCTCGGATTTCTATGATTCTTCCTATAATTTGTATCAAATTATCACTTCTGAAATATGTAATATTTGATGTAAATATTTGTATTTGAGCTAACATGTTTTCATCCAGGGTTGTCATTATTACTTCATTCTCTCACTTGTTGTCTGTGTTGTCCATTTCAAGCAACGCCATGTTATTTGAATTGGCGGTCCAAGTTAGGTAGTTGACAACATTGTATGGGATGAGTTAAGTCAGAGCACTTGGCAAGTTTATTCCTGAAACAATCTTCTGGGTTCTACCAGAATAGCAGCTAAATATTGGAACACTCTTTTGACATTGCTAGCCTAGCTCTAATTTAGCGCTCCCTTCTGAATCTCCACCATAGTATTTTATATAAATATGCTTTCATTTATTCAAATAAACCTAATTTTGATATTGAACGTTTGACCTCCATAAGTATCCAACACTTGGCTGTTTCAAACTGAAAAAGTTCTGAATAGTTTCCTCATACAGCTGTTCTGCTTTATATCTTTCAGGCAAAACAGATCTCTTGCGTTACCGAGAAGTGTCCAGCGGTAGCGTGCCCTTCGCCCGTCCATCACGCCGACAAGTGCTGCCCTCTGTGTGCTTAAATAACGGTCGAACTATCGTTATACTAGTCAATCCAGCACGTATTTCATTCGCAACTCATCTCATTGCATACTTGTTTCTCATGATACTTACTACTTAGCAAACATTACGCGATACATTGACAAGAAATTTGAGAAAAGTTTATAATCTTAATATTTAGAATTCACCAAGTTTAGACACTTGGCCAATTGTAGAAATCAGTTGTATATGTAATAATTGATTTATATTAGATGCAATTTCTGTTGCAATTTCAATTTTTTATATTTTTTTATACAATATGAGAATGACCTAGGTAAGCTGTACTGTGAAATTGATGTTGACAACGTCATTTGAGCTCGCAGGCAGAAAATAATCAGCAAGTACCAGTGGCAGTAAAGTTTCTTTCCAGATGAGAATAATAATCTAGCAATTCTTTTCTGGTATAATTAGATGGATATTAAACGAGAAGTGATGTGAGCAAAATGTTAGCATTTGTGTTGCTATTCAGTGAAAGATATTAAAAAGTTAGTGACTTGATTTGTATTATAGTTATACGTATACCAATTACCGTGCTGTATTATTTCGTACACTTGCGTAATTGAAGTTCTACAGAATTATAGTGTACCCAACTACCTATAGATAGGCAGTTATGCTTTCCTGAATCAAATGGTAGAAATACTTTAGATTACATTTTTCAAATTGACGAATTGTAGCCCTATGATTATTCTTTAAAAATATGGAGCTATTTCATAAAATCGGAGAAGAGATGTAATGCCACTATGTATACGCACATGAAGCTAGTAAGGGCACCATTCTAGGGTAGATTCTTAAAAAAATTGACTTCGAATCGATTCACATACTACAATCCTAAGAAATATAGATGAATTTTAGTCGTGAGTTTTTTACTGGTATAAGTCACTAAATTTATCTCAACTAAAACCTCTATCTTCAAAAGCCACTCTGAATTCATTAATTTATCATCCATATAAGTATATTAGAACTTAGAAGTTCTACTTTTAAGAATCAAAGTAATTACTTGCTGATCTAGTAGGTATCCTATAATCTTTATTGCTGGTAGTAATTGTGTTGTGTAAGTCTAATAATGGGATGAAAGTCCATATTTCATACTAATTTGTGTTCATTTATGTTGGCTGGTCCAGTTTTCATTAAAATCATACTTTATTGCTTGATTCTACCTAATATTTCGTCCGAAGATGTTGGTGCATTTGTAGCAGTTAAGAATATGATATAAACTTGTTGTGTTCATATTATGTGATGTGTATTCTCGTGGAATAAGTATTTGTTTCAACTGCGGTAATCAACAGGTGAAAATAGTGATTTTCTCACTCTATAAATATTGACACTAAGCAACCATATGGATTCGTAAGGCCCGTTGAGTACTAATTTACCGTACGGTACCTGTTAGACCCCTTGGATTGTTTTCTTAGATTAGGGGGAAGTGAGGGAGTTGATACTTCTTCATAATCAATCAGTTAATATATTGATGTTTTTGAATAACCACTATTTTGATTTTGAAATCCGGTATAATTTGACAAAACGAAAAAAAAATCTTCGACAAAAGGAAATGAACAGAGAGTGAAATGGCTGTTGTGTGAAATTCCCAACGGTTATTCATGAAAACGAACTTTTATACTACTTTCTCCATGGAAAAAAGAGCGTTCACTGAAAAGTCCGCCGGGTATAAGCGTTCACGAGAATGTGGGGGTTTGAGGCATTCTGGTGATTGATATGTTTGATACAGCTGTTTTTGATAACCTAGAACCAAAAATAAACATGCTTATTTGTTGGGGATCATTTCAACTGTCACGTGTCTCTGATTTTACTCTTATCATTGTTGCTGATATTTTATAACTCGATCTACATTAAAATTCAAATATGTATTGTTTGTAGATTCTATTTTATTCCTCACTATTGTTCAAGTAAAAACACAATTGTTGTTTTGTATATCATTTGTGTTTATTACCTTCTATATCTGAATATTGTTTCAAACTTTTTCTCTGCGTTCCACTGCCACATGCATGAGTGCCATAGTTTTGTCCTTAATGAATATTCACAGTAATTCCTATCTAATGATTTGATGTAGCTAAAATGGTAGTGTTTGTAAAATTGTATTACGGTGCCATAACAAAACATTGAAGTATAACATGTAGGCATTAAAACACTAATAGTTCATAGGTACTAAGTACTACGTCACCAGCTGTAGGCATACATTATGTTAGCATAGCTTAAGTTACAGATTTAGTGATTTTCATTAAACATAAAAAATGATCACGTTTTCATTGGCATTCAATCAGAAGAATTCTTTCAAAACTAATACCATCTTCAATGTCTATAATAATAGTATAATGTATGGTTTTAATAGGTCTAGTTTCTATAAAACAAATTTATGTAATTTTAATAAAATAAACTATCTCTGTTTTGTGGTTATCCAAGATTGTTATATCAGTAATGAATGATTATATCCTTCAAGTCCCATCAATGTCATCAAATAATACAGTCAACCATCCTGACAGGAGTTTAAGTGGTTTCCCTCTGTCTTTCAGAAAGATACTGGGATTATTCTCAAACAACAGGCCACGACCGACTCCTTCCCACTATTCAAAAACACCTGATGAACTTTCATCTCATCTTCCCGCTTCATCTCAATAATCATTCGCCGATACCCATAGATCCAAGTCATCAGTACAGTACCAAAACCAAATGAAAAATGAATGAATAAACACCCAATAATAATATAGTTACAGTGAGGATTTCATTCAAACCATCTATCGGAAAAATAATGGAAACAATGAATACAATGAGAGATGTATTACTGGGAACTTGAATTTTGTCGACTCTCCTCAACTTCTCTGCTTCCCTGATAGAAATCGACTTTCAGAGACTGAGCTAGAATAAATCTAACTGAAGTATCTAAGCGGCAAACAAAATTCTGTGGGAGGTTATCTAACTTGGAGCGTGTGTGAGTTGATGAAAATCCAACTGAGGTACAAGGCAAACATAATGGAGTAGAGGTTGGATATAAGCAGAAAGCGTATAAATTGATGAAAAATCCAATTATTGAGGTACGCGGCATATATAAAGCAGTGGAAGGTTTATTATTATCGTTTATTTTTATTGTTCATTATTATTAGGTTTATTATTGAAAAAATATATATATATTATATGGACCTGGTAAAAATCTTCCGACCACTCGGACTGTTTTGTGAGAAAAACTAAGAATTACTACTTTGATAGAATTCAATCATTTCAATTCCTAAATAAAGTCTTGTAGAAATCGGAAAGAACTATACACTGGTCGAAAGACATTCCAAAACCACCATCAAACTATATAACTTTAGAAAATCCCATACGGTGATTTTGCCAGATTCACCAACTGATAATTAGTGAATCAACCAATGATTAGTGGAAAAACTTGTTTTAACAAACTTGGTTACCAATGTCATTTTTTTATTTAATTTTCAATTCCAGTGGAACGCAATCTCAGGAATAGATATTTCGTTCAATTTAAACTTTCAAAATGAAAATTAATATTGAAATACTTGGTGAGCATTGATTATTTTTGTGAGATGCGTGATAACGAGGACTTCCATCCTACTCTTACGAGTCATTTTGGAAAAAAAATGGGATAATTGTTTTCATTCATCGAATAGATGGAAATGATAGCAAAATCTTGCTGTCGAGATTCACGCCTTGATAGTTACCAAGTCTAGTACATTTTATACGAGTCAAGGTGCGTAGAGTTTTCGATTATACTTAATATATGAAGATACTCTCGGAAAAAGTGGCTTCCGGTAGCTAGTTCATGTACTTTGTTCTTTGTAAATATTTGTCCTGGTATAACAGTAGGCAATATTTCTCAAAACGGTCATGTATATTATGTACATCACGGTCATGTAGGAGCCCACATGACCGTTTTCAGAAATATTGCTTATTGTTTTTCAGGACAAATATTCACAAAGAACAAGAACTAGCTAACTTGCACGTTTTTTCTGTTATCTCCTGTTAGTTGCCTTAGCTTGTTGAGAGGCTGCTAGATAAGCGTCGGGGCAGAATTCCTGTTGCAAGAGCACTGTCGGTTGCTTGGAACCTGGAACCAGTTCATCTCCTCCCTGTGACATTTCACATGCAGCATGAAAATAGGTGGCACTAACATTTCAAACTATAACAGGTGACATTTTATTACAGAGTGTGGGAATAAAATTAGGCTAGAGTCAACGAGTCTTCATCAATTCCGTCCGAAAACGCCGAAAGTATACTGTGAAACGAGTGAGGAGGAAGGCGTGATTTTTTTTTTTCATTTTTCTAGGAAACATGGCTCGAGTGGATGAACTGTGATTTTGAAGTTCATATAAGAGTACTGCTTTGTTTGATCATGAACATGTTTTCGAATGTGCAATAAAACTGATGTGAAAAATAATAAAACAATTTCACACAAACGAACCAATTCTGTTCCAATTGCAGATGTGGTATTTTTTTTTTTTAATTCCATATTTCTCCTAACTAAGGAATGAGAAAACACTACGTATTTACCTATAGTTATCAGCAGTATGGATATTCAGATTCATCTAATTAAAAATCTACTGTTTAATCTACATAATCATTTCACACTACTCACCCAGAAATAGGCAGTCGCCGTTGACGTCCGCATTGAGTTGTACAAATGAACGGCATAGCTGTACTGAAGTTGTTTCATTGTCGATTCGCTCTTGTCAATGTCGTAAAAGAGTCTCGAGTCGTCAAAATGGATCGGGATGAAGGTGGCTGGAGGATGGAGAGTAAAACCCTGACACGCCTCCTTCGTCATACGTCCGAGCTGGAAAAATCAAACAATTCCTTGATTCAGTGTATCACAAATGTCTTCACAAATATATATATATATATATAGCCTATATATATATATATATATATATATATATATATATATATATATATATATATATATATATATATATATATATATATATATAGCCTATATATATATATATATATATTGTTGGCGCCGAGTTTCCCTTCAGCATGGAAGCTTTTATCTCGTTGTCCCCTTTTTCTACATTTAGTATTTCTATTCGGTCGAAACTGCAGTCTTCTGTTATTCCGTCATACTACTCTACACGTCAGTACTCGTCAGTACATTATTATTATCGTTACCCTTGACCGCTTCACTGATGTTCACATCATCCCTTCAGTTGCAATCTCGGTTTGGTCGGAACTAGACGTGTAGTTCTTGTTTTCGTCCCGGTTTCGGACACCCATTCGTCAGTGGCATTTTTCGTTTATGCAAGTCGCATTAGTTTTTCTACACGATATTCTGTGAAGATTTATTTAGTTAAATCACGCAGTATTACTCCGTTTCGTATCGTTTTCGTTATTTACCGCAACCCAACCTAAACCTTACGTACGTATTTCTCCCTCTTATGTCTTCGCACATAGTGCATTCCTTTCGAGTGCATCGTGGCTACGCTTCAAGACACGCCGCCAAGGAGAAACTCAGGTATCGTGCGTTATATTCTACCCTCATCTCAAACCCTATACAGTCCACTTATATCAACCCCAGTCGCCAATAGTCGTAGGATTATTACCATCCCGTGCCGCAAATAAATCCTGTTGGATTTGTCCCGGCGCAAACATATATATATATATATATATATATATATATATATATATATATATATATATATATATATATATATATATATATATATATATATATATATATATATGTATATGATATATATATATATATAATATATAAAGGCTTAAGGCTATGATGTTGCAGGTTTCCGAGGCAGCTTTCATGTGTAATTATGTCTTTCAGGGTAAATTCCCACGGTAAAAATTAAAGAGCTGCCCACGGGGGACGATTGAGGTATGAAATTGATCTAAGCCAAAATTGTCCAATCGAAAGCCAAATCTAAACGGAAGGCTAGCTGGGCCCAGCAGGGAATCTTTTAAAAGATCGTGATTTCGTATGCATATTTCTTTATGTTTGGTGAATGTTCACAATATGCTCATTGATGCAATTGCAATATTCATTCTTTGTATACAAGTTGAAGTTTGGGTAATTTTTTGAAAGTTATTACATTCCAACTACAAGCTAATTACAATCGGATGCTTATTCACTTAGTATGAAATGAATCTCGATACTATTTGAGAATTCAGAAACATCCCATTCAAAATGACTATGTAATTATTATAAAAGTTATAAAAATGCTCAGCTGGGGCCAGTTTTATTAATACTGGTTCCACTAGAATAGATATTACCAATTAGGTAAAACCTCGAATGGAAGTGGAACGTCATAAGTGAACAACAGTACGAATGTAGTAAAACATATTCGCGGGTGACCGGTCCATTTTGATATTCTTTCCGCCAGAGGCCCACCGGGTATTGCCCCGTTGCCCAGTAGCCCAGTCCGGCACTGACTGTTTCGATTTTATTAAAATATATGTATATATGCACCGTGCATGCACTCCTTGAAATATTATTCACCTCCTCCACTTTGCAAAGATCCTTCATGACGCGTGTGACCGATCCAGGACCGTTGTGTGTCCAGCGATACCATGCGTAATTCGTGCGAATATCCTCCACCAACATATCTGCGACTTTTCCGCCCAAGCCCTCCGCACTGAAGCTCAGCACCCCGTTGGCCACCATCTCGTCCTCAGCGCATGCGTAGTTAGTGCCAAGTGGTGCTAAAGACCTGAAAATGATAGTGTTCGTTATGAAATTCTGAAATCTGAACGAAACAAGACGTGAATTTCGTTTATTAAACAGCTAAAGTAGAAAATTCGAAAATGAATGTGAGTAAAGTAACTATTTAGTATCCAAGCGGTCTCTCGAGCATATAGGTTGATGGAACAAGTTGCTTTTCATAGGAGATTACAGAAACCAAACGATCTAGATCTAGAATGAACAAAAGCGGGATAGTTTTCAATTTTTCCGAAATTGAGCATTGAGCGATTAATGAGATTCTACACAAATCGCTTGGTTTATGTATAGTCTAATATATGAAGAAATCTCCATAGCAGACTCTCTTTGCTCATTTTGATGGATAGCAAATTGACCTGATTCAGATAATTTTGTTCAGTGTACATCATCAACGGGAGATGCTCACAACTTGAACTACGCTAGCAAATTCGTTAATAATGTCAATCTCTTCATTTACCAATAATTCCCTTATAGTGAGACTTCCAATGCTGATACAAAGGAAATGATCAGCACATTTATGTTATGAACATTCCGAGATTCTTTAGAAATTAGACGTGAATCTATGAGCCTGTACTGTCAAACCGGGTTTCCGGACTGTTATTCAATGATTCATTGACGATATTAAAATCCTGATAATAAGCGATTTTTTGTGAAATCGATAGATGTCCACAGGCTAGAGTGAGCTGCCCTTTTCTGTCTCCATCTGACATGCGGCCATCTCAGAAAAAATGCCCTCCAGCCTTATTGAGACAACCTATTAAGTATTCTGATATCCTTGGGCATACGGTATGATTAGTTAATTTACCTTCTAACAATGAAATCCAGATCCAGGTATGTTCCACCGTACTTCCACAGCATAAGTACCCTCATAATATCACTGGCATGTTCCCTAGGGAAGATGGACCTCTTCAGGACACCACTTTTATAAAACTCTTCCAGTGGGGTGTTGTTGTAGAAACTCGTCATGCTCTCGTGCCAGACTTTCAAGTTCTGGAGCTGAAAACGAACACGCACATGTGGAAGTGGACAATGATGCTTCTGTTTTATTTTTGAATTGAATTAAATAATTGTTATGTCGTTCAATTATATTTGTTGAAAAATATATATATTATGATGTACCTGTGAAACCAAGTTTATCAACACTAAATTTGCGCAACCACAGTGCCTTTATGAGTTATCCTGGAAAGTGACTCGAAAAGTGATTATTGAAAAGTGGGACAATCAGATGCTATTTTCTAAAGAGTAGTTTATGATCAGATAAGGTTTGTTTGTGCTCATATCGACTCAATTTTTATTATAGGTCTAGTTAGAATACTTTGATTTAGGTTATTGTAGAATTTTAGGTCAAGGATCTGAAACAACCGCTATACGCAATGGTGGCACGATTCAGGTGAAAATATGGATCTGGTCACTATAAAGAAGTCATGTTGTGAAAAACCTTGATGAAATAAAGTACCAACAACAACTTGCAATGAAAGATGTACTATTTGGGAAGTTAGTTGAAGAGTTGTAAGACTAAGAATGTAGGACTACACACTATCTCAATAAAAAAAGTAGACTACATTCGTGACGTACCTGAAATAACCTGCGCACAAACTTTTGCGATCTGCGCAAACTGTTTGCGTCCAGTGGGCACGTGTAAAACAGGTAGATTTGTGATGTCGGGTTCTGTTTAGCAGCTGACTCGATGGCACAAGCTTGACGAGGCGTTAAAATTAACTGAGGATTGTTAACATATTTTCCGTTAACAGCACACGAAGACTCGATGAACAAGATATGATTATCACCTCTGACTGGTAACTGAGTAGCATTCCAGTTACTGAGCATAGATTCCTCATCTTGTTCAGCTATATATTCATATTCATCACCATTTCTTTCATTCAGCAGTGAGTTCTGATCATAGTTGGTAACATTTCTGTTAACTTTGACGATGGTAATCCCAAGGAACAGAACAGTGAGAACAATTGTTACGAGCAAGCGTGATCGTATTATGTGCCTCGAAAGATTCATGATGCCAGTTCCTGTAAGTATAAGGATACGAAATTATAAGCGTCTAAGGATCAGAGGATTTGTGTACTGAGACATGACATAAAAGACTACATTATTATCCAGTGGAGGAACAATAAATATATATATATATATATATATATATATATATATATATATATATATATATGTGTGTATATATATATATATATATATATATATATATATATATATATATATAAATAAATGAATGATCACATTATTACATTAATTAGATTGCGAAAATTTCTTATTTCGTCCCGATCCAATGTGTGGTTCTTCCTAAAAAAATTCGAGAACAACCCCATGTGCTGAGAGGTGTCGGAAAATTTACGATTTTCTTTGAAAAATTTTCCACAGGGTCATGTGTGGTATCGACATGAAGGTACATTCATTAGATTGCAGAAAATTCTTATTTCGTTCCGATCCGATGTATTGTTCTCCAACGAACAGGTTTTGAACAACCCCATGTGCAGAGGGGTGTCGGAAAATTTATGATTTTCCCCGGAAAAGTTTTCACAGGGTCGTGTGTGGTATCGACATGAAGGTGCATTCATTAGATTGCGAAAATTTCTTATTTCGTTCCGATCCAATGTGTGGTTCTCCCTAAAACAATTCGAGAACAACCCCATGTGCTGAGGGGTGAAGGAAAATTTGCGATTTTCCCCGGAAAATTTTCCACAGGATCGTGTAAGGTATCGACATGAAGGTACATTCATTATATTTCGAAAATTCCTTATTTCGTCCAGATCCAATGTGTGGTCCTCCAGAAAAAAATTCTAGAACAACCCCATGTGGTGAGGGGTGTCGGAAAATTTGCGATTTTCCCCGGAAAATTTTCCACAGGATCGTGTAAGGTATCAACATGAAGGTACATTCATTAGATTGCGAAAATTTCTTATTTCGTCCCCATCCGAAGTGTGGTTCTCCCTGAAAAAGTCCGCGAACAACCCCATGTGCTGAGGGGTGTAGGGAAATTTGCGATTTTCCCCGGAAAATTTTTCACGGAGTTGTGTGTGGTATCAATATGAAGGTACATTCATTATATTGCGAAAAACTTTTATTTCGTTCCAATCCAATGTGTGGTTCTCCTTAAAAAAATTCGTGAACAACCCCCCGTGCAAAGAGGTGTCGGAAAATTTGCGATTTTCCCTGGAAAATTTTCGTCAGGGCCGTGTGTGGTATCGACATGAAGGTACATTCATTAGATTGCGAAAATTTCTTATTTCGTCCCGATCCAATGTGTGGTTCTCCAGAAAACATTCGAGAACAACCCAATGTGCAGAGGGGTGTCGGAAAATTTATGATTTTCCCCGGAAAAGTTTTCACAGGGCCGTGTGTGGTATCAAAATGAAGGTACATTCAATTGAATGCAGAAAAATCTGAGTTCGGCCCAATTCGATGTCTGGTTCTCCGGCAAACAGGTTTTGAACAACCCCCCGTGCAGAGGGGTGTAGGAAAATTTGCGATTTTCCCCGGAAAATTTTCCACAGGGTCGTGTAAGGTATCGACATGGATGTACATTCAATTGATTGCGAAAATTTCTTATTTTGTCTCGATCCAATGTGTGGTTCTCCAGAAAAAAAATCGTGAACACCCCCTCGCGCATAGGGGTGTCGGAAAATTCACGATTTTCTTTGGAAAATTTTTCTCAGAGTCGTGTGTGGTATCTAAATTAAGGTACGTTCATTTGATTGCATAAAATCTTGATTTCGTCCCGATCCAATGTCTGGTTCTCCTAAAAAAAGTTCTTGAATACCCCCTCGGAAAATTTGAGATTTTCTTTGGAAATTTTTTTGGAGAATCGTGAGTAGCATCAAAATGCTCACGTGATCGCTAGCTTTCCGAAAATCGAACAATCAGCCCGATCGCATCGTGGGTTCTCGAGCAATCGCCGATCGAAGATTGTCGATTTTTTTTTGTCGGACGGGTACTAGTACGGGGAAAAAACCAAAATTTGAGAAAAAGTCAAACTCTTTTGCCGAAGCCGTGTGCGGTATCAAAATGAAGGTACATAATATCTGTTGCCAAAAATGTTGATTTTAGCTCGATCCGATGTCTGGTTCTCCGTAAAAAAAATCTTGAAAATAAAGGCAAATTTGCAATTTTCTTTGGAAAAGTTTTTACACAGCCATGAGTGGTATCAAATTGAAGATAATAGAAATTGATGACGTGCACTTCTAATTATAGCCCGATCCGATGTATGTTTCTCCGGCAAACATGTTTTGAACCAACCACTGCAGATCGGGTGTCGGAAAATTTATGTTTTCCCCTGGAAAAGTTTTGACAGGGTCGTGTGTGGTATCAAAATGAAGGTGCATTCAATTGAATGCGAAATAATCTAAGTTTGGCCAAATCCGATGTTTGGTTTGCCGGTAAACATGTTTTGAACAACCCCTTGCGCATAGGGGTGTCGGAAACTTACGATTTTCTTTGAATAAGCTTTCACAGGGCCGTGTGTGGTAACAAAAGGAAGGTACATTCAATTGAATGCGAAAAAATCCAAGTTTAGCCAAATCCGATGTTTGGTTTGCCGGCAAACATGTTTTGAACACCCCCCCGTGCTGAGGGGTGTCGGAAAATTTATGATTTTCCCTGGAAAAGTTTTCACAGAGCCGTGTGTGGTATCAAAATGAAGGTACATTCAATCGATTGCGACAAATTCAAACCTCAGCCCGATCCGATGTCTGGTTCTCCGGCAAACAGGTTTTGAACAACCCCCCGTGCAGAGGGGTGTCGGAAAATTTGCGATTTTCCCCGGAAAAGTTTTCAGAGGGCCGTGTGTGGTATCAAAATGAAGGTACATTCAATTGGATGCGGAAAAATCCAAGTTTGGCCAAATCCGACATTTGGTTTGCCGGTAAACATGTTTTGAACAACCCCTTGCGCATAGAAGTGTCGGAAAACTTACGATTTTCTTTGGAAAAGTTTTGAGAGGGCCGTGTGTGGTATCAAAATGAAGGTACATTCAATTGAATGCGAAAAAATCTGAGTTCGGCCCAATTCGATGTATGGTTCTCCGGCAAACATGTTTTGAACAACCCCCTGCAGATGGGGGGTCGGAAAATCTACGATTTTCTTTGGAAAATTTTTCTCAGGTTTGTGTGTGGTATCAAAATGAAGGTATATTCAATCGATTGCGGAAAATTTAAACCTTAGCCCGATCCAATGTCTGGTTCTCAGTCAAACAGGTTTTGAACAACCCCCCGTGCATAAGGGTGTCGGAAAATCTACGATTTTCTTTGGAAAATTTTTCTGAGGGTCGTGTGTGGTATCGACATAAGGGTACATTCATTATATTGCTAAAAATTCTTATTTCGTTCCGATCCGATGTGTGGTTCTCCCTAAAAAAAATCGCGAACAACCCCCCGTGCAGAGGGGTGTCGGAAAATTTGCGATTTTCTTTGTAAAAGTTTTCAGAGGGCCGTGTGTGGTATCAAAATGAAGGTACATTCAATTGAATGCGAAAAAATCTAAGTTTGGTCCAATCCGATGTGTGGTTCTCCGGCAAACATGTTTTGAACAACCCCCTGCAGATGGGGGGTCGGAAAATTTACGATTCTCTTTGAAATTTTTTTCTCAGAGTCGTGTGTGGTATCAAAATGAAGGTGAATTCAATCGATTGCGAAAAATTCAAACCTCAGCCCGATCCCATGTCTGGTTCTCCGTCAAACAGGTTTTGAACAACCCCCGTGCATAGGGGTGTCGGAAAATTCACGATTTTCCCTGGAAAATTTTTCTCAGGGTCGTGTGTGGTATCGACATGAAGGTATATTCATTAGATTGCGGAAAATTCTTATTGCGTCCCAATCCAATGTGTGGTTCTCCCTAAAAAAAATCGCGAACAACCTCATGTGCTGAGGGGTGTCGGAAAATTCGCGATTTTCCTTGAAAAATTTCCACAGGGTCGTGTGTGGTATAGATATGAAGGTACATTCATTAGATTGCGGAAATTTCTTATTTCGTCTTAATCCAATGTGTGGTTTTCTCTAAAAAAAATCGCAAACACCCTCCCGTGCAGAGGGGTGTCAGAAAATTTGCGATTTTCCTTGGAAAATTTTTCACAGGGTTGTGTGTGGTATCTATATGAAGAAACATTCATCAGATTGCGGAAATTTCTTATTTTGTCTCGATCCAATGTGTGGTTCTCTCTAAACAAAATCGCGAACAACCCCATGTGCTGAGGGGTGTCGGAAAATTCGCGATTTTCCCTGGAAATTTTTTTATAGGGTCGTGTGTGGTATCGACATGAAGGTATATCTATCAGATTGCAGAAAATTTTTATTTCGTCTCGATCCAATGTGTGGTTCTCCCCAAAAAAATTCGATAACAACCCCATGTGCTGAGGGGTGTAGGAAAATTTGCGATTTTCGCCGGAAAATTTTCCACAGGGTCGTGTGTGGTATCGACATGAAGGTACATTCATTAGATTGCAGAAAAAATTTATTTTGTTCCGATACAATGTGTATTTCTCCCTAAAAACAGGTTCTAGAACAACCCCATGTGCAGAGGGGTGTCGGAAAATTTGCGATTTTCCCCGGAAAAGTTTTCACAGGGTCGTGTGTGGTATAGACATGAAGGTACATTCATTAGATTGCGAAAATTTCCTATTTCGTCCCGATCCGATGTGTGGTTCTCCCTAAAACAATTCGAGAACAACCCCATGTGCTGAGGGGTGTCGGAAAATTCCCTATTTTTTTCGGAAAATTTTCCACGGGGTCGTGTGTGGTATCGACATGAAGGTACATTCATTAGATTGCAGAAAATTTTTATTTCGTTCCGATCCAATGTATAGTTCTCCGACAAATAGGTTTTGAACAACCCCATGTGCAGAGGGGTGTCGGAAAATTTGCGATTTTCCCCGGAAAAGTTTTCACTGGGTCGTGTGTGGTATCGACATGAAGGTTTTACATACATTAAATTATTCGTTTCAAAGATAATTATCAATATGTATCAATATTAGGCCCAATTAAAGAGCTCTGGAAGATAGCTATCAAAAAATGATCAACAAGTTGATCCAGTTGAGTTCGTAAAGTGATCAAAATTATCAAGAGATGAGTCAGGTAGGTAGTGAGTTATTAGACTCAAAACCAAGGTGTATACCTTCACCATTTCTCAAGTATCACACAACACATATGATTCGTTTCCATAGTTAATATCAATATGGTGATAATGAAATTTGTGTTAGGTTGATATACAAAATGTTTTTTCTCTCCTGTCTTCAATTGATGGTGTAAAAGTGCATGCATCAATAATGCAATGGTAGCAATTAAATATAGCCTATGTACATTATTTGTGTTTCGCCCGGAACCTGAAACAAATGTATTTTCATATTGAAAATACAAAGTTTCAATGTGATGATTCTCCACACAATATACAATAGTGCAATATTTCAAAACGTATCTATAGTTAGAAAATTATTAATAATAGTTCAATTACCTATCTTAGGTCCCATGCTGCTGGTCCTTCAATATAAAGCACATCAACAGTCACTGACATCACTTCTAGTCTCATATCGTACTTTCGTGCATCTTACGACATCTAAAGCTACGAAGTGCGCAACCGGTGATATAACAGTCAGTTGACCGCCTAGAGTAACATGGTATTAGAATGTTTAAAAATAATATTTAAACTGGTTTTGTTCAGAGATTGCACAAACAGAGAAAGAAAGAGAAAGAGAGAGAGAGCAGAGAGTGAGAGAAAGATATGTGATTCGTATGGGAGATGGTGCTATACGGTGGAACTGTGGAAACGGGAAACTGAAACGATTTGAATTGATTTCAAAATTTCCCAAATTTGGTTCTCTCTATACCAAATAGTCGAATATGATCTAATAGTTATGTCCATGAATTGAATAAGTTCATATAATACTACTTATGTTAGTCATATTAGTCCATATTAACTATAATATAAGAAAATTTGTTTTATTTCTATTTTTATAATGAGAATAATCTAGCAGGAAAAATAGTGATAAATCAACCTTCTGACTTTGTTTGTGAAACAATCATGTGAATTTTAAATCAATAAAAAATGATCCATAATGATAAAATCATATTCTGGTTTCCAAAAGTAGTCGGGTTGGTGTGGTCAAAATAATGATACATATTATTATGATACAGATTATTATAGATCAATATTATCAAACATTATGACTTTAATCGGGGCCAAACCAATTTCGAAGAGAAAAAATGGAGTGATGTTGGTAAAATTGATGTACGAACACCGTTACAGATCCACGATCTCCATGTTAGTGAAGTAACAATAATAATAATAGTGATAATTATCATTCAAATTAGATTTTGATTCATCCTATTCAAAAATCTTACACATCGAACAATGTGTAACTTTTTCACGGTGGCATATGAATTATATATAAACGCATTTAGGCGCATTTATATTCTCCTGCTCTTACTCACTGACACAAATATTCATCAAATCATGCTTAAAATTGTCCTATAGTGTGTAGAACTAGGTCCTCAGTATATTCTATCCGATTAGTGATAGCCAGATGCGTGCAAGTTATACAACTCACTCTCGGTTGTTGCCATCACGTCTTCAAATCATAGCGTGAAGCTAGTACCGTTTGGTAGGCCGTGTCGGACCAATAACACAATCAACAAAGAGAGAGAGAGAGAGAGAGAGAGAAGGTGATATCTTAAACCTGTTTTATATGCCAAGATGAAACCACCTATACTTGTTGAAATAATATTCAATGAAAACGAAACTGTTATACCAAAGCAGAGATTCTAAACTGGCACGTCAAACTATCCTCTATTTTGGGTCAATCAGAGTTCTCTTCTTCACTATCTTAAATTCTATCTAGTTGCTGTTTCAATTGGCCGTTGAGACAGAACATATTTTTTCTACAACATTTTTGAAAACATAAAAGTGGTTGTTTTTCATTTTCTTTTCATTGTTATTGTAACAATTTGTTTCATCTCTCCATATCCTATTATCTAGTTTTCAAATTGATCTGGTTTTCTAAAAAGTTGGTCTTTCCCTATCTTCTACAGTTTCTCATTTTTTGTTCCTTCAGATTTTTGGGTCAGATTATTGTTCAATACCTAATTTTATATTTCAGTTCTGATTTTAATCAAAATAGGTGTAGGATTGGATTGGTAAGTCACAGTTCTATAGTGTCGTTTGAATTGTTTATTCTCAACAGATAAAGTTGTGTTGAATACAATTTTGTTAATGAGATTCATGTTGAATATGTTGGTCTGATTCTTCCAACGACGAAATTCATACGCTTCTTTGGCTTCTTTTTCTGGATGAGGTAAATTCAATTCGAAAATTCATCGAATCAACATATATACCAAGGATTTTCATGAATTTCCACCACGATGATATGGGGTAATCTGAAGTAATTGAATGCATCATTACTTAGTATCACTAATAAGTAATTAAGAATAAGTACGGGAAGAATGGATAAGGTGGGATGTGAAAGAAATAAGAGAATCGTGGAAGAGAGTGGAGGACAGAGAAAGATGGGTCGATAGGGATGTATGGAGGGAGATTGTAGAGAGAGTAGAGCTACATGAAATTGAAGATGACGAAGGGATGTTGTGTCTTGGCTAGCACAACACATCGCGTGTGTTTTGCCCAAGATTTTGTTTCGTTTGTTAACCCCACCATTATTGGATATTGGGTGGGATTCTATTTTATACAATACTACTGCCTATTTTTTCCATGCAACTCGCATAAGAAAAGGGTAGACTATCGTGCGTTCCCTTCAGGAATGATTCGACAGCGTTTCAAGCTTAAACGCATTGAAGATTGTCAATCACATAATTCTGATGAAGTCTTGAACAATTCTTATACTGTGTACAATAATCCATGTGATTTTTCATTCTTCTGATTCTTTCATTCTCTTTGTATATCGGTCCAATCGCATAAACACATTCAAACCTAACACGACCATCGTCTTTTGTACAACATTTCATATCTCCGTCCCATATGTTCGAAGGGCTAAACATATCAGTTATATCCACATGACCGATTCCGGCCCTTTTAGCAAGCAGCCCAGTTATGTAGACATCTTCTAGAAACAAATATGATTCTTTTTTAGACGTTTTCAATAAAACATTAGCCGTTTTAACGGACAATATATATGTGGGTCCAATGGTGAAAACTGGCCACACTGGTCCTGCGTATTCTTGATAAGTCACAAAATATTTACTTATTGGAATTCTAAAAGGCTTCATGCCGATCATTTTTCTTCCTATTATTGCATCGACACTATGTTCAAATGATTCCAATG
Source organism: Brachyptera putata (assembly GCA_907164805.1). Classification (NCBI taxonomy): domain Eukaryota; kingdom Metazoa; phylum Arthropoda; class Insecta; order Plecoptera; family Taeniopterygidae; genus Brachyptera; species Brachyptera putata. Next base: position 11,730,928 of record OU015468.1, on the reverse strand, counting down.
AGTCTAATACTTGATGTAAGTCAATGACATAGTCATCGTCCATTTTGATTATAAATTGTGCACGACTGCAATAATCCAGTACCCATTGGAGTCCTAGAAGAACCTTGAATGTCAACTTCTTATACGACTCTGTGAAACTAAATTGCACTATATCAGTGTTCTCTTTCTGTTCAGCTATTATGTCAGTTCGAGAAACAGATTTGTAATTGGAATCATTCTCCATATCGTTTTCAAGCGTGCCCAAGACGAACACTAACCTCACTCCCATAGATCTCAGCTGTTTGGCTGGATATATATGACGTAATATATTGCGTGCCTTTAAGTTGCCTATATGCGACGGCACAAGGATGACAGCTTTCAGTGGTGTTGATGACGTAGCACCGGAACAGACATGATTGTTGGTGACGATTTTGAAGTAAGACAGGTCGGGAGGTGTTGTTGGAATTGTAGATATTCTATTGGTATAGATATTGTTAATTACAATACCGCACGTTATAAGAAATACGATCAATAATGATTTGGATCTGAAATGAGTAGTGATTTTATTGGTAGGGATGCACACTGTTAATAACACTGTTCTATTGGCCATAATGAAATGTCGCAAATATTTTTGAGAACTTTTAGATGCTCGAAATTAATTCTTTGAATGCGTGATTGTATACGAATTTGAGAGTGGTTTGATTCAAATGGCTTCCTCAATGCTTGAACTCGGCAGATAATATCACACTGTGTAGAATTTATTGAAAATGGTGGTAGCACGCTTTCCTACATATACTTCGTAGATATTTCCAAGTTATCGTGTAGTCCTTTCGGTATGTCGAGCTGCATATCAGAATGATGAATGGTATCCAATTTCAAAGTAATATAATCTAATTTAATCGTCAAGTTCCACTCGTTACCTGTCGCTATGAACTGACAATGTATAACAATGTTCCGATGACGAATTTCCACGAATGATCCAAAATACAGGACTTTGTATTTATAGAACGAATGAAGTACGCGACTCGTTGCAGTGAATAGTAATCAAAGCACTGGCTGTGTTTTCGGATTTCAGAGACGTATCCGAAATGAACGATGATTTAGAAAGTAAACGTTGATTTATATAATGTTTTGCTTTTTCGTAACTACAGCATCCAGTTTTTGATTATGTGTTGGAATAACTAAATATATAATGTCATTTCTATCTTGAAACTTTCTCTATAAACAAGATTGAAAATAGTCTATGAAGTATTCTATTTTAAACTTGTGTAAGGCTTGGGGCTGAAAGAATTAAAAGGCTGAAAGAATTCATTATGACAATGATCAAATATCAAGTATTGATGAAATTCTCAAACTCAACCATGCAGTTCTCTACTTTCTCCCCTCATCTTCCCACTTCTCCCACCGTTTTCCATCATTTCGTACTTTTAAAAATTCTCAATTTCTTCCACCCTTTTTTCACTTTCATCCTATACTTTATCTCACATTATCTCGACTTTCTGCTTTGGCAGAACTACAGCTGCCTGTGAAAAATCTACCCAGCCGACTGTTCGAGAGTTCCCACACCAGATTCAGATGCAAGCAATACTAGACTATGTAGGACTATTGTACTATCTAGCCGATGTACTATTATAGATTATATATATATAGAGATTGTATAGATCATATATATATAGATTAGGACCCTAAAATATAACTGTACTCAACTAGTTACAAATTACAAGTTAATTCAGTTTATTCAAGTTCATTCACTTCAGTTTGTTAGTTCATCATCGTATATTGTTCTGCTTTAAAATTTATTTATTGGATCTCACACTTTTCATGCAGCCACCCTGAGTCTTGTAGTGTAATTTACTGAATAATATAATATATTTCAAGATGTATTATTTGCTATTTGGGCGAGAAATCGATTCTATGATGACCCCACTTCTCACAAAATGGAGTAGTAATGCCTATTTAGATGTGAAGTGAATCAACAATTTCTCACTGTAGTATAATACACCCGAAATACCATCCCAGAGAAGGTATATCACTTAAAATATCCCACCCAAATTATTCGCCATTTATCCAAGAATGATGGTGATTATGGAACGGTTGAATTTGTATGATCATTGTCAAATTACCCTGGTGGAAATATTTTGCTGTATGGAGACTGGGGACTCGTCACTATACCGTTTGAAAGTAGGCAAATCCTGAAATGTAGGTGACAATACTCGAATGTGGCCGCTCCTATAATTGACATCCATTAGTATTTACTTGAATGGTCTTCTCTCGTACACATCAACCTTTCCTTTAGCATAAAATCTCTATGTTTGCATTGTTGGTCAATTCAGTTGAGTTCAGTTCGAAGTTGAATTAATCTTTGAAACTACTTTCAATTTTGAATTTTATTCTCATATACCTAATGAACGATCAACAAATAAATATGAACTAGGCTATTGCCGAGATGGTTCCTACAATAAGTCGGCCATGACCGCTTCCTTCACACCATTCTTACCATTACCCAAGAACCTTCATCTCATCATCCCATCATCTCCTCAATCATCCATCCGACGCCATTAGATCTGCACTATCATAACAGTGCGTCGTTTAACCCAATGTATAAAAAAATACATATGAATAATGGTATGTGGGTATATATCGAATTGGAGTATAATTTATGAACAAACTATCAAACAAAAATTCAACAACTTTGGAAAAAGACACAATTTAATAATAAATTGGAGGTATTTAATTAGGCCCCTATAAGAAATTGATGGAGTCCTCAAGAATATGTTATTCCTGTTCCAGATTATTGCTATGTGTGTACTGATTGAAATGATAGGATCAAACAGACAATCGCTGACGTGGTTCCAGGCGAATGTTGAATCCTTCAGCACGTTTCAGGATGATGTCAGCTTTGAGTCTGAAGTCTTTCTCACCCAAGTCAGACTTTACGTGGAAGTTACGCAATACGGTCGCTAGGATAATCTTCAGCTTCAGCATGGCGTATTTGCGACCTGTAAATAATAAGTTCACATCAATACGAATAGCTAATGTTCCAATATTTCAAGTTATTCAAGACTAATAATGCCTCACAAGTCGGATAACATCGGATACGTCCGATACGATTTCAAATTGTATTATTCTGAAGTCATTGAAATTATATTTTTTTGAAATTTATTCGGTCATATCTTTTATTTTTCAGTTTCATTTTACACGATGGCAACATGTTGAGCATCAATAACAAGTGAAAATGATGTGTATTGTTGAAAATTTGTGCAACAATGTCAATAATTTAAAAAAACTTTGTGGTAAAATGTAAATATTATGGAATTTCTCAGATTTGCAAAAGTACTTGCATGGACAGATATTTGGTTAGAATCGTTCATGCTAACGTTTCAAGTGGCTCGTATATATACTAATATATTCTCGGTATGATGGTTAAGACCAATGAGTCTCCGCATAAGCTCATGCATTAGATTATAAATTTTTAGTATAAAATACCAGTTCGATAATGTTTTGTTCGTGGATGTTACTTCGCAAATAATGTTATGAGCTAAGTTGAAAATTTGATTTGATTCTCTGGAAAAAACTTCTGGTTTGTGATGCACATTTTTTGTGGTGAATAGAAAAATCATGTTCTCAAGAACTTTAGAAGAAGAATATAGAAAGAGAAAATTCGTAATACTTGATAAATAGTGGATTGCCAATATCTTCACTGCATTTGCGGATAGTATACCATTATTTTGTTGGTTCATTTTTTTTATCAATCCAACAATTTCATATAAGTATGTCAATTAGGTCCTATTCATGAACTTACCGACGCAACTACGGGGCCCAGCGCTGAACGGAACGAAAGCGTAATAATGTCTGTCTTGAGTGTTCTCCGGCAGGAAGTTGTCGGGATTGAACACTTCAGGGTTGGGATAGATATTTGCGTCTCTGTGCATCTTGTAAGTAACAATGACAATAGTAGCTCCAACTGGCAGAATGCTATCACATGATGCTGAAACATGAAAGGTCAATCATTAAATCACTAACACTATGACAATACAACATATATCTACATAATTTTGGATTTACACAGACATTGTTTATATAGGCCTATTAACGAAATAGAGAGGAGAAAACGGAAACGGAAAGAAAAGATTTTGGAAGAACCAGAATGTTCAGTAGTGAACACCAACAGAGAATGAAGAAGGGAGTGAGAACAACTAAAAAGAGAAGATTATCATGAGTAGACTGGGTATAATCAGCATTATATTCACCCTCAATTTTCAGTGGCGCCAAGTTATAATCAGCCAACCTCCACAACAACCTCCTGCCGAATACAAAAAATTCACAAACACTCTCAATTCCAACCTCCGAATTAGCATGAACGTACTACTGACGTTTGCACAAATTTGAACCAATTGTACGACCACTATCGTACCGTACAATACTGAGTTCAAACAATACCTCCAAAAAATATAAAAATAATACCAGTAAAATTACTCTTGTGATGTTGTACCTAATTTGATCTCCTCTCGGACTTGTCTGGCGATGGCAGGCACTGGTGGGTACATGCGCAGAGTCTCTAAGATGCAACGTTCCAGATACTTCATCTCAAGCGTGTCTTGGAACGTAACGGGTCGATCTGAATCTCCGAAGATTTCGTTGAGTTCTTCCATACATTTCTCCTGAATGTTTTGGTGGATTCCCATCATCGATAAGAAGAAACTGCTTCCTGCTGCTGTTGTGTCGTGGCCCTAAACATGGAAATGTACAATAGAATGAATGATGGAGTATGCAAACACTTACTAGACAAGTATTTGTTTGGTCACAAAATTATATACCCCTAGGTTTTCTGAAACTTGGTGCTGAATAAAGAATTGCCTAAAATGTACGCATGTATGAATTTTACAATGAATAATCCGATGGAATATCTCATATGGCTTATTTTGGCATATTGTGAATAGATTTTATATGAATTATATAGATTTTATATAGATTTTATTTATATGAATCTCACTCTTGTATAAGAGAGTATAAATTTACCTGCATCATATTACTCTAGGGTAAACTTATACCAGAATATTATTACTCAGATACACGTATGCCGAAAGGAAAAGGGATCCCTTACACCGGCCGTCAAAAGTTGGAGTTGGCTCTATAGTTGGAGCTATGGGGAAAATCGTTCCCTCCTACGATATTTCCTCTAGCGGGTGATTGGTTGGAAATTGCATTCGGCAGACGTTTTGACGGAACGTGAAAATATTTGTATGGGAATACAGCTTATACAAGTTATCGTATCGATAATAATAAGAGTGAAAAAGCGTTGGAAGAAGGAATAAAAATAAAATAATTCAATAGTTTTTTGTTGTCAATGCCATTGACACGAACTGACGAACATCATTCGAAGGAACTTAAGATTGCGTGAGAACTCAAACGTCAACTGAACTGCATCCGAAAACTATTATAATCATACAAACGAATTTAAAATTCCCTTCAATTTCGAATTATGTTAGTGTCAATAAGGTTCATCCCAGTCATAGCCGGTTTTGCGAAACTTAGTTGAGTGCTGATCATCGAACTGTTATAGTCGAGGTACAAAAATAAAATGCATGACCAATGGTGATAAAAAGTCAATCCACTAAACCTAATCCACCAAAAATCAGCCAGTAAAACCGACTCCAAGCCCCCAATAAATGTTGTGCTCACCTCGAACATGATAGTGTCCACCTCTTCTTTGATCTCATCGTCAGTCAGCACCGCACCATTTTCTGCCGTTTCAATCATAAGGTCCAAGAAAGCCAGACGCTTCTTCTGTCCTAGAATAGCCAACATAACAACAAAGTCAAAAACTGTCGATTAATCTCACGAATAAGGATCAATGTGGCTGCTATACATATTCAATGACAAAGTCCTCACGATAGTTCTAGGAAAATCCATTCGAAGAAATACTAAAATGGTCAACTAGAAGATAGTCTATATAGTAGCGTTACTTTGATGATGAGAGTTGGATCAGATGTAGTTCTAAGGACCGAGGCATTTAGAATTTGGGGTTAATTCAAATTTAAGGTTGCAATATAATTAATTGAATAATCATGGGGATCAATAATTGTATGAGTCCAAGCGAGGACTCGATTTCACCGTATACAGATCTCTTTTGGTTCTTCAATTCTCCAAAGATTGAACACATCACAAGTTCTGATAATTACAAATACGTCATGATCTAAATTGATACGTATGGTTTATGACGTGATTGGTTTAACCGCTCCTGAGATGAACCGTTTCGAAATTCTAAACAATTTTAAAAAGCTTTCAATTACATTTTCTTATAATCACTTCACTCATCTTCTACGCATGTAATATTATCATGCTCATTTTCCTAATTCGTAAACTATGTATTACAATTATTCGTTGTCGGAATGAATGCAAGAATGACTGAATGGATGGATGAATGAATGGATGAATGCATAACAACGGGTCATTTAGCGCCAATTCGTCGTCTCATGTCTTCAAGTCGCCGTATTTATGAAATTTCAGAGAACAGGAAAAAACTGGACGACAAAATATTGAATACAACAGTTCAGAGAAGATTGCTGTATTATCCAATAATGTACCCACATAAGATATTTCAGAATATTTATCGAACATTCGATAAAAATGTTTGGCATTGTTCGTTGCTTCCAGTCTAGAAATGGCACTTAATGCTGATTACTACACATAAATGTTGAAATTGAACGATCGATTTTATTAGTTCCAAATTGTGGAGTAAACGGTGTACAAGTAGGCCTACATACCGCATTGTAACTGTATTCACATTTTTCCCAAACGAGTTGAATTTCGTTCGAAAGTACTGAATCGACCCGTCCTTCTCAATCAAGTGAACGTAATCTAACAATGTATCCAAAAATAATTCAGCAATCGGCAGAGAATTTTGATTCAGTACTCTCTTCCCTATACACTCACCCACGTCGTTCTCGTCTTGATCATCCAGATCGTCCCGGAGTCCCTTAGCAGGAATAACTTTGTCTGCAGCAGGACCGGTGGGAGTAGTTGTGGCATCGATGTAGTTCTTTTGTCCCTTAGCGATCTCATCTTTCTTTGCTTTGATTACCTAAGAAAAATGAATTACAGGTCTTGTATTTTGTATACTTCACATAATATTTTGTATAATGTATTGCATACTTTTTACTATCTCGAGGCTGACAACAGTGTAATATGCTCTTAGATAAAAGTTGATGATAATATTACATCAGCAGTCTGAATGTTTTTAATTTCAGTTTTACCTTCTTGGTGAGTCCATGAATGATGCCGAGGAGCTTTCCTTGGTCTTTGGCATAGTTTGTCAAATTGAACAAGAAATTCGGTCGAAGCCAAGCCTTAGTTTGTCTTAAGTGAAGAATATCACACATTCTGTGAAGAAAAAAAAAAGGATAGTACTCAAATAGAAAGTATGAAATGAAATGTCATGTTGACTTGAGCCAAATGTTGGGGATAATCATGTTTTCTTAAATAGGAGTCGAACTCCTGGCGCAAGTAGCTCAGTTCTAGCTCGTATCTTTCAAATGATCTGACAGATGATGATAGATGAGACCTCGGTTCGAGCCCCGCCACCATTTTGTGGTTGCCCTCTGTAGCCATAAGGTGAATGCTGTAATGGTAACTACAATGAAGACAACGACCACTTCTTTTCACCACTTTCCTGTTTCGTTTATTGCTGATTTTATTTGTTTCATGATTTAATTGCTACCTGTTGCTTTTACTGGAGGAAATCACCTTTTTTTCGAATAAAACGGCTGTTCTGATTCACTCATGTGAAACTTTGTATAGCGTGTTTCATTATGATATTGAAATACCATGAAAATGTGAATTATTCCGGAGAAAATATATTTTCCGAATTTTTTTTCTTGGGTTATTCTCACAGATATTTTTTTAAATTTTGTGAGGATTCTCCTCAAATGTGATGCAGCCGATTGCGCCTCAATGCTTCACAATATCGAGATGGATGATAACATATGTGTGACAAGTTGCAACAAAATTTGTACTTTCGTTGGACCTGTGGAGCCTCCGCTCCGCACACCCAAATGTGTTGAAATCAATTCTTTTGAAAAACATCAAACTTATGCGTCTTATGCACATTTTCTACGACTTTCTTCGCTCCCTCGGATCAACACATTTAGTTACACTAAGAAGATTTCTGTAAATATCTTGAAATTACGTCGCAGTCTATATACACCCCTCTTCTCCCACCTCTAGATTTTTTTCGATTCGATTACGATTACGATTACTAAATAATTAACCAACCAACTATGTATTAGATTATTGTATATTGAGGAAAGTGTACGCGCTTCCAAATAGATTCATTTTAGTTAATAGTCGTTCAGGAAGCATTTAATGTGGTAGGCAAATTCAAAGAGTTTCGGATGAATGATCTAACTATAAATTAAGAGGTTTTTGAACTTCAAGGAAACCTGACATCATAAATTGAAATACATTATGTAACGTAAGTAGGACAGCAAGTATAGGACCAATAGAGAGCAAACTGAGAGCAACAACTCAATCAGCCAATATATTCGATTCGCGGATACCAGTGATTGTCATATTGAAACATCCAAAGCAGAAAATCTTGTATTTTCACTTTCACTTTCCTACAACACATTCACTAAACTATGAGGCATAGTTTATGAAGAGCACTTAGATAAGTAAATAATAACTCGCTATTCAAAACTGCTAGAGAGCATGTACTGGTTGCTGATAATTCAGTGAAACAGCAGTAGAGAACTGAAAGGCACCGTTCAATACTCACTTCATCACAGCCATTGCATATTCAAAGCCACTCCTGTCCTGTGTCTTCTTACTGACACCCATGGCAGTTTCTATAACAAGTCAGAAAAACACCAGAGTATATAGAATGTTCACCTAGAGCAAGTAAATAACATCTTTTCTAGGAATCCAAATGGAAGAGGGTCTAACCCGGGACGTTCACATACTGTTAGCAAGATATCCTCAGGACTTTACGTATTGATAAAACTGGTATACAACATGGATGTTATGCTCATAGCTTACCACGCTGTTCTGGAATCTCATATACGATACGCTATGGGTGGTTGGGGAAATAGCTTTTGTATCATTTGACTGATGAATAACTAATAGATGAGAAGAAATGAAATAGAATGAACAATTGTTGACAATAACAGTGAATATGGGGGCAATGAATTGCAATTTGCAGACAGTGATATCAACTTATCATTTTGGCAATACTTCTCGGACTGATATTCTGATTACTGAATGCATAGATTTGTCTGATGTTCGAATATATGGTACCATTGACCTACTGCCTCAGAATCGTGTTCTATAGCCGTGGAGAAGAACTATTCAAATTCACATTTAAATAGAATCCACGTACATTTAACAGCTAATTTTTCCATAGACTGTGCGAGGAGTGTGTGTGCACATTGTTTCAAGTCTTAGTTACATGAAGTTCTTTATAATAATTGTAGGTTCTATTCCCCCTTCAGTGTGCATTTTAATGAAGCTTGATCGACCATTTCATGAACGCAGCCGTTCTATATGATAGGTGTTATAATGTGTATCATGAAAAATTGATAATGGCAAATCAAGTAATAATCATTATTACGTACCAAGTAGAATCTCCACCGTACATTCACTCATGTAGTCATGCACGTCGAATTGTTTGTTGCCTAGTTTACGCATCTTCTCAACGACTGCCACACTGTTTTCATTGAAGAGAGTGATGAAAGACTTAAGAACGTTCAAATGGAAAGTCGGTGCAATCAGCTTGCGATGCGTGCGCCACTTGTCACCAGAACTGATAAGTAATCCTTCTCCAAGCCATGGTTTGAAGAATTTGTATTCGGAAGATTTGTCTAAAATTGTGTTACTTCCCAAGATGAGCTGCGAAAAGGATGTTTATAGTCAGTTTATATTGTAAGAAAAGACTTTCCTAAATGATGAAAAATCTGATGCAGCTAGAGTTATATGCAGCTATATATGCAGCTATATATTGTATTTCAGAATGAATCGAATCGGAATGATTCTCAGAATGGATCGCTCCATATATTTGTTACTGAAATTTCCAAGTTCAAGGGTCTACTTAATTAGATCCACAGCAAAGTGTAACTGTTGTTTCTAAATCGTGCATACAATTAAAACAATTGATACAATTAATTTCAGTTTATGAACATAAACTAAGAAGTGTATTATATGAACCTGAACTGGAGTTTAGGAACATAACACTTCTTATACTTCTGCTGGAAATAATTTTGAGGATGGTACACCAAGAAGAGAATTTGACAGAGTAAAGGTTGGTATGGAAATATGGTGGGTACCTATATCTAGAGACAGAGAATTATGGGTTGACACGAGAATGAATAGAACAATGAGAAGACCGTCGAAGGTCAAAAATAAATGAAAATAACAGATTGAGAATCAAATATCAAGACGTTGAAGATATAGAAAAATACGAAGCTCCAAGGTATTCGATGTGATGATGTAAACTATGAAAATGATATAACTGTTGGTGATACAGAACTTCGACATTTCAAGTTCAAAATCAGCATCATATCGCACTAGGATGCTCTTTTATTGTTCTGTTTTAATCTCACCTCTACATCTCGTGGATCACACAAGAACACCATCAGCTTGGGTCCAACCCAGAGTCGAATGACTGAGTCGAAGCTGTAACTCATCGCGTAGAGTCTCTCGAAGACATCTACATTAGGAAACACATGATGAAGTTGAAGAAGAACATTTACAAGAGCTGAGAGATTTCACGTAAGTAATGAAAGGTATTGTGGGTGGAAACATTCAACGAGAGTCATGAACGAGAGTTTGAAAAGATTGCGATAGCTATAAGAAGATTCACGAAGATTCACGGCTGTCCGCTATGCGGGATACCAAGATGGTACAGAGTAATAAAATCAATACATGGAAGTACAATGGTTTTTCAAAAGTAACACCGGTTCGTTAACATGGAAAAAAATAGTAACGATTATTTACTCTATTTGTATGAGCACCTTAACAAGATTTGAGCGAGTAAGTGAGCAAACTAGCATGTTCTTCAGATTATTTATGTGCAGTATAAGAATGAAAGAAGAATTGAACATTTTCATATAACCAATCAAATAAATCATCTTAAATACTATTTCTAGGGGACTAAACAGTATTTCTCATCTCTTTTCCGAACTATTTTTCAATTTCTTTCCTAATTCCTTCTCATTAAATAAAATAATAATAAATTTTCTTAATGATTGAATGTATTATCAAATGATACTTAAACAATATGGCTCATTCTTTGGAACAGTCACAATGTGATGACCTACATTTTGGTACATTGACAGTCAACCCACGTACCTTTTGGGGTTTTGTGGAAATTATGAGACCTAATTTTTCTGTGCGTTATCGAGAATAATGGTAATTCCATTCCTAAATAATGGCCTCCATTCTTGTTTTCACGATATTCTTGTCATATATTAGCTAATTAATATTGTGACGTGTAATTTTGTATCCATGCATAATTCATGCTGTTCATATTGAACGATTGAACGAACCAATGAACGGAACAATGAATGTCAATGCTACCAATGAATGAACTTGAACTTGAACTATACAATTTCACACGCATACATTAGAATAAACATTCATTGTGTAGAGCATTAAAGATGTCTGCATCTATAAACATTAGAACTTCCTCTCGAATAATCGATTTTTCGTTAAACTCCCATATCGGCTCTTGAATGATTGACAATTATTTATCTTCTCTTATTGTTATAATTACTACGACATAACTGCACCGGTAATTAGGTTATTTAGAATTACGAATGAGTGGACGTTAGATGACTGATGTTCACGTGTATGTGACTCGAATCTGTGCACTTCTTAGACCACGACTGACTTGGCCGAACAATGTTTCCGATAGTTACAGATTTTTTATGACTCACCTTCAGGACGTCCAACGAAGTCCAGAGCGTTGCCAATCACTGGATAACCAGAAGGTCCTGGCAACTTTTCACCTAATTCATACAATCTCCTCCGTTGTAGCCTGTAATATGCGTAATACAACACCACTGCCGGTAACAACAGTAAGAAGAAGACGTTTGAAGCGGTCACTGGCGACGTCATCACCATCTCTTGATTGACCCCCATACTTCCTCACTTACTCCTCACAACCAGTACTTTAACAGGTTCAATATGATGAGAAAATCCGTGTCTGGGCTTGTGATTTTGAACTTATTGTAGAATATTTGTCTTGGAGTGCTGAGGTGGTCCGCGTCGGACAAAACCACACTGGTGACTTGACTAAATCACCGAACGGAAACGTTGTTTTATAGGCTCAGAAATGCTAAACATTTTTGGTTTAAATCCGGTGAGACGTTGGAAAATGAATTATTCCGTGAATATAAATTATCATTGTTACTATGCAAATGTAATGCGTTCAACTGTTTATTGATAATAATAGTGCCGACCAATATAGTGCAATATTGAACAAGGTGAATTTAAGTTAGATTGGAAAAGTGTTTTGAAAAAATAAAGCCACAGCCAATTGATTTGTTTATTGATTTGAATGCATTTTCTAATGAATTTGAATGTTTGCAAATTGTAGATGTAAATTCAACAGAATATGAATCAGTACTCAGCCAAAGATGGGAAAACCTATATAAATATCGTACTCAAAATTATTGATATATTCTCATGAGTATTCTACATTCATTTGACTTTGTAATTTAGTTGGGTGAAATAGTTAATCTTCTTCGTAATTATAATATTCTATCAGATCTGAAATAATGGAACACTAAATCAAAATAGCAGATATGAAAATTATAGGCCTATAATGAATAACACTTTATAGGCATACAACAAATTTGAATTTCAGTCAAACTTTTGAATTTTGGTATTTTGGGACACCTTTCCACAGCGAAACATTAGTATTTACTTGAATCGTCTTTTCTCGTACAATCGAGCTATATGAACTCAATGCTCAAACCAATCAACCTTCCTTCAGTTAAATCCTTTAGTTACATTATTGGCCAATTCAGTGTAAGCGCTGAGGGACAGTTGGACTTTTTTTCATTCACACTGGGTGTAACGACGTACTATACTGATGACTACGATCTATTAGCGTCGGTGAATGATATATTACAGATGATGGTGAGATAAAAGGTCATTTTATTATATGGTTTTGGATAGTAGAAGGAGTCGGTCTTTTTATCACAGTATTGATCTGAATGACAGAGGGAGAACACGAAAAACCCTGTCAGGATGGTCGACCATGGCGACCGTTAGAGCCAGTTAGAGGTTAACGTTGGTAATTCCGACACTAAGTAACATTGTTGGTCAATTCAGTCAAGTTCAGTACAATGATTAGATAAAACCTTTCGAACTACTTCAAATTTTGCATTTTTATTTTCAAATTATTTAATTTATGAACAATCAACAAATATAATATATTAGTGATATTCTGTAGGTAGGCTACAGGTAGGTATGACATCTTGAATAATTATATTTCCTGAACAAAATATTTCACAAAAATTCTACGACTTTCGAAAACGGCTCAATTCAATGATAATTTGGTGGTGTTTAAATATTTAGATTTAACGGAATGCTCAAGAATATTTTATTCATATTTAAGATTATTGCTTTGCATGTGCAGTACATTAGAATAATAAGATCAAACAGACAATCGCTGACGTGGTTCCATGCGAATGTTGAATCCTTCAGCACGTTTCAGGATGATGTCAGCCTGAAGTCTGAAGTCTTTCTCACCCAAGTCAGACATCACGTGGAAGTTACGCAATACGGTCGCTAGGATAATCTTCAGCTTCAGCATGGCGTATTTACGACCTATGAATAATAAGTTGATATTAATGTCTGTATGAAGTCTATGAACATTTCGATATTCCAAATTATTCAAGAATAATTGCCTCACAAGTCAGATACCATCAGATATGTCAGATACGATTCCAAATTGTTTTGTCTGAACTCATTGAACTCATTGGAATATTTTCCAGTCATATATTCATTCAACATTTTCATTCTACACTTTGAGAACGTGTTAAACCTCAATCAAGTATCAATATTAGGTACAGATAATATTTATTGTTGAAGATTAGATGAACATTGTCAAAAATTTGAAAAAATATATGATCGAAATGTTGATGTTATAGAATTGATCAGATTTGCAAAAGTCATCAGAAGAAAAGAGTGTTGATTAGAAACGTTCATGCCGACGGGTAAGTCGCCTGACCTGTGGCGCGGAAATATATTCTCGGTGTGGTGGTATTTCTCGGTATGATGCAGACTTTACTTCGCGAATCATGCGATGAGAGCTGATATGAGGATTTAATTTGGGCGTCTATTGAAAAAAAATTGGTTTGTGATGTAAACATTTAGTTGTGAATATAAAAATCAGATTATCAAGAATTTCAGAAGAATAATACAGAAGTACAAAATTCATAATACTTCATAAGACTTCATAATTTGTGATATTGTCCTTTTATTTAAGTGATCATTTTTTTCTCATCTTTTTGATATTATGATACGAATAATCCATGGCATGAACTTACCGACGCAACTACGGGGCCCAGCGCTGAACGGAACGAAAGCGTAATAATGTCTGTCTTGAGTGTTCTCCGGCAGGAAGTTGTCGGGGTTGAACACTTCAGGGTTGGGATAGATATTTGCGTCTCTGTGCATTTTGTAAGTAGCAACGACAATAGTGGCTCCAACAGGCAGGATATCATCACGTGATGCTGAAACATGACGGTTGAATAGTTATGTATATTAACTTATTAACATTCGGACATTACAAAATATATCCTCAATTTTCAGAGCAGCCAAGCAATGGTCAGACATCCTCCACACCTCCTCTAAATACCGAATATTCTGAAGGGGAACCCACCCACAAAAATGTACCTGATATTTGATTATTTATTGATGTATCAAGGTTGAGATGGTATATTAAAGATGTGTAGTTGAAAAAAATTGAAAATTACAAGAACATTTTGGAAAAACTAGTTGAAAAATACGTTGAACCGTTACATACACGAAAACCATTAGATACTGAGCATCAAAATGAAAATTGATACATTGATAGGGTGAAACTTCCTCTATCAGCTAAATCGAATTTAAGCTAAATTCCATCAGCAAACCTTTGGCCGTTTTGATAGAAATAAACAGTTTCGTTTACCTCGATTTATGAAAAACAACTGCGTTATTTTCCCTGGTCTTGTGTGCCAAACGCAAGTGGCTGAATTGTTAATTTTCAGCTTAGCTCGAAGCCAGTTCTTTCACGAACATATCGATACCACACACGAAGAAATATCTCAATAAGTAATCGAATGGTGTATGTAACGCGATATGCGTGTTTTGGGACCATTTTCAGTGTCAACTAAAGCATACATTATCGTAGTGGCTTTCCGGATGAACGTATTATTGTGAAACTGCTGCACCTCATTCAGAGAAGTACCTTCTAAAATATGACCGATCCATAACAAACATTCACAATATTTTCAAAAACAATCACCCTGATGGGAACATTTTTCCTCTGGTGACTGGGGAAGCCTTAAACACCCCTCACATCAACCTCCTAACTGGCACGGTTGAAACCACGTGTACCAATATTTATTTTTAACAATCCCCAACCCTCCGATTAGGAGGATACCTGTGAAATATCTATAGAGATGTTATACCTAATTTGATCTCCTCTTTGACTTGTCTGGCGATGACAGGCACTGGTGGGTACATGCGCAGAGTCTCTAAGATACAACGTTCCAGATACTTCATTTCAAGCGTGTCTTGGAACGTAACGGGTCGATCTGAATCACCGAAGATTTCGTTGAGTTCTTGCATACATTTCTCTTGAATGTGTTGGTGGATTCCCATCATGGATAAGAAGAAACTGCTTCCTGCTGCCGTTGTGTCGTGGCCCTAAACATAGAAAATTTCAATAGAATAAATGGTGGAATATAAAAACACTTACTAGGTGAGTATCAATTGCTCGGTTAATAAGATGTACCCTAACTGATTTTATCCAACTCAGCTAGTTCTGATTTGATAAAATGAGTATGATGTAGCCACAGATTGTGCAATGAACAATTTTATGGAATATTTCAAGATTCAAATGGCATATTGTGAATTGATTTTATATTATTATTGATATTTTTGACCATTCTGACGAGCCCCATTTCATTCTTCAATAACCATTCATAGGCGATTACTCCATATAACTGAAAATATAATAAAAATGATTTATAATTGAACTAATATTGAAATTTAAAAAAAGTGCGACGATCGAGCCACATTCAAATGGTGGTATTCTGACACGACTAAAGCAAAACGTTCCTTCCCTTTTAAGCCGGACGTCAAAAGTTGGTTCTACTTGGATGGGGAAAAATGTTCCCTCCAACGATGTTTTCTCTTGCACGTGATAGATTGAAGGTTACTGTCGACCGACGTTCTGACGGACCGAACATGAAAATATCCTTATGAAAACGTAGCTTATGCACGTTATCAATTCGATAGTATCACTGTAAACCTAGGCCAATACATCTGAATAGGTAAAAATAGTGATATAGTTTTTTGTCAATGACATTGGCTCGAACATCATTCGAAGAAACGTGAGATTGCGTGAGAACTCGAATAATACCAGACTGCATTCGAAAACTATTATAACCATCCAAACGAATTTGAAATTCCGTCAAATTTCGAATTATTTCAGTGTCGAAGATTTATTTCTTTGAGGAATGTTGTGCTCACCTCAAACATGATAGTGTCCACCTCTTCTTTGATCTCATCGTCAGTCAGCACAGTACCATTTTGTGCCGTTTCAATCATTAGGTCCAAGAAAGCCAGTCGCTTCTTCTGTCCTATAATAACCAACATAACAACAATATTACCCACTGTCGATTATGAGCTCGCTGATTTCACAAATTAGGATCAATGTGGCTGCCAGTACGCGAAGACTTTTGGTTCAGTACTTCCTTCCATATACACTCACCCACGTCGTTCTCGTCTTGATCATCCAGATCGTCCCGGAGTCCCTTAGCAGGAATAACTTTGTCTACAACAGGACCAGTGGGAGTAGTTGTGGCAGCGATGTAGTTCTTTTGTCCCTTACCAATCTCCTCTTTCTTTGCCTTGATTACCTGAGTAAAATAAGTTACAACTTTAGTATTTTGTGTATTGTACACTTGACTATGTCAAGGCTGACAACGGGATAGTTTTTGGTTGAATAATAATTGATAAAGAATGTTACATCAGCAGTTTGAATTTTTGTGATTTCAGTTTTACCTTCTTGGTGAGTCCATGAATGATGCCGAGCAGTTTTCCCTGATCTTTGCCGTAGTTTGTCAAATTGAACAAGAAATTCGGTCGAAGCCAAGCCTTAGTTTGTCTTAAGTGAAGAATATCACACATTCTGTGGTGAAAAAAAGAAATGGATTTTAAAAGTAAACTATGAAATGGAATGTTATGTCGACTTGTGATGTAACCGATTGCACCTCAAAACTATAAAGTTTTGAGTTAGATGATGACACATGAGTATATCAAAGTGTCAACTAGATTTGTACTTTCGTTGGACCTGTCGAATCTAAACAGAAAAACAGACAAGGTCTTCCGAGTATGATGACCCACCTCTGGAGTTTCTTTCGATTCGATCACGATGAGGGATTCATCAAAAATTACTAACAAACTATTTGAAGTTGAATAATTTATTTTAATGAAAGTGTGCATACATCTAGATTGAATTCCATTCAGTTCTATTCCGGAAGTACACAATTTGGTAGGGAAATTCAAAACGGTGTTTTGAGTGAATGATTTATTAATACATTAAACGGTTTTTGAACTTCAAGAGAACGTGACATCACAAATGTGAATTAATTGAGTAATTCAAGTACAACTCCGCACAATTACCTAACAATTTGACATCATGAGACTGAGAGCAACAACTCATGAATTAACAAATATCTATTTGAAAACAGAATACTGGAAAAACTGAAAAAATATTTATTAGAGAGAGAATTTCATAAGGCAGATGATTTGTGCATGAAGGTAGTATATAATGTGATATACCCTGGACCCCTATTCCTGAGATGAATGAGATTAGAGAAAATAAAAATGAGTGAGAAAACGAGTATCTCACATAAAATATGAGATGGAATATGTCATTATTATATGAGATAGTTTCCTGAGATAAATGAGATGTGAGAAAAATAAAAATGAGTGAGAAAACGAGTATTTCACAAAAAATATGAGATGAAATATGTCATTATTATATGAGATAGTTTTCTCACTGATTTTTCTCACATCTCATTTATCTCAGGAATAGGGGTCCAGAAGTATATTCATGAACTTTGTTATTGTTGACACAACATAACTTTGTATGTTTAGTGGAAATGAAAATCCATCTATCTATCTAACTATATTTGATACGCGAATACTAGTGATTATCATATTAAAACTTCAAAAGAACAGAAGTGTGTTTTTATATCCATTTTTCTACAGCACATTCGATATACGCATAGTCTATAAACATCAAACTCAGACTAGCATAATTACTATAGATATTCATAACATAACTGATTGTTGTTACTGAAACAGCAGTAAGAAACTGAAAGGTACCGTTCAATACTCACTTCATCACAGCCATTGCATATTCGAAGCCACTCTTGTCCTGTGTCTTCTTACTGACACCCATGGCAGTTTCTATAACAAGTCAGAAAAACACCAGAGTAAAAAATTAACTATTGTTCATTATCCAATCCTGTGTAACAAAATTTATTTACGACAGAAATAGTTGACGGCTATAAGGTATTGCAGGTGAAGGTAAAATTAATAATGGCAAATCATTATCAAGTAATTATTACTGTTACTCACCAAGTAGAATCTCCACCGTACATTCACTCATGTAGTCATGCACGTCGAATTGTTTGTTGCCTAGTTTACGCATCTTCTCAACGACTGCCACACTGTTTTCATTGAAGAGAGTGATGAAAGACTTAAGAACGTTCAAATGGAAAGTCGGTGCAATCAGCTTGCGATGCGTGCGCCACTTGTCACCGGAACTGATAAGTAATCCTTCTCCAAGCCATGGTTTGAAGAATTTGTATTCGGAAGATTTGTCTAAAATTGTGTTACTTCCTAAGATGAGCTGCGGAAAGAAAGTTTATATAATGTTGTAAGAGGAGAGTTTCCTAAATGATGGAAAATCTGATGCAGCTATAGTTAATAATGTGCGTGTGCTAATTACTGATATTTTGTCGGAAAGATGATTCTTTGAATAAATCGATTCATGCCCCTGTCAATAAAATGTCTATAATCAAGGTTCTACTCCCAGCTCTACAAAAAGTGAAACTGTTGATCCTAGATCGTGCATAATCGAAAATACAGTTCAATTCCTATTTATTATCGAAACACCTATAAAACTTCTGCTGAAAATAACTTTTGGGTTTGTGCACCCAGACAAAAATTTGACAGAGAGAAGATTAGAAGAGGAATAAGGTGGGTGAATCTAGAGACAGAGAATTATGAGTTGGCACGAGAGAAAATGGAACGATGGTGTGACCGTCGAAGAAACGAAATTGAATGAAAATAAGCTATTGAAAAGCAACTGGGCAGAGATGAATACCAAGAAGTTGGAGATGAAGAAGACGAAGCTTCAACATATTTGATGCGATGCTGTACAATTGAAAAAAAATCATAACTGTTGGACCTCACAGAATTTCGACATTCAAAATTTAGAAGCAGCATTCTAACGTACTAGCATGCTCTTTTATTGTAGTATATTTACCACTGTGGAGATAGTGAACAGTACCTTTCTCCGTGGAATGATTAGAGAGGAGCAATCTTGAACTTGACTTATGCCAGCGCGTTTATATTTGCTAATATTAACCAGTATTCACCTAACCGACTTAAGGAAACCATAACATAACTTGACATGGTGGTCAACCGTGGAGATTTAACCTCTGGTCTCCTGAATAATACCAATGGTCAATCCGTCTCAGTTCTGACAGTAATTACAAATTTAGCATATGTTCATTCGCAATATTTAAGATCTATTCGGATAATTACGAGTAGCCGATGGATGTACATTGTTATGCTCTCACCTCTACATCTCGTGGATCATACAAGAACACCATCAGCTTGGGTCCAACCCAGACTCGAACGACCGACTCGAAGCTGCGACTCAACGCGTACACTTTATTGAAGATATCTGCATTAGGGAACACATAATCGATCAGAACACGGGCTATACAACAAAATTCAATTCTCGGAAAAAAATAGTTCAAGATAGTTAAGGTGTGAGAAAGGTAACGTAAATCAATGGGATAATTTGATAGCACGAAGCTCGAGATCAAGGTTTGTGTAAGAAGAAGTGACAGAACAATTGAGAAAAGTTGAAGAAGAAAGTAAACGAGAGCTAAGGGAGTTATAAGAGAGCAAAGAAAGTTGATGAGGGTTAGAAACTTCAACGAGAGTCATGTAAGTTGACGAAAGTTTCAAAAGTTAATATGCCTCTTTGTTTGTCTTGCACCAATCTGCACTAAGCTGTTGCTGGTGCAGAAAGGAATAACGGTTATGAACAAACACGAAAGCGCAGGAACTGAAGAACAGTGCAGAATGTTCAGGACGAACAAATAATACTTAATGGACTTAATGAAGAGACAAGAAGAGTTGAGCGAGTGAGTAACCAAACTTTAACGTTTTTGTGAAAAACAGATCATTCAAATACTAGGCTAAATGGAGGATTAGGGTGTTATTTGAGATTAATAATATGATTATGCTTCAAATCCAGCAATTTCACACGCAATCATTGAGTTATCATTTATTGCGTACAGAATTGAATATGTACGTATCCATTCACAAAATACCTGTGGCTCAAAATATCGATATGTTGTTAAATCTTCTCCCAAATCGGTTCTTGAATTGTTAAATTCTCTCTTCTCTCATCGTAATAGTTAATTGCAATAGGTATTGTTATTTTTATTACGGAATAACTCCACCAGTAATAAGGTTATTTTGGAGAAGGGATGAGTGGACGATGGACGATGGATGGGTGTATACATGTACGTACATGTATACACCTATCCACTTCTGACTGACTTAGCCGGGCAATGTTTCCAATAATTACCTAGTTTTTTCTGACTCACCTTCAGGACGTCCAACGAAGTCCAGAGCGTTGCCAATCACTGGATAACCCGGAGTTCCTGGCAACTTTTCAGCCAGCTCATACAATCTCCTCCGTTGTAGCCTGTAATACGCGTAATACAACACCACTGCCGGTAACAACAGTAAGAAGAAGACGTTTGAAGCAGTCACTGGAGACGTCATCACCATCTCTTGATTGACCCCCATACTTCCTCACTTACTCCTCACAACCAGTACTTTAACAGGTTCAATATGATGAGGAAATCCGTGTCTGGGCTTGTGATTTCGAATTGTAGAACTTTTGTCTTGGAGTGCTGAGGTAGTCTGCGTCGGACAAAACCACACTGGTGACTTGACTAATCACAAAGTGGAAACACTGTTTTATAAGTTCAGAAATGCTAAATACTTTTACAAAAAAAATCGGTGAGAAATGTGTGTTTAGTAGGACGTTAGAAAATGAATGATTCTGCATCAATAAGTCACTATTGTTGTTATGTAAATGAACTGCGTTCAACTGTTTATTGATAATAATAGTGGACGAATAATAGTTGAACATAATAATAGTTGAACAAGGAAATATAATGCAATGTTGAACAAGGAGACTTTTAGCTTGATTCGAATAGTATATTGAGAGAATAATCTCAATGGAATCAACGCAATGACGACAAAATTTTCAGAATTTCCACAGAAATATATTGAATTTCAGACCCATATCCAAATACCAATCATCTTTCATATTTTGATATCTCAATATATATTTTTTTCCAGAGTTGTGACAGAATTATGTCATTCATATATATAAATAAATATATATATATATATATATATATATATATATATATATATATGTGTATATATATATATATATATATATATATATATATATATATATATATATATATATATATATATAAACACAATTCCTAGACTTATGGAGCTTTGTCTGTCTCTTTTTTTTATATGTTTGTTTTTATATATATTTTCAGTTTTTATATCGGCAGTTTACAAGTAAAAAATTCAAAGTTTTTTTTTCATCACATAAATTCAGTAGACGAATCTACAGATACCATGGTACTTGAAAATATTTCAGTTCTCAACATAAATAGTTTTCGTAGAGATGTTTGTTAAGACACAGGAAACACATTTAAAATGTCATATTTAAAATGTCCTCTCACATATTGCGCAACACAGGACACACGAAAACAACAGGACAACAGGAAGCCAAATTGTTCCACGGACAATTTTCTAGGCCATTTTTCTGTTCCAACCCAAGTTCTAACCCATCAATAGAAACCCTCAATAGAAACCTGTCCCAGAATCAATAGAAGCCAAAATTGTCCCGTAGCAATTTTCCAACCTGCCCTTTCATACAAGTAGTAAATATATCATAGATATACTACCAAGACAATTCCTCTTATGTCAGAACGAAATTAAATTTCTCCTGCACATATCCACTACCCTATTCTATGTCTGCATACGCCGACCCCTGGGGATTGGGCTGCGAACTGACCGATAGCCGATCACAATCACAATTCAGCACGCTGTTACGCCATGCGGTCAACAGATACACTACAGTGTGGGGATGAAAATGGACGGGAGATGAAGTGAGAGGGTGTTAATTTCCTATTAATATACTGTGCGACATAAGAGAGCATCGTCTATAAAAGACATGTATTGAGTACTGAATAACCTGATAATATTTCGACCATTTTACATCTTTACATGAAAAAATATTGTCTTTGTCTCAGTGCTTTATTCATGGAAAAGTATATTCTACCCTGTATTCTATAGCTATGTACGCAACTAATACTTGTTCTAATTGCAGATTGTCTCAAAGCGAAGAGACCTAAAAGTGAATTTGTTGGGTCTTTCAGTCTCGCATGCTGAATGAAGTTCAGATTACATTACAGTATTTTGTGAATTGGATCATTGTTATATATCCTTGACGTATAATTGATTGAGTAGTAGTGTGTATATATATTGGCCCACTATGTTTTCCGATTTCTACGAGATATTTTCTACAAAAAAAACGTAAATGTAGACAGAAGATATACTGTGCGAAAACATACGTGCACACACAATTTTCATTCATGCAAAAGTTATGGAGTATATAATTCCAATTATACATTGCCTGCGTGGTGTAATCTATGAGGAAGTAATATAATTTGTACCACGGTAACAACACATTTTTGGCTTCTGATATCTAGTTGGTATCACAGCTCTGGAACGTAGTAATTGTGATTATTTCTATCGATCTAATCAATGAGTTATCCAAATTGAAGGATATAATTATCTGAATATGTTCAAATCCACACTCTATACACACGGTTTCGTCTCATATGAGACGGGTTAATCTTTTTTCAGACATACACGGTATCAAAAAGAAATGTGAATAGGCCTCAAGTATAGATTGACAGAGTGACCAGGCTGAGTGAAAATGGTTTCGGGTGCTTTTTTGACCACTTGGTGAAAAGCATAACGGCCGTCGCATTCCAGTTCTCGCGCTAAAACGCGACGCTATAGGCTGTTACCTCATTGAATTAGTTATTCAGATTAGTTATCAATTATTACCAGTTATTCAAATCACTTATTCAAAGTTGATCAGTAATTAATATTCGATAATTCGAAGAAGTCAAAAATTGTAGATTTGTTCACTGTGAAACATGATGATTTTTTTTTTTTTAATACGTAAGGATTACTATTCGCTACAGTTTCAGATATTTTGATATGTACTCTTTTATGGACTGACGATTTTCAATACTTCAGTTATATTGATCGAATATTTTACGTAAGCCCCTGCATGTTAAATTGTATGATTACTAACAATTGGCTATGAAAATAAATACAATACAATTGACATTCTACTTGTTTCTTATTGCCAGATTCGATGAAGCAGTTCTGTTTCCCTATTCCATACTTCATCGACTAGGGTATTACGTTTTCAGTACAAAAATTGTGAATAATTGTTTAGTGATTAATCACATGATTTTCATGAGCAGAGTGATATTATTCTGTATTCGTATCAGTCACGTGTACTGACTGAGCATAAAATCGATTTCCGTTTCAAGTCTTGTGTAAGTGAATTAACCTTATTCATGTTGAAAATATAAATAATGAATTGTTCAATTTGTTTACACGCAGTGACTGTACAGGTGGCACATACTTTTCACTGATGTTGATATATATATATATATATATATATATATATATATATATATATATATATATATATATATATATATATATATATATATATATATATATGTATATATATATATATATATATATATATATATATATATATATATATATATATATATATATATATATATATATATATATATATATATATATATATATATATATATATATATATGTATATAATTAAATATATATACATATATATAAAGATTTATATGAGTGATTGAGAGTGGAGAAAGAAATCGGTGAACTATATCATGAAACTTTGTTATGCGACATTATGTTTGTTCATGTAAATTACATTATGATCGACTTTCATCTATTAGAGCCGGTTGTACCAAGTGATGTTCAGCGAATTAACTAACTTTAATCATTAGTTATGCTAATTTCGGTTGTACCAACTTTATGATCAGCGAATTAACTACGTATAACTAATAATTACCTTAGGTATCGCTTTGGGGTCATGTTGACTGTTTAACTGTTAACTGTTTAACATTAACTGTTTAATCATCAATAATAAAGATGGATGCCTAGAATCTGACAGCCGTATTTTGAATGTTTTTTGATCATATTTTGAGTAAACAGCAGAGAAAGGAGAGAAGTTTTCAGAAGTGAATGAGCAATTCAGTAAAAGTAGTAAAAATTGTTTTTATAATATAATTAATCGCTTCTGAATCCATTTTCATTACCTTCAAACTATTGTTAGTTTTTCCTAACAAGTAATTCCTAACATTTTGTAGAAATAACATACTCATAATAACAATTATTTAAACGAGCATTGTGTTCAGTCCATGTTGACTGGTACAAAAAGCAATGCATTAAAAAATCGTTAAATCATTCGAACGAAGCATTGTATAATGAATGGAACTATGCCAGAAGATTGTTTATATAGTGTCATAACAATGTCACCTCCCCTGACAAGAAGCCGCACTAGTCAACTTCGTATTGTTAATATTTGATAAGATTAAATTCTTGCTGGCGACTTTATAGATCCAGCTATTGGACAGCTTTAGACATTAGTTCGAAACACAAACCCTCACTAGTAAGTGGTCGTCGGTAAGTGTATTATCGATAGGTGTATAAATTTATTCATGTTATTAGAGAGCAGGATAATTGATGTTTATTATATTAATAGCCAAATCCAAGTAATAAGTAGTATGTTAATGGGGAATTTGTGAACTGAGGTAATATAATTTGTGAGCAGCAATTTCTAAGTTGTCTAGCTGACTAAAAGAGTATTATCTGCATATGGGTGGAATTCCCAATTATCTGATATATATAAGTGAATAAAATATAAAGAAAGTTATCCTAATAAGGATCCTTGAGGTACACCAGAAATATAATTTCAACAAGAGTTTATGTAGGCCTAATTACAGAGACTATCCCCAAAAACGCCGAATTTCTTTAATTATGTTCAATCATCCGATTTTCCTCAGAAGTCAGCTGACACGTTAATTGAAATTTAATCTGAATATTTAAGTAATGAAGATAATTCACATCGGGCATGCAATTACTTTTTTCAGCTCGAACTGAAGTATGTGCTTATTTATGATGCTGAAATATTCTGAATGAACAGTTGAATTTATAGAAAATCTTCTCTTGAACTGTATAGGGAAAAGATCAATTGAGCTATAATTTCAATTTTGAAAATGTCGAACTTTTTAATTTATTCAATTTTTTTTTCCATCCAATTCCGAATTCTCTATTCTATCTGGTATTCGTCTGGCGTGATTGATCAACTCAACACAAATCAAACTATTATTTTTCAGACAAATTGAAGAAGAAATCGAATTAACCCTAGAAGAATGGACGTGTATTCCGCTGTGGATCCAAGCTTCTTCATATCAAGAATACTTGGCTTATCACCTTTCCAGCTTATCGGCAGTATCGGCTCCAGAGAATTTCAAAAATCACGACCAATTATCTCTTATAATTTTCTACTTCTCTCAGCTTTAATAACATCCACTATTCTAATTTTCAACTACAACATTGCCACGGATTTCAAAAGTATTGTTGGCTCTGTGGGAGTATTACAATTCTACACAGATATCTGCTTGGCAGTATTTGTTATAATAACTAGCACGTTTCAAGCTAACAAACTCATCAAATTCTACAAGAATATGAATGAAATGGATAACATATTAAGATCAATCGATGTACACATTTCTTTCCGAAATACGAAAATATTATCCATATCTCAATTGGTGATAAATGGCATTTTCTTCTTCGTTTCCATTTCAGTTATCTCTTACATGCTTTGGAGCACAGAGGATTTTGAATGGGGGATGGTTCTGATATGCACGTTGACAATGCTGCCAAAGATCATCAACTCGGGTTTGGCGATGAATTTTGTTGATGGTGTGATGTTACTTAAGCAAAGATACACATTGGTGAATGAGAAACTAGTTGAGATGCTACATCCTGAAAATCCAATGTATAAAGGATTGATGAAGCAAACTGGTATTATACTAGTAAGATCCTCCAAGGGAATGTCATTATCAATACTACTTGAGCGCGTACAAAGTCTTCACTATTCTTTATGTGATCTTGCTAAAGACATCAATGGTATTTACGCCATGCAGTTGTTGTTTTATATTGCAACTATATTTGTAGCGATCACAGTTGGATTGACTTCTTGTTTTGATGGTTTGAGACATGTGTCGAAGAGTGTCAATGAGTTGAATCAGTCGACGATGGCTTTCACGTTGTTACAGCTTTGCTTCGTTCTGTTTTTTTCCGTCCAGATAATATCCATTGCGATGTCATGCGCCTATACAAGCACGGAGGTAAGTGGTGCAAAAAATTACCTCCAATTACTATTTTCGTATCGTACTGACTTCGCATTGATGAGAATACTTTGTGCATTTGCAGGCAAACAAGACGGGAGTGTTAGTGCATAAGCTTCTCGTTCAGACCGATGAAGAGGAAATCAAAGCTGATGTAAGCTCCGAACTCATGCAATAAATAAATGATCATTATAGAAACAATGCGTGCATTCGTATGTTTATATGTGTGCATGCCACATGTGATACTAACTAAAATAATATACACTATTTTTAAAAAATCAATGCTCAGATCGGTGTGCACATTTGTAAAAATTCCGTATCATCCTTGTTCTCCAATGCAATCAACTCAGAAAACGCCGCATATTGTGTTTTAAGAAACGCTGAGCGAAATGTTGGTTTGAAATGTTCTCGAAAGCCATATGCACACTTTGCTCCAGTCTCTGATCATTGCTTTCTTTATACAGCCTAATCTTCCGATTATTTCTCAGAAATTGAAAACTCAGTATTCCACATTTTTTCATATATAAGATATATATGTTCTTTTTCTAAGAAAGACTTCACCAAATGTACTTATCTTTATTAGAAAGATGTATTAGACCAATATTCAATCGATTATTCTTTCCAATAAATTGTTGGATTGAATCAATAGTAAAATTCAATCGAATTTTATGTAGCTATAATTAGCTTGCGTTGGAAGGAAATTTAATTGATGGTTGGTTTCTTCGTTACGCCTCAAATGTGGATCATGCATACACAAACAAAAACTTGTCACTTTTTTCATTATGTAAAATTGAATCATGGCCGATATGTTGATCTCTTATAATGTTAGCCTGTTTGTTAACTGTTTTAGCTGGAGATATTCTCTCTGCAGCTGCTTCATCGGAAAGTTCAGTTCACAGCTTGCGGCTTCTTTCCCCTGGACGCTACATTATTATACTCGGTAACTGATAACTGCAAGTGCACATACACTAGAGTATTATTTCACATCTCCGGAATTGAGAATCCTGAATAACAAGCTCAAGTATGATGGGAAAAACATAATTTGCATTATGCACTGAACTGAAGCAATTCATAACAATAAGGATTGCACACTATATCTACAATTATTGCGTTCACACAGTCGATCGAGACATTATGAAATTCATCCTGAGGTAATTTTTCTGGAAACTAGCAGATAAAAAACATATGCTTACGTACTCTCTCTCTCTCTATATATATATATATATATATATATATATAGTCTATGGAAAAATCAGCGATAAAATATACGTAATTTCATTCAAATTCAAATTTAGTTCCGGAAATAACATTCTCTGTGACCGCAAGTGTACACACACACACATTCATTTTAGCAACAGCATCGCTCCCTCTCCATCTCTCTGCCAATTCCGAAATAACCAAAAACTTCTTCGAAAATTCGTTGCTTCTCTGAATTTATATATTCTCCTTTTTCGAAAGGCTTCACCAACATTGCAGTCAAATGTAGTCCATTTATCATCATATTTATTGAAAATATGTAACATTTAGGTTGCCAATTGGCATTATCGATCATTCTTTATAGACATTGAAACGAAAATAATGAATTCTATCATTATTACGTCGTTTAGCCGAAATGTACAGCTGCAATTTTGAATAGATGTGGCCAACTTCGTTGTTCCAAAGGAATTATGTTCAGTATAATCACGACTCACATAATTGTGTTACAAACTTATCAATTTCAAATTTCAAAAAAAATCATAATAAGATGTTCATGTTGCCAGATTGTTGGAGGTGTTACAACGTATCTCGTCATCTTGATCCAGTTCCAGCTAGCTCCTGGTGCGGGAGAAACGTCAGCAAACAAAACGACATCTAATGAGATCCAAGGCGATAGTAATTCTATATCGACGAATTTCACTCAAACAAATTGAAAGTACCGGTACATAGAATCTTGCTTATGCCAAGTTGAATAGAAAACCCACACTTACACAAAAGCTAGAAAACTGCACATACTGTTTGGAGAAAATGGTTGGAAAAATGTTTGGGAGAGGTTGTTCGAAAATAGAAATGTGAGGAGAAACTTTGAGAAAAATATGGTTGTATTTTTATGTTTCGGTGAGCTTGATGTTCATCATAGGTTCCCAAAGAAAAGTATCCTGAAACCCTTGTCACACGCCCGAGTAGACTTTATTCCGGTATACTTTCCTTCAGCGCCCCCACAATGTGTAATATCTAAGGTAGTCTAAAACAAGACAGGGCTGCATGGAAAGTTGCATATCTGTTAGGCGTCAAGCGGTCTCGCGATTAGGCCGTGTATACTTGACAATATGATCCAAGGTCTCGCAGTAGGTTCGATTTATATCAATGTCTCCACGATCTCCACTTAGCGAACGTTTGCTCGTAGGTGGAGATCGAGAGGACCTTGGTATGAGCTCACCAGGGATTGTTGTCATAGCAAAGTCATTATGGTTCATGGTGGTTTGTCATAGATTAACGATCCTGACTTGAATTTCTTCGTGGTTTTCCTCAGTCATTAAAGTGGATAATGGGATGTTTCCTCTTTATATATTGGGCTATGAACGATTCTTCCCATTAATTCAACAGACGGAAGAGGGCTATTTACTGAACAGTTTAGCTCTACACTGGCTCTACAAGGGGGATATTAACACCCCAAAGAAATAATAATCAGCTATAATGCAACTCAGAGAATTCTGTGAAAATTATGCTAATATGTTGAGGGATGGGGGAAAATTCCTCGATCTCCTTTCAGAATTTGTTTTTTCTTATTTTTCGCTCTCTTTCTATCTCTCTTCCTTACAGTTCTCCTTTCTCTTTTCATGTTATATCCATTTGTGGAGGAGAGAAAAAATCGATTGCCTTCATCAGTACATCCTTTGACTAGATTTAACTACAATATTTGAATAGTATAAAGCAGCGATATCAATCAAATCAGTGAAATAGTATGAGAATGTATTGTAGGTACAAGTGAATTAAATCACTACGCAATAAGAGTGAGCAGAATAACTAATTTTTGAATTTCTGCTCTTATACATGTATCCATTTAACGATGGATGAAGGTCTTCATTTCTCATGACTATCTCCTATGCCTTCACATTAGAGATGCATTAAGGATGGAATCTAGCTATGTGGAATATTGGTCGACTCTTATTTTTAGAAGTGTTTTCCCCATTATTTCGTTATTCTGGAGAATGATATGATTGAAAATGAAATATGAATACAAAATGTACAATATATGTACGCTACGTAAAAATACGAAAATACACTATGAGATATATGAAGGCGCTAGAAGTTGTTACTATAATCCACGTCTGATTGTTGGCCTTGGGATAGTATGAGGGTTGGGAGGAGCAGAGGGAAGAGCAAGGTCACATATGTTTTCATTATATAAAAACAAGTTCAGTTAAATTGCCACAAATATTTCACTCGTGATGGAATAAAAAAAGCACACATTGCCAAAACAACAGATTTGCGTGGACTGAGCACGCGCACTACGCAGTAAGAACTTTGCTGTGGAATGGAAAGATGGTTTTGACGCAGTTGCTCATGACGTAGGTTGTATGGGGACTTGGAGATAAGAGTTCCAACGGAACATTGCATTGCCCATTAGTTCACCTCAATTGGTCAAGTTTTGATTGAGAAATCCCACTATACAATGAAATATCATACAAGTTGCTAGCCGATGGTTTTACCGAATAAAAAGAATTGTGAAGAATTGAAGTCGAAGTTTTGGCTGGTACAGTCGAGAGGCGAAATACGAATTCAAAATGACAGCAATCTGTTTGACTGTTCCTCAATCCATTCTTCAACATTGGCGATAGGAAGTTAGGAAATAGGAAATATCACATATTATTGTTATTGCGTGCACTAAATAACGTTTATAACTCTATAGTATTTGAATTTGATCAGAATATGAAAACCTCATCAAAATCTTAAACAAAACACGTCGACTTCATTCGAGATGAAAATCGACAATGTATTCACATGAATGACTTGATGAGAAGTTACAAACTTCATAAAAAAGTTGAGAAGATGATAGTTGCAAATGTAACCACAATTAAGAATATTCATGTTGTTAATTTTCCTACTCATCCAGTGGGAAGAAAACACGTAGCGTTTTCCAAGTATAGAAACAATAAAGTAGTTGCAATGAGTGGGTGGTACTTTTTGAATAGGTGTCTATAGCTCTGGTCACAATAGGGCATGGGCCACTGTTTTAAATCGAAGGCAACTAGATTCAAAGTTTTAATTTTCATAGGGACTATGTTATGTTAGATTGTAATTTTGTTTATTTTTTCTTCCTATTCAATTGTGCATGTTTTTTTTTTAATCTTATCTTTTTGTTGACTGTAATAGTGTAAGGTTGTCATATAAAGCTGAACGATGAATAAATAGTGTATCACACATCCATCATTCATACATTTACATAACTTGTAGTTGTATCCTTTTTACCTAACACGTAGTTCTAGTTTTCACTATCATCAATGGCAACTTGGTGTATTCAGCCCTCTTGCCTCCCCCCCTTCCCCCCTCACACAAGCCAACACAGACCTTGTGATCATCATCGCAGGATTGCAATATCAGTGCGAAGACTGAAGAGCATAATGTCAAAGTTTATATTTACATTCGTTGAAACGCATGTATAACTATAAGGTTCTTATAGCTACAGCTACATGGAATGGACATGGGGTCATTTCATGCTGAGCTGAGAGGAGTAGACTTTCATCGATATGCCTAATGAGAAATAAAAAGTCATTTTTCCGCGTTTTTTTATTACCATTATTATTGAATTTGTTTTTATCGATTTTATATCGATATATTATTGATTAACAGTTTCTATATATAAACTAATATGTGTACACACTCAGTATCTTGTGTATTTGACAAGTTGTTATCACCCTCTGCTAGCAATGCTTCTATAACTTATTTTATAATTGGAATAAGTTGAGATTTTTATATTTTATTTCGAACCATGATTGTACTGTCTGAAATATTGCATTGTGTTCATCATAATTTGCTAATTATATAGTAGACTTGAAATAATTATTGAAGAAACTATGATACGTTGTGAGTACATGCTCTGACATTTATTATTCTATGAAAAGTTCTGTTCATGCTGTTCTTGCAGTTCTGTTACAGCTCTATTCATATCCCAGAAGAATAAAATGTCAGAAAAAATTCAACTCAATTCAAAA
Organism: Brachyptera putata; assembly: GCA_907164805.1. Taxonomy (NCBI): domain Eukaryota; kingdom Metazoa; phylum Arthropoda; class Insecta; order Plecoptera; family Taeniopterygidae; genus Brachyptera; species Brachyptera putata. Next base: position 11,698,638 of record OU015468.1, on the reverse strand, counting down.
ATCGTTTTAAAATAAATGTTTGGAATTTGAAAATATTTCAAATTATTGCATTAATTGAATGGCTCGTTTTGAGAAACTAAATCAAACACTTGAATTTCTCTAAGGATTTGTAGCAACAATAATTTGTGTACTGTAGTCATCCGTACATTTATCCAACAACTCGAAAACATTCGTGAGCTTTCCCCATCTTCACACATTAATGTGCTAAATCTAATAAACCGATGTGATGAGAATATAGCCTAGAGCTGCACGTGCAACTATACTGTGCACGAGACTGTTTCATGCGCAAGACATGCGCATTACACTTTTTCAAATGCGAGTTACGTAGAACTCAGCCCCCCCTCCAAGAACCTATCTGTTGGTGGGATCGTTTAAACAAATTAATGATCTATGAAAGTGCGAGTCGATTGAGCGAATGATATATAAATATAGTGTTTAGACAAATTTTTTTGCGGTACTCGAACCCACATCCGACTGGACTTCAGTTGACTTGAACCTTACTTAGATTATTAGAATACTAAAGTTCGGTTTTATCAACTGATAGTTAGCGGATTAACTTGTTAACCACGTTGGATACGCATGTTATTTTCGTACCTTAACTAATAGTTAGAGGATTAACACTCAACTAATATTTGAAAAACCGACTCTAGCTAGATTGCGAACTAATATGTAGATAACGATTACTAGCAAATTTTTATGAATGATGACACAAATAGCTGTGTTATGACAATTTGCGTCAAAAATGCAGTTAGTGTGCGTTTCATACCTAGAGAGTAAACCAGAGTTATCCAAAGGTGCTACGCAATGTTTTACTCGCTCAACATCTTGCTGTATTTGCATTTTCTTATTTCTATTCGGTAATGTTGTCTGCCAGAACCCATGCAATAGGGAAAGCTTGATAATCTTGAAATATGTGACGTCATTGCGTGAGGCTTGCGAATCACGTGAGTAGGTGTATTGAAACACCCGAGCACTAGTCGTGTAGGATAGGGGAGACGGTCGCTCGGAACAGTCACCGGGCGTGACTTGCAAGGTGTACTGTCAAAAGGTTGTTGAACTGTTGCAGAGACATGCACACACAGTTACACAGTTGAGGAAGAACAACAAAACATCAAAACTATGCAGAATTTTAGCAAATTTCAAGTTATTTTGTACTAACGTATGTACTAATTTCGGTGTGAGATACCTGCAGAAATTCATGTACCAAATTCATGAATATAGGCCTACCATTTTTTATTCGTTCATTTATTTTGAATATACCGGTACCGGTATATACAACATTATTATTATATAATGCATTATTGTGGGTGGGATATAAATCTTTTGTCTACTTTGTGGAAACAATAGAAAATGAATGAAAAGTTTACTATTTGAATCGTTCTATGACTATTGAAAATTCTGTGTAGCCATTACATCAGTCAACTCTTGATGTGGTATCTCACACCGTTCAAAATGTGTTGTGAAAAAATTAATATTCCACCAAATCGTCTATTTTTTATGTGCATGTATTTTCTTTTTAAGTTGTTCAGAGCCTCTTGTACGAACTCATGGATAAGTATTAATTGGTAACTAGTACCTACAGTACTACAACAACAAGCACATGAGCAAGTTACCCGCTAATTGCCACTCATTTTCACAACCATTCGAGCTGAATTCCGTCATTCAGGAGTACGGGGTTCAATTCCCACCATGGTCGCTCATCCCAACAGGCGTTTCGTGGTTTTCCTATGTCGTGATTGATGATCTGTGTGTTGACTGCTGCTTAACGACCCCACCAGCAGCTAGGTTATACGGGGGCTGTAGGTTGATACTGGGATGCTCTCGTAACAACAGGCCACGACTAAATCCTTCCCACTATCCGCACCTAATGAAATAACCTCTCATCTCATCTTCCCACCATCTCATTCATCATTATCCGACGCCAATCGATGTAAGTGATCAATAAAGAGCGTTGTTAAACTCCATATAATAAAAAGAAAGTTTCGATTGTTTGGGTGACATATTCAGTAAAAGAAAAGTTAATTAATGGTCCAATCAACTTCCTCTATACTAATCTTCAGGATATACAACAATATGGTGTATAAATTGCCTATATTTGCACGGATCGAAGGCAAGGAGAGGACTTACTGGTGGATATAGAGTTCGAGTCCCACAAACCACAAGTCATCAATAGAGGTCAATGAGAGACTTAAAGGTCGTAATAGCCAGTCACTTTTAATTATACTCAGTCATGACGATTTGCCAAGAGCTGTAATAGCTGTTCAGAGAGTATCAGGTGCAATCACAATCTATGACTACGAGGACAAACAAGTTCATTAAAAAACATTGTTGAGAATATATTTAATTACTGCATTTGTGCAACGAATGCATATATTCACCGTGCATGAATAAATATATACTCACAAAGAGACAGAAAATAGCTCTCTTTTATAAATATGCGTAAGATCTGAACTATGGTTCATTGCATGAAAAAATCATGAACAAAACGATTCTTTTTTCAAGCGAACCATGTATATTGAAGTGTTGTCGCAAAATAAAATTTCATGTAAAAAAACAATGAAGTAAATTTTCAAAAAAAAGTGATTTACAATGAGCACTTTACTTTCAAGACAAGCTTCGAAGTATTACGCAATCAGGCTCAGATATTTCGGTCAAAATACTGTTAGTGTAATTTTGGTCGTAGAATAATTTTCGTTCGGTTACGCGTCTTCTTTTCCCAACACTGTTCAGTGTGCGTAACGATCTCAGCAATGAAATCACATACAAATTATCCCCTTAATTGTTGTGCAGTACCCATTACTGCATAGTATTTATATAACTATGTTGGAACAGTATGACAGAGAAGGGCAAAGTGAATACACAGCTGCAGCGCAAGCGCAGTAGTTAGTTGTTCGCGGAGGAGAAGTTTGTTGTTTGACGTCGAACAGCTGTGTGTTACCCCCACCACAGTTTGTTTTCTGAAACAGCTGAGCTAGCTGTCAGTTACAAAACGTCAGTCGAGCCACCATCAGCGCTATCAACTAAAAGCTAAACAACAAAAGAAGAAAATATATACCGTAACCGAGGAATATAAAAGTATTATATTATATATTTGATACTACCGTATACACCCAGGTGAGTGTTCTGTCATCCATTAATCAGTATTAATAGTGGAGTGATTTTATACTCGTTTTAACAGGGATCATCAGGAAAAAATGAAAGTTGAGTTGGAATCAACTTTTTATGTGGGAAACAAATAACAATAGACCCTCTTATTTTACGATGATGCAATCTAGCTTCATGGTAGACGCAGTATAATGCATATTATATTGTTATAAAATTATCTCTGGTCAATTATTTCAAGTGCACCGTTGCTTGGTCATACCATTTTCTTTGTTTGGTTTTCATATTCAGGAATATACTGGATCCTACATGAGTACCTTCAAATTCACTTTTTTACGAGATTGGGCTAATTTATATATGTATATATATATATATATACAATGAATTGAGTCGAATTAAATAATTCGAAGTGGCCTATGGCATCTAAAACCAATCCTATCTTATAACATGGATATTTCTTAGGAACCCATCATAATTATGTGAATTTAAATTGGGCTTATATTTAACTTATTTACTGTACCGTGGACCTATATATATATTAATATATACCTAAGGAACATTTTCAAAATTTTTATTGTGAAAATTATATAAGATCATAAAATTAAACTAGAAAATTGTAAACGAGCTACATCTTAGAATAATATTTTGTTCAAAATTAATCTACCAACGGTGGGGTTTTTGGCAATATTTGTTAGTTACCCAGTCAAATTTGATGGTATTATTTAAATGAACGGCCAGGATTCCAGTGACCCTTTGTAAGGGTGTTACGGATCGATAAACGCCCTTCCCTTTCCGCCTTCATTCGACCCACGCTACGTTGTTACCAACCCTTGACAGTCAACCGATAAAACGCTAAAACGCTAAAACTCACATTTACCTAGCGAATTTTCACTTGATCGTGATCTGTCAACTTTGTACAAGTCCACAACAATGACAAGTGGAAAAATTACCATCGAGCCATAATGATGAAGTCGTGACCATACTAGGAATATATTTACACTATGGGCTGTGACATCTAATTAGCACAAGTGACTTGACTGTAACTTATACTCTTATTATAGTTTACTGTTGCTAAATGAATATATGTCAGTATTATCTGAGGGCACAGTCACTTTACGATGACTTCATTTCTTTGTCCTCCTACTCTATAGAATACAATCGACACGTTTTTGTTATCAACAAAATATGTTACCTTAGTAACCAAGCAGACCTTCGAAATTGCTATTTTACTGATAAAGAATATAGGATAACGGTGCTCTTGCTTTATGCGTGTAGTTGCATAGCTTATAACGACCACATCCACTCGATTATCCAACATGTTTCTTTAAGGTGACTTGAAACTACCAGAAATGTATATCTGATTTATTTACTGTAGTAACTCATTCAAATATAACCACGATATTTTTATTTTCATCGTTATTATTCAAACATTCATTTTGAAATATATTCAAGGGATAGATATGAGCCTATTTTATTGAAGTAAAACGCGATGTGCTTCTTACTGTTCATTTTACAGAAAGATAATACGTTTGGCATAGCATAGAAATGTTGGGGAAATGTTGGGACATAGAAGTAGAACCTCAACTGGGACATCCTTGTCCACTGATAAGTTACAATAAAGTGTGACATCTCTTGAAAGAACCCTATATGGTAACTCAGTGGTTATTTCGTGAGGATAACGTATACGTGCGCTAACGCACTTGCCTCATGTCACTGGGAGTTGAGGGTAGATCGAGCCTTGGTTCAATCTCCATCACCGTCCTCCATCACCGACAGTTGTTTTTCGTGGTTTCCCTCTGTATAGTGTAAGCTAATGCTAGGATGTCTCCTACGATATGGGCTATAGCCGCTCCCTTCACACTATATCCCTCTCACTACCCAAAAAACCTTCATCTCGTAATTTCATTATTCATTCATCCGACGCCAATAAGTCTTACTTATCAATAAAGTGCGTCATTAAACATGTCCAATATGGAATGCGTAAACCTCATGTTTATATTCCAAAATTTATATTCCCAGAATATAATAATAATTGAGTTCATATTGTTAGGTCTATTGAATTATTGTTTGTTGTTGAGCAATACGTTATTGTTGTTTTTATTGATCTGCATTAAAAGAAGTGCACAAGTTCTATGGAGGTCGTTCGTGCGTTGAACCGTGTTTTTTATTGTCACAAATGTGAACGGCCTACAATATTCAAGTGTATTATGACATATCAAGGCATGTTCGTTCTTATCAGTGGTCTTAGTCACACTTTGTCATAATTACAACAATAACAAAAACAAGTGTGAAGTTCGATTAAGAAGACATTAGGGTAGACAACGAGGCATCGAAATCTCGATCGTTATAAAGTAGAACAAAGACTTCTAGCCTTGAGTGCATTGTCGATAACGATGTAAACAGGTATACAGGCAAGAGGTACCCAAGCTAGAGAATGCGGAAAATTGAGAAAAAATACAATAATCTTTCAAGGAATACAAGAACTACAGAAATTCAGCAAAACTATTTGATGTTACGACGATAAGTCTATCATAATATTAAAAAGAATATTAAAAAGCTATGTTTTGACAATAGTTCTATTTTGAAACGTTGGCGAAACTTATTAAAATGTGTGTTTTTGTTTTGGGTGCATTGATACATAAACGATCTTCCTACACCAAATCTCAGCCCCCGCCCCTCCCCACACATCCAGCCCTGACGGAGCACAGCGTTGCTGTAAATAAATAGACTGTTATATATGTTGTACGAATTGTTTCACCTTGGGTCATGGAGCCAAGCTATTCAAATACCGTAGGTCATGGAGCCAAGCTATTCAAATACTAGTTGATTTATACATTCCCTATTAAAATATATAAAATGCACGAACAAAACACCACCGAAGTGCTATACTAGTGTTATTAGATCAACTAGCTAATGTGAGCAGCATCAGTATTGAAGTTGATGTAGCTAGCTATGAGTTATTTAGAGTAACTTATCTACAGTAAATAGAGTAATTCATTCACAGTAACTGATAAGTATTCATTTGCCCAAATGAATTGGCTTTTATTTTGACTCAATTTACTAGTACTCAGTTTTTTCGCATGAAGGATGGGACTTCGGCTAATCGAACCTTGTCACAAATGTATAGCGTTTTCCTGGCATCAGTAGCACGTTCTGGTTGCATGTACTGTTGATTTGATGGAGTGTTACACCGTACCAGTATTGTACTTTGCAATCAAAAGTACAGTAGGAATGTGTTCAAGTAATTGTTGAGTGGCACGTATTATAGGGCCTATGCGATATGTCACAAGTAAATGACACATATAACATTGCTTTTATTAGCGTACGTCAAAGTCACATATGGAAAAAAATTGCGAAATACGCGATACGAATACAAAGGTTATGAAATGGTTGAGAGCGAAGTTATATATAATATTGGCCAAATGTGGGTAATCTGTTCGGTATTTAATCAAGTTATTGACAACGTTATTCTCTAGGAAAACGCTATACAGTGTATACACTTTTACCATTTCGGTGTTTGAGCGAAGAGTGAATGTCTATAAAAGACATCACAATCCTCGAATTCGATTTTGATGGATGGTGACGATATTTATCTCAAAACTAGAAATTTTCTTCTCAATTTCAGAAATTTTTGGTCCTGCAGGGACAATGATTCATGACGTAGGCATTACCGATTAAATTAATATAAACAGAATCGAGTAATGTCTACGTCATGACTCGGAAAAATGGCCAGGTTCCAAACACAAATAAAATATAATTTCTGAAATCGAGATTAGGTTTAAAATTTACTCTTATTTAGGAAAATGAATATCCCCATCATTCGTTTCGATTTTTTCGATTTTCTCTATTGGTTTTTGAAAGCACTGTAAAGATGACACGAACTATTGCCATCGCTGAATGTATGAGATCATGAGACGATGAAATGAAAGGTTATTTTATAAGTTGTTTCTGGATATAGTCTTAGAGTCGGTCGTGGTGTGTTGTTTGAAGGAGCTATCCCAGTTTTGACCTGAACGACAGAGGGTTAAAACGCCTGACAGGATGACCATGGCATGAATCGAACCCATGTCACGTGAGAGACTGTTCAGGTTTTTTGCTGAGATCAAACTAAATCCATACTGCTCACAACTATATTCATGACAAGTAATAGAAGTTTTTTTATATTTTCAGTCGTAAATGTTGGGATTCTATATGCGAACTATGACCTACAACAACTTCATATTTAGATTCAACATAGCAGAGATTCATTTCGTGTAAATTAATGTTGGCATAATAGTCTGAGAAATGTCCGTGGATTAATAATTATTATATTACGCCCTATAGCGTGTACTGTGCGTCATTTATTCCACATTCCAACATATAATAATAATGTTATAGATAACCTATGACATCAATTAGCCCCAATTATAGTATATCTCTAATTACGTACGCAGCATTCCTTTTCTCCAAACAATTTCATTCTGCGTTTTATTTAGTTCAAGCTAATGACAGAATTTTTCTAAAATATAAACACCCATGAAACACCCACTATTTCGGTGATAGAAGTCTAGTTCAAATTTTATACGGTGCATTAATTCGTATAGTAAATATAAAAAATGTACAGATGTATCGATTTATCGAAATATATCAGTTTTCTTCGGTGAAACATTCAGAGACGTATATTCTTCTCTCATAATCAAAAAATTTCAAACATGTATGCTTTTGTAGAAGTCCACTATCCTGTAATTTTTATAGATTTACATGACTGAAACAATAAGTATTTTTTAGCAGAGGCATCAGAAAGATTTGTGTTTCGAGGAAATATGAATGTTGATATGAAAAACTTATCAGAATGTGGACCAAAAAACTGGAATGTTTCCAAATCTACTAAATAAGTCTCTCGATTTCATTATTCGATCGACTACGAATACGAAACCTATAACGTACTTGAAATCTCTCCAAATGTCATTTTAAGCATTGTATGAAAAAATTTGTAATAGATTCGTTTGCTGTTATCAGTTATCTCTCTGATAATATTCATATTTTTAGTTGTACGCTTTTTCAACTTCCAACTGTTTGAAGATACATAATGCATGGAAACATTTGAAATATTTCAACTTGTTTGGAACTTGAAAGTTGGTATAATATTCCGAATAGGTTGAGTAATTAACCAAAGACCTTATCACCTAATAGGGTCTTAGGTATAACTACGAATGTTATGGTAACAAAATTGGGCGTTGTTAGAAGGTTGACCCTTGTTGACGAGATAGAATAAGCTGTAACACAAATATAATTGGGCTAGCAGGGACTTTTCTAGAATTCGTTTTTGATGACCATCTTGATTTTTTCAACTTCTATCTCATCTCTTGTAGATGATAAATCTGATCCGTGTTTTCTAGCACTTGACTGATTATTATTTTTCAATTTTGAAAGGTAATATTTTCAGCAAATTTTTAAGAAACCAAAAATCATCGAGTGTTGAGTTTAGATTAGGAAACATTATAATGTTGCTCTTAAAAGTGATGTGTGCGGAAGTCTACGAAATTTTCAATTCAAATGGGCGAGGGCTCGAGTAAGCGAGTTTCATCAAATTAATTATCATTTATAGGTACGGTATTCATTTTTTCATCCCCTTTTTTAATTAAGCTATCCATATCTCACCTTGGTATTTTTATTTACGTCTTTCCTAAATCATCTTCAGTCTCACGTGGATTGAAAAAATTACTCATCTTCATTTATATACAAATACAATTATGTGCAGTCTGGTCACATTCGAATTGTAATTAGATGCATCATATTTTGCAACGAACCGTGCACTTATGTTGACGTACTTTTTACTATTATATTTGTTTTACGAAATTGGACATAACAATTCCAAGTTATTTAATTCGTATTCTTGTCTTGAAATACCGTCTTATTTTTGGCAAATAGTTCCACTAGGAAAATTCTATTTTTAAAGCTCCCAGCTGTGTTCCGTCAGACCCAAGAATTGCAGAGTCGCCAACATTACACACAAGTGGACTGTTAAAGTCACACTGTGGGCGATCGCCCTGCGCTAGCTTGTTGCCAATTAAAGTTGCACAACAATGTTTGTTTGACCAGGACGTTCACAACCATCCATTCAGAAATATCATATATAAAATCGAAATAATAATTTTCATAGAGTATATTTAAAAGAAATAGGTCAAACGATTGACGTATAGCGATATTTTGGGATTATATAACGAAATAGTCGAGTTTTTATCACCGGACGAACATAATTGTCAAAGGTGGAACGAAATGAAGCATAGCTGTTGGTGGGGTCGTTTATTGGAAAATTAATGAAGATGAAACTGCGAAATAATGCAAGGACCTTCTCCAACCGTTGAGATTCAATTTGGAACGAATAGTGTATTCATCCTTGTTGTGTTTGGGCATTCACTAGTGAGAAGTAACAAAAAGCTATACAAAATTAAGTTGAAAACTTGAAAATAAGAGTTGAAAATAAATAAATTAAATTAAAATTTTCCACTTCATTTTTTTTATGTATTTGAAATAATCATTCTAGTAGCTTTGGATATGTCTAATCGTTCAACGTTATCACCCAATATCCTATACGTGTCACTCAATAGATCGACTTTTGCCTTTAGATTATGATATGTGTGTATATTTGTGTATTATTTGTTAGTTGACGGTCTTCTTCTTTTATGGACAGAAGCATATATCTTTTGTTTATGATACAAGTTTACTGCTGAAGTTTAAACTGACGTATTCCTAGTATTGTCCAATCGTTCTACCATATGATTTACTCTCTCTTCTTGCGTGCACTTCACATGAAACACCATGATATAATTACTCTCAGAATAACATCCGATTGTTTGACTGTCGATTAAGGGCCGGAATTACCAACATGGGAATAACTTTAGCTGGAAGTCAAGTGTTGTTGGTCTACATGACTTCCATGATACATGACGTCCATGACTTCCAAAATATATATATCAATAGATAAATCAATGTACGGTAATATAGTAATTGTGTATCAAGCGGTGTACAAAATAGTGAACAATATTAGTATTATTTTGCATATTATGGAGAATTCTCATTTTGCAATTATGAAAAACTCAATTTTCTCAAACCAACATGATACCAATAATGTAAAGGATTCAATAGTGATTTTGTTATTTCTTCAATAATTGCTCATGAAAAAACTTACGGTGACATTCAGTTATGATTCCCACAAAGCCCTATGAGAGCTTAACTGTGGGTTTGCAACTTGAATGATGTATTGAAAACTGTTGTACTTCGTACACATATTTATAACGTCAAGTCTTGTGTCCAAATACAGTCATATATATATATATATATATATATATATATATATATATATATATATATATATATATATATATATATATATATATATATATAATATATGGATCCAGAGGATATTATGTGAATCAAAATAACCAAGAGAAACAAATGAATGTGAATGTAATTTTGTTCAAATGAAAGCTATAGCACCGAAAACCAAATATGCTCTTGATGGAAACGAAATAATCAAGAGAAACGAATAGATTTGAATGTGATTGTATTCAGAGAAAAACAATTGCAGCCAAAAACTGAACATATTATTTAAATCATCTAACAATGATCGGTATGTACTCCATGTTGGGAAGAATAGAAGTTTTAATTTCACGTTTCACTTCCGTAAATGATTGTGATGATAATAATGATGTACGCTGGATTTCTAGTTCCGACCAAAATGCTATTTGTGCGCAATACCAGTTATCAGGGGTGAAATATATTGACACAAGATTACAAACTTTCTTATTTTGTATCTATACATTGACTGCAAATCCATGATGCCTTGGTGTTGGTGGCGGCATTATTGCATATCCATTAGGCCTCTATTGCTCATTATGATAGTTTCAAATACAGCTATAATTAGTTTGCCTACGAAATAATTACATATGGCACGTATGCGTTAGTATAGTGCAGTGAGGAGGAGAAAAAGGAAAAACAGACTTGTTTGGTACTCACTCCTCAATCATTGGTTATTATCTGCTCTAATAATAAGCCTATTGAGCTTATTCGTAATTATAGAGATTATTATTCATGTCATACACATACACAATCTCTCAATCTGCTCAGAAAGTATATTGTATAACTATTTTTTTTTTATTTAAATTCAAAACTGTGTCCCAAAACTAGAGTTAGTTGATGAAATTGATAATGCAGTGACGTATACGTACTAGACATTGTTCAAGGCACTGAAAGATGTAGGCCTATGAAGATATAAAGTTTCATTTCTTTGGGTTTTCTCTCCGGCCATCCTATAACAATAATCTAGAAAGAAAAAACTCTCAAATATGCTGTTACAGTGATGTAACGGCGTCACTACCAGGTATTTTAGATAAGACTCAACAAAGAAAGCTTACCCTTTTTTCAATTCCCACACCAAAGTAGTTCTATATTATAAAATATATATATATATATATATATATATATATATATATATATATATATATATATATATATATATATAAAAGAATAATTTTCCTTTTTCAGATAGTGTTCAAATTGTCACCCGCCTACCTATTTAGCACTTGAATAGGGCGTATAATCTACCAGCAAAAAAATTGTAAACATTTTTTACTACTATCTTTTAACCTTGGCCTATTGCTTTGAACCTTGGGTCGCTGTAGTTGCATTGCATTCGACTCCTTGAATAACTGGCTCTCTGCATTGTGGAAATTAGATACCTTTCTGTCAAACCATTTGAACGAGTTGAAGGAGTACAATTTTTGTTACGTTGATGGGAGTTACGAGAGATGTGAGAAAATATATACATATTTTTGTAATTTTCAAACAGTAATTCTCAAACTATTTCAGTGCTCGAGTCCATCCATGTCCATTCACATGTACATGTACACAGTTCTTGCCAAAGAGAGTTGAGCGTGCTTGAATTCGCGAATCTGACTATAGGCCTACGATTTTATTTTCGTATCTTTTGGCTCAACAATTAGTGTATACTTGTGTACCAGTAAGTATAGAGTGTATAGCGACGATTCTACGTTTAATAAGATGTATAAAGTTGTTTTCGACCATGATCTTGTTTACATTTCAAGTAAGATCTTATAATTGAACGCATAGTATGTCTCCAGGATCAATGAGCTTGAAACTATTCTCAATTAGTTCGTATGCCTATTCTTCCACACAAAGGAGTGACTAAATACGATTACTTCTACCCTACGCCCCACGGTATATCGGACAATACATAAATTTACGAATTGTCAAACTTCACTTACATCATAAGTATACTTTATATACACAACATTGTGGAAACACATTTAGATAAAACGAAAAACATGAACTGTTATGTCCAATGCAAGTTAATCCGAGAATGTATATGAAAGAAATTGAAAAATTCTAGGAAGGTTTTGAGAGGTCATGATCCATTTTGGCAGTGAAAAAATATTCTTCTTGAAAGTTTACTCATATAATTAAAATGAATGTGAATCGAAATTGAATTTCACTCACTTGAAATATATCTGTTTACTTGTGGATTTGTTTGTCATTCATTAGTAGTAGGTCTATGTCAAATCGAAAAACTGATAACATCCGAACGTTTCTCTACATGAGTGTCACATCAGACGAGCGTATAATTGGATGAGCGTGGCCAAGACTCAATTTCACCTCACACGAAAACAAACGAGCATGTTTTTTTTTGTGTGTGGTTCGCGCTCCACAGGTCAAATTAAAACACAAAGCACGTATAAGTACACATAATCGAAAATAAAAAATATTTTTCGCTATCGAGAGCGAACCGTGGGTCGGTCGCCCCAAAAGGGAACTCTTCGATAGAGCGTAAAGAACTACATCATCGGTCCGACTTGCGCCCGAATCCGTTGGGCCGTTCTCGCGAGAGCTCGAAAACAAAAGTCGGCGATGGTGCTCGGTCGGGGAAAAGCACCGTCTCCGAAAAAGAAAAGTTTTTTTCGCGATCGTGAGTGAACCGTCGGTCGCCCCGATGCGCGGTTGGGACCGTTTGTTAGAGCGCACAGAACTACATCATCGTTTCGCGTGAGGCCGAAAGCTCAATAACGAGATTCATTACTAAATGGTACCGCAATTGCGAGCGAACCGATTGTCCGATCAAGGCGCGGTAAGGACCGTTCGATGGAGTGTGAACAAATGTATTATGTGACCGACTTGCATCCGAACTGGTTCAGCCGTTGTCGCGAGAGCTCGAAAACAAAAGTCCGTGATGGTGCTCGGTCGAAGAAGAGCACCATCACTGGAAATGGAAAAGGTTTTTCCGCGATCGCGAGCAAACCGTCGGTCGCCCCGAGACGCTGCTAGAACCGTTCGTTAGAACGCGCAGAACTGCATCATGAGTCCAGAGTAAGGCCGATATCCGTCGAACCGTTCTCGCGTGAGCTCAAAAACAAATGTCGGTGATGAGCAACATCACTGAGAATGCTTCACAGAGCTTGGGCATAGGTCCGGGGGCTGGCGCTCGCCGACCATCGCACAGCGCTCGCGGGCACCATCGGGCAATCGCATCTTGAAAAAAGTCCAAGTACCACGTGGACAATACCACTGTACCGCTGGCAATAGCTCTATCACTGTCTGAGCTCCAAAATCGACCAAATTTCGAATGCGTTCACGTTCACGACTCGCCCAACAGACCTACCCGTCTACCGCGAGGATGACTCCGATCACGTCGGCTATTTACACTTTTCTTAGCACAGGTCATATACACTTGGCATACACAATTGTCGCCATCTAATTTGATACTGTGTAGCTTTGAGACACAATCGGTTCCATTCCACCACTTCTGAGAAAACACATTTCGAAGTTTTTGAAACCCGTGTAAAAATAACCCAGAGGAGAAAATTTGGCATGCATTCTTTCTTAGAATAAATTCAAAATTTCACGGAAATTTGATATGATAATGATACATATTATTCCTAGGTTCACATGCATCGGGTGAGCCGTTTTGATAACAAAATTGGAATTTAATTTTTTTCATCAATCAATCCTATTACTCCATAAGGAAAACAACAGGTTTAACCAATCACATTTTAGAACCATTGAAATGAGTTGTGATAAAAATAGGAAGGTGTTACAATAGGACAAGTGTTTTGAACTTGAGGTGCATAATAGCATAGCTTCCCATCACATTTCATACAAAAATGCTTAAATTGCGCATCCAACAACGCTTTGTTGCGTTTTCTTAGTTGTATTTGTATAGTTTTGAACCAAATTTGAGAAACTTCTTATGTAAATTATGGTACGTACATTCTATTCGCATAACCGCATTTCAACAACCAATCGGGAATTTGTGTTTTTCAACTGTCGTCGAAAGTAGACATTTTTTCTGAATGAACGTTTCTTCGTTTTTTTTTTTTGTTCTTTTTTGTATGCTGAATTTAATTTCAATTACTTCGAAGTCGATTTCGATAGAATCTTCTCTTTTTTTATTTACGCGTTCACTAGTCTATCGCACATAACGTCATTCAATTCATGTTGTTTACCTAGAACCGCCTAAAACCTGATGTTTTTTTCGTCCAATCCCAAACATGAGAAAGAAAATGAGGTGATCGTAACAATATTTCTACAGAACGCATTAATCAAAGGTGAATTATTAATTATAAACAAACAAAGAATTGGTTTACAATCGTGTCAAAACAGAAGTCCAACTGATAACAGTGCTAATAATTTAATTAATTATGCAGGCAGTCACTGATAAGGGTAACAGTTACAGTCCTTATAGTGTGACAACTCACTACTATAACACTAGGCACACTCTGGATGATCTTGCTAATGAGGAAATAAAAATGATAAAAAACCAATGATAACAACATCACTCCAATGAATAATAATAATAATGGGACATTATCTAAATTGGACTTCTATTTGTCATGTTTGCATGTACCTATATAATACAAGGTCGTGTATAATACCAGTAGTGAAAACTGCCAACTTACCATAATAACTCACAGATTAATTTCCTTCAACATAATTTCCTTGAAATGTAAAAAACCATGACATTGAGAACTTCAATGGAAAAACAAATTGAACATGAATATTGCATTTCAGACTGTACTTAGATGACTAAATAAATCCCTTATGAGGAAAGTCCACTTGAATACATTCCTTGTGAGTTGTGAAACATAGAAAGGGAAACTGTGTGACCAGTACAGATGGGCTAAGGGATAGCTCATTGAGAAATGGGACCAATTTGTAAAAAACAAGTCTTATTATTTAAATGTTTTGATCATAATGATTCATCGAATGATCTGTTTGATAAATGTTTTGACGAGTCAATATTTATTTCCTGTTCCAGAGTAAAATGTTCACGAACTTGGCAAACTACTTGCTGGGCACGCAGCAGCCAGCGCAGGAGCAAGAAGTGGAGCGTCCTCTCGAGTCGGATAGACTGAAAGCCACCGAAGCCGACGATGACTGGATTCTCGTTGATAATAATTCGGGCAGTGGTAAGATATCAAACACCAGTTGTGTATTTCTCTCAGATTGCAATAATGAATTATTCAGTATCATCCCTGTCTCAATTATTAAAAAATTTAAAAATAAATGACCAGAAATTATACTTATACGCATTGGATTCATCATTTTCTTATCTAACAAACTTCATTTTGAGTTGATATTGTACAACACGCTATGCGTATTGGTCAGACAATGAACACAAAACAGAATAAAGATCGAAATCAATACCACAATCACTATAGGTATTCGAAGCATGAAAATATGTTGGCGTCAGTTTGAGGAGTGAATTCTTATTTGATAGAAAATATTCAACAATCAGTTGCATTCAATGAAGTGTGATTCAACAGTGCTCACAGGAGTGGGTTTTTGAACCAGCATTTATTTAAAACCATGTTTTCCGTTCTCCGTGCCCTAACACCAATAATGCCAGGTTCTGGCCTTTGCTTCCACAAACTCCTATTAAAACAAGTGTACTCATTTTCCTGTACAGATGAACGAAGAACCGCCGACTTTGAGGAGTCCGTCTTTGAAAGTTTGTCCTCCTCCTTCGATCTAACCCTTACTACTGTCCCTTATTGTCTTCCTGACTCTAGTCCAACCCTAATGGACTTCTGCTACCTGTCCCGAACCTCTTCATATAGCTCTCTCCCCTGCCGAACCTTGGAGGAGTCTTGGTTCCTAACACCGCCCCCTTGTTTTACTTCAGAGTGCCCCGTCTCCATGGAGACCTCACCGCTCGAGAACCTGTTGATCGAGCATCCGAGTATGTCTGTGTATCAGCATTCCCCTCAGTCCCGATCCCCCCGAGGACGATCCGACTCGACGGGCGGCTCGTCCAACGGATCGACCACGTCGGAGGGGGATGGGCCTGCGGCGCTAGTACGGCGGCGCAGTGGACCGGTGGCATCGCACCAACTTGATAAACAAACCGTCCAAATGAGATCCGCTCAAAAGGTAACGTTTGAATTAGGGTCGTTCCTCGATGTGAAAAGTGATCTATCCTTCACAACATATCGATAATTCATCATATCAATATTTTTTCTCCTGTTCGATTCGAATTATTTCTATCTTTGACACGGATAGGTGGAATGATGTGAACATAAAGGACGGACGTTTTGATAGGGATAAACGATAATTTTGATCATTGAACATAACGAATCGTACCATTATCGTATCGTTTGAAAAAATATTGATTGTAATTGATTGATTATTGTTTGCATCCCTGGGATAAATGTTCTCATTCTATTGATCTCAGTGTATACCAAATTAAAATCATGAAGGTAATAATTTGCAAGGGATAGATAATTAGGTGGCATTATGCTATTTTCTAGCAACTGGTATTGATCCCCATGTATTTGCTTTGTATACACCTTGGCGTTGTAGAAAAATGTAATTCAACTCCATCTAAAGATAAATTGTAACCAAGTGATGCACTTGATAAACAAATGATACATAATACTATATTCTGTTTTCTTCATGTCGCAGGTGCGTGCGTACCGAGCAAACCAAGCACTGAAGCGCAATACGTTAGAGCGCAACAATAAGGCTCGTGAAATGAACTCTAGTAAGAATAAGCGGGAGCGACGGGCTGATCGCCAGCAGCAACGTTCCTGTGTAAACAACGATCGCAAGAGCTGCAAGAGCAACGGCAAGTGTTGTTAACGACTGACCAATCACAACATGATCTCTCTCAGGCTGTCAGGATGTGTTTTCACGTCACTTGGCATCAAACTTATAACACGCCTGCCATTTCAGTTCAAAAACGTTTATTTGTGTTGTGGAATATTCGTATCCAGTGATGGGCCATTGATAACGTCAAATTAATATTCACAATATGAATATTTTATGAATTTATTCACATCAAATCATCATCTTTCTCTTTTTTTATTGGAGCTAACAACTTTGCCTCAGTGTTTTTAAGGAATTTCTTTAGTTTTCTTGGAATAATGATTCGAACGTTTTCTCTCCAAGCTGAGTACCACGTTGATTGAGTAGGCCCTAGACTAACTTCACAGTTCAGAGTGTCTGTATAAATGACGCTTACCAGACTAAACTAATGCATATTAGTACTTCAAAGCTATAACCGTGCTTATACTGAAATATTTGTGAATTGAAAAATATAGAAAAAAAAATTTAATCAATACGTTATAAAATAATTGTATTTACGCCCCATTACAATTTGACCACATTGTTTTGAAACTGTTTGAATATAGTTGAAATGTTGGCTTATATCACATAATATTATCAATTGAATATGCCAATCACAGTTTATAACTCATTTCTGGTGTACTTATAAGTCTCTCGTAAATTTATTCCATTGAAAAAATATCCAGATTGAAGTCAATAAGATTTAGGTATGGTATATTATTTTCAACATTCTGACAACCATTCAGCTTCCAGGCTGCCTGGGGTTTGAAGAAACTGAAAATCCTGTGGGCTGTATTTTATTGTACAATTAATTAATTCATGATAACATTTTACAAATCATAACTATGTATTGATTATTATTTTCATTCACACAATTCAAATGATATATTCAAGAAGGTTCAATATTAAAGCAATTGAATGAATAAATTCCCAAACGGATTTAAATGATATTTAGAATACGTAAATTATTGGCAGATAATTCATTATAGTGAGCTCCAGCTTTTGTTCAGGATTAAACTTTTTTTTGATGAGTGTCTAGGTCCACAAGATAAAATGAAGTGACACACTCCAATGATTGATTGAACCTGTTGTACACATATCTGTATGAAACTGACACATGATTCGGTCAAAAAAAGAGCACTAATATGCTTTTAATGATTTGTGGCACAATCGCCGTTTGTAATCAAAAGTACAAGCAATTTTGTTCATATAATTTCTTGTGAGTATAATTATGAGGAATTGTTTTGAAAAAAAAAAACTTAATAATATTCAATCATCTTCTTTACTCAATCAATTATCTCCATAAATCGATGCACTATTGTCCAGCATAGAAAATTACATTTTGAATAATGTTATCTTCCTTATAACAATTCAATTGAATTTTGTGTGGAAAATTTATTCAATAGTGATTCAATAAAGGAATCGTATCTGAAGTTTCACAAATACGTGGTCAATCAAGCTATGAATCTAATATGATTAATGACTAAATAGCTCATTGGAATCTAAGAAAATACTGTCATCTTTTGAATGGGAAGCCTACACTGCCTATGCTTTGAGTCTCAACAAAACAAAAACACTTTTATAGTACAGAATTTGAAAACCAATTGTTATTAACTTGATAAAAGTTACTGTACCAATGTTGGGTAATTAATAATAGATACCATCTTTGTACTTGTGATTTATCTAAAGGACAATAATGTCTATATCCACATCTATTACACCATTGTTGTTCAATGTAGCTCCATAAGACATAAAAACTTAAGTATATACAATGATTGGTGATACAATCATTTGGTGATACAATAGTGTTATGTGTACATTCATATATTACGTCAATTGCCAACTTTGTACAGTGAAATGGAATCAGCTATCAACTCATCAATTAATATAATAATTATTGATTATATAATAAGATGTGTCGACTCTTATTTTTCTATCACCATTGTTTGACATTTCACAGGAACTAATCATGTGGAATGAATAAAAACTTGAATATTTGAAAGCACTGCACAAAATTTGGAAAGTCTCATGTCGGTTGTCACAAAGTTTACAGAATGATACTCCTTTTTGTAATCAGATTTCATAATGTGAGGGCCTTTGTTTCTGACAGTGGTATTTGCCATTTGGAAACATTCCAATCACATTTGAATTTGAATCATTGTAACCATATCCAACAGTTATGTTGAACATGGTGACAATGAACCATCTTTCTCCATACAAGCAAAAAAAAGAAATAGATAAAAATTATTGATATTAATTTTGATTTCACATAACATATGCCTAATCTAGTAGATATAAATGTTTGTACAACTCCTCAAGACTAAATATAGATGGAATTACAATTTTGTCCTGAATCATATCTAGTACTGTAGATCATTATTATTGGTATAGGATATGACAGGATAAATCAGGAGACTGCCAAACTAATATCTGCATAGAAAAATCCTACTGTAATTAACATACAAATGATCAATTATTGTGAGCAATTATTGATAGATGTAGTATACCAGTATGGCTGTTTGTTATAGACATGCATAAAAGATGTTATTACCTGCTAAATGAATGTTAACTCAATTATTGTGTGTTTGTCATTTATTAGATATATGTGAGTGTGTGTTAATTTAAATGCAAATAACATATTAAAATGTATTAAATTACCTTACATTAACAAAACAGTGTCTATGATTGAACTGGTTCTTATCAGGAGTTCAAGTCCATTAGGAATCAACTTCATTGCTTGTATCTAACTTTTTTTCTTTAGTAAAAAATGAAACAAAAATCCAGTTCATATTTTATAACTGGCTCATGAGACTTACATTCAGGCTTGGATCCAAGGAAACTACAATCCACCATTTCAATATTCAATATTTCTTTATAAGTTTATTATATTATAAACCCTGGAAAGGTAACAATTACAACATGGTTGAATGTGTGGAATATTTTTTTCTATCCTGTAGTCCTGTGTATTGTTTGAAAATTATAAGTTCTAACAACCCTTGCTACCTCTTGGGTATACATTCTATCCCTTTCTGCATGCAAATGCGTGAGGCCTATACACACTTCTGTATTATTGAAACGTTGATAAATGAAGCTGAATTATCAATGAAAAATGCAAAATACATTAAAAACGCTCAATAATAACAAATGAGTACCTGAAGTGGTCCAATGTTAATTACGTCTGTTTCCAATTAAGGCTGAGTTAATCATTTCCATAAGACCATCATTTTCCGTGATAGTGGATAGTGGTCCGGATAGTGGTCCGGAGTGGCTCGCTATCGAACCCCATACAGAGCTGCTTTTTTGTTATATTCCACGCAACATTTAATTAGATTCATTCAGTAATGAGAGTTATCACAGTGTGATTAATTTATCCAGTGAAGAGAGGAATTATCTCTGAGCTAATGTCCATTGAGGATTCGTACCATTGCATATGGGTATATTAAACAAAAATGACGGAAAAAAAGCTGTCCCCAATGGTATTCGATACCAGGACCTTTCGCATCGTGATCCGAATCCACCGACGCTAGCAACTAAGCTACTTAGACATGGAACATTTGCAAAGTTATTGAGATACTTGAAATGATATTTGAATTATTACCTAACCTGTTGGTATATTCTGCTCCTCTGGTAGGAGAGCTGAGGTTTGAAAGATTATTCGAATTCATTTGTGTCAGGTGGAATACCTGTTGAGGTATTCTGTTTCCCTGGTACTTGAGTCAATTTTCCACGAACAAAAGTTTTCGAGCAAATTGGCCAACTGTCCAGTATTCCTACCAGGGTAGCAGAGCAATCGACAGGTCGAGTTTTATTTATAATATCTTCTTCAAGTATCTCGACAACTTTGCAAAATTCATATGTCCAGGTAGCTGAGTGGCTAGCGTAGACGATTTCGGATAGTGGTCCGGAGTGGCTCGCTATCGAACCCCATACAGAGCTGCTTTTTTGTTATATTTCACTCAACATTTAATTAGATTCATTCAGTAATGAGAGTTATTACAGTGTGATTAATTTATCCAGTGAAGAGAGGAATTATCTCTGAGCTAATGTCCATTTAGGATTCGTAGCATTGCATATGGGTATATTAAACAAAAATGACGGAAAAAAAGCTGTCCCCAATGGTATTCGATACCAGGACCTTTCGCATCGTGATCCGAATCCACCGACGCTAGCAACTAAGCTACCTAGACATGGAACATTTGCAAAGGTATTGAGATACTTGAAATGATATTTGAATTATTACCTAACCTGTTGGTATATTCTGCTCCTCTGGTAGGAGAGCTGAGGTTTGAAAGATTATTTGAATTCATCTGTGTCAGGTGGAATACCTGTTGAGGTATTCTGTTTCCCTGGTACTTGAGTCAATTTTCCACGAACAAAAGTTTTCGAGCAAATCGGTCAACAGTCCAGTATTCCTACCAGGGTAGCAGAGCAATCGACAGGTCGAGTTTTATTTTTAATTTCTTCTTCAAGTATCTCGACAACTTTGCAAAATCATATGTCCAGGTAGCTGAGTGGCTAGCGTAGACGATTTCGGATGGTGGTCCGGAGTGGCTCGGTATCGAACCCCATACAGAGCTGCTTTTTTGTTATATTTCACTCAACATTTAATTAGATTCATTCAGTAATGAGAGTTATTACAGTGTGATTAATTTATCCAGTGAAGAGAGGAATTATCTCTGAGCTAATGTCCATTGACGATTCGTACCATTGCATATAGGCATATTAAACAAAATATGACAGAAAAAAAGCTGTCCCCAATGGTATTCGATACCAGGACCTTTCGCATCGTGATCCGAATCCACCGACGCTAGCAACTAAGCTACCTAGACATGGAACATTTGCAAAGTTATTGAGATACTTGAATTGATATTTGAATTATTACCTAACCTGTTGGTATATTCTGCTCCTCTGGTAGGAGAGCTGAGGTCTGAAAGATTATTTGAATTCATTTGTGTCAGGTGGAATACCTGTTGCGGCATTCTGCTTCCCTGGTACTTGAGTCAATTTTCCACGAACAAAAGTTTTCGAGCAAATTGGCCAACTGTCCAGTATTCCTACCAGGGTAGCAGAGCAATCGACAGGTCGAGTTTTATTTATAATATCTTCTTCAAGTATCTCGACAACTTTGCAAAATTCATATGTCCAGGTAGCTGAGTGGCTAGCGTAGACGATTTCTGATGGTGGTCCGGAGTGGCTCGCTATCGAACCCCATACAGAGCTGCTTTTTTGTTATATTTCACTCAACATTTAATCAGATTCATTCAGTAATGAGAGTTATTACATTGTGATTAATTTATCCAGTGAAGAGAGGAATTATCTCTGAGCTAATGTCCATTGAGGATTCGTACCATTGCATATGGGTATATTAAACAAAATACGACAGAAAAAAAGCTGTCCCCAATGGTATTCGATACCAAGACCTTTCGCATCGTGATCCGAATCCACCGACGCTAGCAACTAAGCTACCTAGACATGGAACATTTGCAAAGTTATTGAGATACTTGAATTGATATTTGAATTATTACCTGACCTGTTGGTATATTCTGCTCCTCTGGTAGGAGAGCTGAGGTCTGAAAGATTATTTGAATTCATTTGTGTCAGGTGGAATACCTGTTGCGGCATTCTGCTTCCCTGGTACTTGAGTCAATTTTCCACGAACAAAAGTTTTCGAGCAAATTGGTCAACAGTCCAGTATTCCTACCAGGGTAGCAGAGCAATCGACAGGTCGAGTTTTATTTATAATATCTTCTTCAAGTATCTCGACAACTTTGCAAAATTCATATGTCCAGGTAGCCGAGTGGCTAGCGTAGACGATTTCGGATAGTGGTCCGGAGAGACTCGCTATCGAAACCCATACAGAGCTTCTTTTTTGTCATATTTCACTCAACATTTAATTAGATTAATTCAGTAATGAGAGTCATTACAGGGTAATAATTTATCCAGGGAAGAAAGGAATTATCTCTGAGCTACTGTCCATTGAGGATTTGTACAATTGCATATGGGTATATTAAACAAAATACGACAGAAAGTTATTGAGTTACTTGAAATGATATTTGAAATATTACCTAACCAGTTGGTAGGTTCGAGAATTCGAGAATGTTCATGAAGTTTCTATCACCAGACTCCTAAACTACTTGTAAATCGCAATTTTTTTTTTTAAATGAACATATTTCAAAAAATTCACTGCGGGGCTTTGCTGGTGGAGATCGAAAAAACGACTTCGAGAATGTCCATGAAGGTTCAATTATTGGACTTCAAAACTGTATATGGATCGCAACAATTACTTAGAAAATGTCCATATTTCAAGAAAATACCTGTGGGGCTTGGGGAAGGAGTAGCAAAATCAATTTTAAATAGTCCATTATGATGTCTTTGTTATTATGAAAGTCTTCTTGAAGTAATAAAATATGTACAAAAAACACGAATTTTCAAAATCTTCCCTGCGGGGCACGGTGGGGGGCGAACCCCCACACCCCCATTGGGCTCTGACATGTTTCGCTAGAAAATTAGAGCACCCGTCGGAATTTTCAGAAGTCGGCGCCTATGCTATTAAGCCATGATAATCTCACATTTAATTATCCATATTGCCTTCGTTTTTATCTTTGGCTAAAATCTCAACTTATGTTGCTGATAGTTGGTGTCGAAAGCAATTAAGCGGTGTTATTTCATACTCACTCAGCATTAATGTTTCTTTTCAATAAACCATACGCAATTCAGTATATGAATTATTTTATATCTGCTTTTAATATACTTTCATGGCATTAGCTCTCTTACTTTTATTTTCAACTTGGTTTACACATATTGGATATATTTTCCTATAAAAAAATCACGAATAAAGACAAAAATAAGTACAAAATTATTACGAGTACAATAAATATCCAAAACTTACCCTTGAATGTGCAGTTTTGGATTTCAAATGAGTTGCTTCAAGTAATCTCAGGTAAAGTTGGTGAGAGTTGGTCTGGATCTTCAGAAGTAAAAATGCAATATGAACCCTCACACCCACTGTACAGTATGGTAACTATATTTTGTGCATCTTGAATAATAAGGTCATTTGTATTCAGGCCTGGTCTAAGGTCTTTCTCTTTTGTACGTGTATGCAAAAAGTCAATTTGTTGCCACATACGATAATTTATGAAGCATTAAAAAAACACATTTAAAATTCCATACCTTTTCAAATAAGATGAAGAAATTGAATTTACTAGAACAATTCACTAAAAGGGTCGAATAAAATGATTCCACATTTTACATTCTTGTGTTTAAATTAAAATTGTATATCTTAAAGATCAAATTTCATAATTCATTTTACTTAGATCTATGTAAGACAATATAGGCCCTACTGCAATCTATTCAAGTGTTGGTGTTGTTTTTAATTGGAACATTATTAACTATAAGTTCTATACACATATTGTTGTCCTTCTACTTGGGAAGAAGCAATCAACTTACATTTATCTAGGCTAATGATTCAATTGTCAGCATATGGAAGAAGAATTGCACATCACATTTAGTTTGAATTTCAATCACTGAACATTGTGATGACCATATAATATCTGCAAACCAGGCCCTTGTACTTTACAGCTCAAGTGGTAGTGCATGGGTGTCGATTTAGCGAAATATCAGTTTTTGGTGATAACATTTGAATGGTATGAGATATCGAAATTATAATATGGAGCAAACATGGATATTCTAAAGACCTTAAAGTGAAAATTTTCAAATTGCGAAAATTCTTCTTCTTTATCGCATGATTGTCAAATGTATACAGCTAAAATATGTGCTTTTCAGCTGTATACGTTAGACAAGTATGCGATGCAAATTAGATGGTTCACAAAATATACTGATATCGTATGATCACATACTTATGATATTATTCTGTTTAGACTGTGAAAATGGTCATTAATCATTACATTTATAATTTTAATAATGATACTTTGTAAAGTTCAACAACTTGGACTGTGCAATATAACATGAGCATGAAATGAATGAGACTGTCCACAACCTTGTTATAAACTCATTTGACAATCTTAATTGTTCAACCTAGGTTACCCTCTTTGTGTTATGTTACCATCATACTGTCAATATTTACAAAATTAGTAAAATCTCGATCACTAGGTCAACATGTATTTGCAGTGTTTTTTATATGAAGAAGAGCAATAAGTATAAATTAAGGGGAACCCACACACGGAATTGATGTATCATAAGGTTAAAATAGTATATAAAAAATTTGAAATTGGGAAAAAAGTTGGAACATTCGAGAAAATTTTGGAAAAACAAGTTGAAAAACACGTTAATCCGTTACATACACGAAAATCATTAGATAAGTAGCATCTGGATGAAAATTGATACGTTGATAGCGTAAATCTTCCTCTACCAGCTAAGCTATTTTTCTTCAGCATACCTGAAGCCGTTCTGATACAAATAAATAGTTTCGGCTACCTCGAAAACATTAGCGTGACTTTCCCTGGTCTTGTGTGTCAAACGCACGAAATTGAACTTTTTAGTTTTAGCTTAGTCCAAAGCCAGTTCTTTTACGAACACATCAATACCGCACACGATGAAATACCTCGAGAAGTAATCAAGTGGTGTATGTAACGCGAGATGCATGTTTTGTGACCATTTTCAGACTCAACTAGAGCGTGAATTATCGTAGTGGCTTTCCAGATGAACGTATTGTTGCGAAACTGCTTCACACCATTCAGAGAAGCACCTTTTGAAATATGGTCGATCCATTATTAACATTAACATTCACAATATTTTCAAAAATAATCACCCTGGTGCGAACCTTTTCCCTCTGGTGAGTGGGGACGTCTTAAATGTGGCATTTGTTGCTCTTTGTATATTATTTGTCTCTCCTATATGGCATTATCATTATTCCCTCTTTGTAACAAACTCTATTTTACCAACTGAAATATTGTCTGAATGATCACTCATTTTAATAAATAACTGCATATTTATTGATTGATTGAGATATTTTTGTGTGTACTGGTATTGTTTGATTCAGTGATTGCTTTATTCAACTACTGTAAATATGTTGAGGCTGACAATACTGAGGCCCACAATAGGTCTACCCAAATATTATATATAAATTTTAGGAGTGTTTTGATGCCTGCACCATTTAATTAATATGCATTTTGTTTTGATGATAAAGATACTCATTGTCAATATTATAGTGGCCTTTACAATCTATAACATGACCATCAATTACTCAATGATAACATGCACACAAAAACCTCTCTATTGCCACCCTTATGAAACCTAACATTCATTCAATCCAACCATCCAATATCCAGTGATTATCAAGATCTGAAAAATGTTTGCTCTTCTACATCACCCGAGTCAACTCAATGCCATATGGTTTATGTCTATGTGCTTATATTCTGGGAATCTTTCTTCGCCTGCCGTCGTTAGTTCCAACTGTGCGGTATCCTTGTGAGATTTGTAGCTGTAACCATGTCTACCAAAAATGTATTTGAACGTGTATGTAGACGACCGTAGTTGAAATAGCCTGTCGCAACACAATGTTCACATTTGTGTCCGCCATCAATCTTTTATACTCAGTGAATGATTATTTCTAGTGTGAAAGTTAAGTCATTTAGTATTACCTTATTCAAAGCCTACTGATACTTTGCTTGCCACTGTACATAAAATGGGGTTTACTTCTAAATAGAGATCACATCGAGCAGTCGAGTTTATAAAAAAGTTGTTGATTAAATATAGGCCTACTTATATAGGTATTTTTAATAACATCGAAACTTGATACAAAATCATCGTTCCCAGTTAAGGTTATGGATGGAAGATGAGATCGTTTGAACGGGGCACCACAAGGGTGATCTCACTTAGTAAATAATGAAACTAAATTGAATTATGATTGGCATCAGAAACTAGAAAGGCATCACACAAATGAATGTATCTAACTGTTTCTGTTTTCTACAAAATAGTCCTAGATGCGCAAAGCATGGTTAAAGCGAGCAAGCTCGGTCCCCGAACAGCCAGGCGTTAATAGAAGCAGGCCACATGACAGTCGTAACGCCAACAGCTGGCCAAGTACGGTACATACGATAATATACGATCATCAAGTATTCGGAGGTCAATGAGATTTCTACCGAGATAAATAATAGTTTACTATTACATAGGTCGTTGATTTCAACCTAGAGTATACCGGTAGTTGGCATATGAAATTAACAATATTCTTATCAGAAAGTAGTGATTTTGTGGGGGGAAAAATGGGCAAAACACTTGGTTTCAAAATTTGATCCAGTTGCAAATTGTAATTAAAGAATAGCAGGTGCACAAAAACCAGTTGTCCGACTATCTCTACTACGAAACCACCA
Source organism: Brachyptera putata (assembly GCA_907164805.1). NCBI lineage: Eukaryota > Metazoa > Arthropoda > Insecta > Plecoptera > Taeniopterygidae > Brachyptera > Brachyptera putata. Next base: position 11,671,090 of record OU015468.1, on the reverse strand, counting down.
GATACACCTACCACTTATAGCTAACCACATTAGTTTTCATATGCAATCACTCCTTAGATAACGGTAATAATATTTGCTGCCAGGGTTCTTGCACTTGGAATAGCACAACTACCGGTACTTAATTACATCTATAAGTACTAAGTACCCTAGGTATGTGGTACTAATGAAACTAATGAACAAATACTGTACACAAATCTGGTATGTGCATTGATTTAATAGCCGATGCCCACTTGAATACATTATATTGGACAGAACAAATCATTGTAGAAGTCAGGACAAGCTTTACAATTTATTATTCAAATTTCAATCTAGATGATAGATCTCAGACTAGATAATAATCAGTAACCTATACATAGTATTACATGTACTATAAAACCATAAATCTTCAAAATAAATACCCTGTAGGGCTTGTAACAAAATCAAGTTACCATTTTCTGCCTTCCAAATGAGCCATACTCGACTGTCTAATCCTGCAATGTATTGCATAGGAGTGGTAGTAGCTAGCTATAGGCAGGTAGAAAATGGTCTTCTACTTTTCGTTCGGGCTGTACAACAACACAACATGGCAATATATCATCATCTCAAGTAAATATGCACTAACAATTAATTGTGGTACATGAATAATCAATCATGTTCATTACCTCAACAACGAGGTCATTTTCAGCTCAATGTGGTTTTTTACAGAAAGACTCACGAGCTTACCAGTATGCCTTGAGTGACAGCATTCAATTTATTCAATCTATACCAGAAGTCCAGTATGCACAATGCACATCTTTCAGAGTCCATTCAAAGTACAAGAATGTGCACTGTTAACCAACCTCATCATTTCTTTACGTTCTTAATAATATTTTACTCACTAACTGTTGTTCTATGAGTTGCTAAAGAAATTGTCAATGCAGAAGACAAACGGTACACTGAATATTCAAAGCCATCTATAATCCCAATTAGAAGTGTTAGTACAAAGTACAAACAGACCTGCATATAACTCATCTACACTGCAGGAATAATAGCGCTAGTCTCCCAGCGGTGCTAAATAGTAGGTAATGGTCGTCACTCGTCAGTCGTCACCAAGTATTTCATGTAGTTACATTACAAACAAATTTTAATCATACTATACTCTATAGTAAATAGTTACTCATCTAAATTTTACTCATCATTCATACAAGGTCAGACATCTCTCATGATGACTTATATTCAGTATTTACATAATAATGCATTATAATTCACACTCCATGGATTATATTCCAACTGACTGAATATGACAAAATAGTTAACTTGGTTTCTTGAAACGCCACCGTCAAACACCACCGCATATTCTCGGTTAATTTGTTTCCATAACAGTCAACGCAAAGAGTATTCATTTCTTGGTGAAGTATTTGGCAGTGTTGGGGAATTTGTCTGGTGTGTAGTCTGGATTACTGGTGAGACCGTCGCGAACGACTGATCGTACTTGGTCTCGGTACGCCGCCTGAACGCTTGGGTTGGTACTCGACGTTTCAGCGAGGGCGTCGAGAGTGCCGGTGTTCGGAGGTACGCCGGTTACACTCACTGCGTGCCGTACACCGTCTAGTGAGCAGAAAACATTCAGAAAATAACTTTGGGTGAAAACTACTCTGATCATTCAAAATTTGTTATAATTCAAAAAAGGCTTGACCCACGTAGAGCTCAGATTTTGTGGTTTTATAAATCATGGGCCAATAATTTGGTTTTTGAAATCTAAAATTTTGCTCTATAGATCTGAGGTGGTTTCATGATTAAGAGATTTTGCATTATTGTAGAGATATCAGAAGTGGCTACATAGTACAAATGCCCAATTACACTGACTTTAGAATTCAGTGAGATGAGTGACTTTAGTGAGATGAGTGATAGGTGAGTAGGCCCATGTGATACCAGAAGTTGGGTTATTACAGCAAACCCCAATTTATGCAAAACTTGGGGGAACATAAAAAAGGCATCACGAATTATAAAATTTAGATTAGGAAGAAAAAAATGAAATGCAAAAAATTATGCAAATGTTATGATGATTGATGGGTAGCGCACACTCAAATGTCAAAACTAAGCTGTGCATTGCTTCCTGCGTGTTGCCCGAAAGTCATCGGTTCGTATGCAAGTGCCGAACACCTAGCACCTCGGTCAATCATTAAAGCAACAGTTGATTTCAAGGCACAATTTTCTGATTGAAACAGATTAAGAAAGATAAGAAGGAAATTAATTTCTACTTTGATCTCAAGCTTTTTATTGAGCATAAAATTAAATACTGGAATGAATATGAAAACATAAGTGTACCTTGGTAGGCCTACGTTGGTGTAAAATAATACGTATGTGTAAACACATTTTATCAAAACACATCAAGTCAAGACTGAATACCGGTAACAGGTTTTATTGACAACGAAATTTAGACTTAGGCCCCTGGAAAAACAACAGTGTAATAAAATCATGAATTATTATGAAATTGAAACAGTAGGCCTATAGGTCTAACCTGGAAATGTATCGAACATATACGAAACGATTAAATATCCCTGGGTTTGTCTACTGACCTGCAATAACTTGGTTCAAAGAGCCTTGCGGCTTGGACGACGCCACCACCTTGCGCCGCTTGGAGGGCATGCCGGACAGGTACGCATCACTGAACGGCGCCTGTGGATTCTGTCGCCTCTGCCGCTGCGCATCACGCGATATGATCGGCACCCAGTCCTGCAAACACAATCAAGTTACGTACTACTAGAATTTTGACGCCACCAATATCGCCTATATAAGCTAGCTACAGGGCTCTGATGGCCTGAGTGGTCAGATCGGTTTCATAGATCCAGAACGTCCACTCTCATTTGCGTATCCATCGTACATAGCTATGATCCTGGATTACATACAGACATAGTCTACCACCAATCGTATAATACATGGTGAAAATAAATAGCAATATTGTACTATTTTGAACACACAAACTGATTGGAATCTAAAAGATGGAGGATCTTAATTCAGTCCCAGCAAGAACATTCAATGCCTATGCTCTCCTCTGAACAGGACAACGACCCACACTTACCGTTGGCAGAGCGCTATGCCATGCCTCTGGTATGATGACCGGTAGAGCTTCTGGACCCGCTACCAGCGTCGGCAGATGTGTGTCGGAGACCAGAACTTCCTCTACCTCGGTCTCGATATCGGCAGCGTCAATCTCCATCGGCTGGAGGACAGAAACCAGCCATTTGATCCAATTGATCACAAAATTACAACATTTGGGTACTAGGTGACAATGCGTAACCAGGGCCAAATTGATTCTTTTACATGTTTTCGGTAAGTATAAAATAACATATTATAATCGAGAAGACTGTTTTCGGGCATTTGTTGTCCGGAATGTGTCTAAACATAGATCTGTAGGTAATGCTATTTTATTGCGTGTAAGGCTACATGTCTGATGAATATCAGACCAGGAATCCATATTTCTACTTCTTGACAGAATTCTAGGAAGATTTGAGCAGTCTCCTCAAGTCAGGTTTTTTTTGTACTGGATTTGCAATTTTCAACTTTACCCACCTCTAGTTCAACACAACATAGGCTAGACTGAAAAACTAGTATCCTCTCAATATTGCCGGTAGTTAATCCTACCTCATCAGCTGTCTCGTCCATGGGTGCCTGTGCGCTGACAGGAGGCGGCGCAGGAGCAGCATCGACAGAGGCGCCCCGCAGCACCAGGAAGCGCTGGATCGACTCGAGTGGCACCTCGGCACCGGCAGTGTAAGCGCGCAGGTGCGCCAGAGAGCTTGTCGTGGTCCAGTCTTGAATGGCAGGCGGCACTCCGCTCGTCAGTTGGCGCTAGCAGACAAGACAAGGAACTTGAAACTACAACTTGATGACAACAATAGACCCTTTTCAGGATTCATTGCGCAGGCGCTTGCTGCCTGCTATACCGTCTTCTAGCAGCCAAGATTGCTGGTATTGCATCTTGGGTGCTTTGGTAATATTGGAGAAGTCGGTCTGCTTATCGACAGGGATATAAAGACAAAACACTGAGATATAACACTCACATTATCCCTCATCTTACTCACTGTGACAGTGTGTAAATCTCTTAGAATACAGTTAACATAACTGTTAATGTTGTAACTACCGATACTATCATGTTATAAGAGAATATGTTCACTGAAATGCACAAGGTAATATAAATCATTCGTGTTAAATAGCATTAAAAGCATAGACTTTTCACTATCTCTTCAATAGGCCTATAATATGATTCGACAAATATTTGTGAACAAATATCTCTCAATCCATTGGACAACTTACCACGTAGGTCTGCAGGATCCTCTCTAGTCCGACCATGCCGTCGAGGCAGCAATGGCGCAGGATGGCGCAGATCTCACGCAAGTAGGTGCGACACCAACCAGTTAGCCACGCGCCAAACGTATTGGGATTATCTAAATCAGAACCAAAAATCAATTAATCTTGTTTTCCTGGACATAATCATGATGTTATTACAAAAATCGGTGCAGGCTTATTCTGAGGTACCGGTAGTTTGTCAACAACATTTGTCCATTTCACCTCATATACTCATCATGTTACATAGTAGGTTCTTGTGTGTGGTAGATTTTTGCATATCTTTCAGGAATTTTTACATGTCATGCTCAAGTATGAATCTAACAAATCAACTTTCAATTTATAAATTTCAAATGCTGATTGATATTTAGTTGGTCATTTTATTTATTCATTACAGATTATTGTTCATAGAACAGGTGGTAATGATTACTATCATTACAAAAATACGAGTCCATAAAATCTTTACGAGTCCATAAAATCGATTACGAGTCCATAAAATCTCCTAGAAAACTCGATATCATGTGCCCTACTGTCTGTACCCTCATAGTAATTAAATTGCCAGTACGATAAGTTTTCTCAAATGTAAAAACTACCGTATTACATGTCTTTCTTTCCACAGAGGGGTTACTTACTTTCACGAACAATCGTGTCAATCAATTCGCCTACACGGATTCCATTGTAATTGTTGACAGTTTGAACAACGTCTATGTCTTGTCTAGTGCGAGTCTCCAGCTGAAATAGGAGAGTAAATCTATAGTTCAACAGATTCAAGAATCAAGACTAAATGAGAAATTTACAATATTGTCTTGCCATGAAAAAAGCCATAGGCCTCTTTCGAAACAAGTTTTTATAATGAACAAAACTAATAACATGTTACTGCATATACTAATCAACTAAATATATGTTTGTGATTGACGATATCGATAAAGGATCATCATCTCTCATATTGTCCGTCACAAAAAATATTCTTTACATCAAGTCCTACTATACAATGTTTACTGCATGTGCTATAGCCTAGGCCTAAGTCGGGAGTGATCTTTGATAGCTTTACGTCGCAACTAGATTTCTTGACGATACAATTTCGTTGTCTACTATATTTTTATGTCTCTATGCACTGATCAGACGAGACCAGAAAGTGTGAACACAAGTACAACGGAAGTTCCCGTTTTGTTCTATTAAAATAAATTTTTACCAGAACTTCCAGGTACGGCCGCAGCTCGGCGGTCAGCCTCTCGGCAGCCACGCCCACGTTGACGGCAGTGGGCGGGTCGTTGAGCAGTGCGCGGCGCACCATGAAGTCGCGCAGATGCGGTTGTAGGTGATTTAATGAGTCACTGCGCCCCACGCTCACCGCCAACATGTCTTGGAACGACAGGTTTCGGGCCTGGTAATAGGAATACGGTAACCAAGTTACAACAAGTCAAGGAATACATTGAGATATATTTGAAATCGATGAAAAAATGACGGTAAAAAGAGGTTATTTTCAATTTCATGAGGTTTCAATTGAACAACTATATTCATTTGCTATTACTCAAGCTAGAGGTCCCTCGCTGTGAATATTTACGTAGTATAAGGCCCCACCACATGGAGAGTTTGATTAATTCACATTCACCTTGATCGCAATACTTTCTTTCTAGTTGAAAGTTGTTTCCACCTGTTTGCTTACTTACCAACGTCATAATGAGATCGTTGAACAGCGACTCCCCCTCGACGTAGTAGTGGTCGAGAATCGACTGGAGGATGTCTGCCAGCGTGGTTCCTGTCCCCTGGCCAAGTCCTCCCATGCCTTGCGTAATGGTCTGAAAAAATACAAATGTTAAATTCAATCCCACACACAAACACAGACAGTAAGCCCTCGTTAATTCAAACTTGGTTAATTCTTCTTTCAATTTTTATGCACTACAAACTACACTATCTACATTTCACTACTATGTACTGGTAGTCCTTACAAGTTACCATAGCTTGTGTTCAACTGTACCATTTGTTTCTTATTCATTGCAGTATTATTATTACATGAGGTCGTACATTTATGACTCAAACTCGACTCAAAGACTCCTAGACCTTATTCAGACTCGACTCGAAAATAAAAACATGGACTTGCACACTCAACAGATTTTGTTGCAGTTAGGTTGCAATGTTTGATTGAATTGTGTTAAAATCATTTAATTGAATCGATATTATTCAAACCTTGTGCACCTTTGGTAATACCTCTTCATACAAAATAGCACAGAACCTCTTAATGAAAAATAATACCGTAACTTGGGTCTAAAAATTAGGTCCTTCACTAATTCTCACCTGCATTATTTGCTGAATCACCGGCATGGTAACAGCAGCCCCAGCGGCTTCACTGGACTAGAAGCAAAAGCGAAGTTGAACAAACAAGATTATAACTAGGCCCACTAGTTCCTGCATAATTTTGATCCCAGCAAACAATCAACTTGGATCAAGTAACTTTGCAATCTAGGTGGGAAATGTCAACTCTACTATTACAATATGTGTTCTTCATGGTAGGCCTACTGTTTCGAGCTTGATAGGTCTCATGCCTGTCAAGGTCAGACCACTCTCTGTCGGATGACACACAAAGCAGCTAACAATGAACGTGCCAAGGCTTATTCTTCCACGTCACATAAAGAGTATAGAATCAAAATAATGGTCGTTTCAAGGAATGCACTTCCGGATTGGAATTATCTAATCTGAAAATAGTATTTTTAGAGGAGTAGGCCAGTGATGGGGTCCATAGTAGTTTGCGTACTGTTACAAAGTTACTATTTTCAACTCTCTAGAATTTTTTGATAGCTTATTTGGTCAATTTCTTTAGTTTCTTCAGTTATTCTTAGTAACTTTTGTGTAACCTCCAGTTACTTGTCAACGTGTTAAGCTTACCGATGCTCCATCCTGCCCGCCCAGCATGTACATCATATTTAGAAGCGGCGACAGAGGCGGAACGGCATCTGCGACCGGTGCCGTCGTGCCCGTCTCCGCTGGCTGATTGACCTGCGACGCCGCGGTCTCGGAGGTTGCCGAGTAGCCGCCGATGATGCCCTCAAGGAGGTTCATGAGCGCGTCCTGCTCGTCTGGCGATGTGCCCTGTGATTGGTCAGCGGTCGTGCTTTCTTCAGTTCCTCGGGCCCCCTGAAAGAGTAGGCTGCCTTTACGCTCGGGAATAACTAGTAACCAAATCAACCGAAACGCGAGATTTGTGATTTTGGTCTTCGCGTTTTGGACACAGTGAAACGAAAATATTACAGATATTACAAGTAATGAACCATCCAGGAAAACAATCCATAAAGGAACAATCAACACTGGCCACATAGCAGTAGGGTGAGACAAATTGAATTATAGAAGCAGGAAAACCAATGGAATGATTCATCAAGGTTTCACTGTAGGCTACTAAATTTATGAAAGACTTGAATGGTAGGGCCTACAACCACAAAAGTATAAACTTGTAAATTTGACTCACTGATCGACGATAACTCTTGAACTTAACTCTCCACTCTTTTAGCTTTGATCAATAACTCGATTGATGAACGATAATTTGATTAAAAGTGAAAACTCTATCCTTCGTTTTTCAAGGGACCAGGAGAATAAAACCATCCATGCAGGAAAATGATCCCGCAGGAAAATTTAGCATTGATTATATGGGAGTGGGGTTAGAAAAAATGAACGATACAAGCAGGCAAACGATGGATCCTGGAACGATGTACAGAGGTTTCACTGTAGCCTACTAGAAGAAATAACGGAAAAATTGAAAACAAAAATATTATCATACACAGGTCTATCCCCAAACAATATCAGGAGCAAGTGAAATAGCTTACTTCTTCCTGGCCAGCATTACTGGTCCTGGGTCTCGTGCGACGCCGCACCGTGCGCACCACGTGATGAGAGTTGCACGGCAGGAACGGATCGAAGCTGCTGCTGCCGCCAAACGACGGCATCGACTGGGCGAGGTGGACGTGCGGACGAGCAGTCGACCGAGTCTGCGTAGACGTCGTCGGGTGGGTGGCAGTATTGCCACGCGCGGTGCTGTTCTGGCCGGGGACCGCGCTGGCGGGCGCACTGGGCTCGCTGGCTGCACCTGGAACACGACACGGGGATTGTGGCATTTGTTGCTTCGCGCCTTACTCCCGTAGATTTCGAAGAAATAGGCCTATGTGTACGAATTTGAAATACTGTATTTATTATGAAATGATCCACAATATTATGATTTCTGCCTTGAAATGTTGTCTTGTGAGTGAGGAGAGTGGTTAATAGCACGAACATTATGAGTTTTTGTCAAGTGTGTTTTCTAAGTGAAGATTACAAATTCATTCAAGGTGGGTGGCAGTGTGAACTAACTTTTAGTTACCCACAATATAATTTTGTCCTCACTCCTCAGATACGAAAACTAATTAAACGCTAAAAACCATGTTACGAATCTGAACGGAATTTACTTTGGTTGTCGTTTAATGTCAAATTTAGTGGCATCAATTGATCATTTCGATAATGTCCTGTTATCAATTACAATGATCGCAAGTTATGGAGGAAGCTGGTGGTAACGAAGGAAGAACATGAAACGCCAAGCGTGGCTAGCTGGTTTTGAAAAGTTTAGCCCTAGTTTTTCATTTTAATGCTGCTTAACAACAACACCAACAGCTAGGTTATACGGGCGTACGAATGAGCGGGTGATAATGAAACGATGAAGTGTTGATAGGTGAAAGTACGTATACAAAAACCCATGCCTTTTGCGGGACTCGAACCCACGCCGAACGATGACTTCAGTTTCTACCTCTAGCGATAGTTGACTTAGCCACCGGGGCAGCTTAGCCCTAGTTATGGTGGTACAACACCCTCTGACCCAATTGTATGGAAACAGAGTTTGATTATTATTATATCCTACAAGCTATTGATGTGACCCATTGCTTACCGGTTGAGGTCGTAGTCGTTGGCGTGGCTGTGGTCGTACTGGGAGTCGCGGCGGGTTCGTTCGACCGGTTGATCAGCTGGCCGGCGACCGCTTGCATCAGGTGCTGGAGGAACTCGGGGGGAGCCGGAGAGCCCCAAGGGAACGAGCCCCCTTCGCCGCCCAACACTGACCGGGGAAAAAACAATTCAAGCACGCTCAGAAACCTGTTCGAAGGAGGAAAGTTGTTGTCAAAGTGAATACAATGAAACATTCATCGTTTTTCAAGGGACCAGGAAAATGAAACCAGACATCCAGGAAAACGATCTATCCAGGAAAATTTAACACCGATTATACGAGAGTGGAGTGAGAAAAAATGAATGATACAAGAAGGAAAACAATGGGTTCGAAGACTATGCAATAATAAGTTTCACTGTAATAATGGATGGTATAAACAGCAGTTAATTAAAGAATAAAGGAAGAGGAACAAAAAAATTGTTCAACAACAGAAAAAATTGTTTAACAAAACTGTAACACATAAAACACAAACAACTGAAACCAACATAGGCCTATACACTAAAATAAATTCAAACAGCAAGTTGACTCGTGGCGGTTCATTTTGGTACAAATTTACCCTTGGGTATAATACTGTACAAAATATTCTACATATGCCTACTCCACATATTATACAATGTTCACATGTAATGACCCAACCCTGATAATCAGGGCTGTCCACACGTAGAAAATAGTATGGGCCTAGTAGTAGGGTGCTAATAATCGTTAGAGGACTCCTCAAGTCTCGGTAATCGATTAAAAACTAAATGTTTACTTCATGACCTCACAAGCAGGTGCGTTACATGGGGGCAGATGAATTAATATAATAACATTCAAAATCAATTGAATGATCCGCTGGCAGTACATTTAATTCAACATTGCTAGTCAACAAACAAACTCTGCGGTGTGAAAGTCTTACCGCTGGCGTCGATGGACCCGAGCGGGACCGCAGTGCTGCCAGACATGAGCGTGGCCTCCACAGAGTCGATAGTGATGCTGCCGGGACCGACCTCCATAATGAACTCAACGTTACCGGGACTCATGTTCAGCATGGTCGGAGGAGCTCTTGAATCTACCATAGAACAATACAATATTAGATAAGTAAACAGAGAAGTAATTAATCTCTAATTAAGAAGGCTCCTCAAGTGTATCTAGCACGATAACCTTCGAAGAATAAGAATTCATCTGGGATGTGTAGGTCTAATATGCTCACATAATTTTAATTTAAAGCAATATTATTACATACAACTGAATTGTCAACATACTAAATATTACCTTAGAATCTTTCTAAGTGAGCTTTAGGATCAATCACCGCCACACACCACAAGTCGTGCGAACTTCAATCTAGTTTTCTTTTCTTTATTTCAATACTTACCGTATATGTAGTAAACCCTCGTTAATCCGAACTTGAGTAATCCAAAATTTGACATATTTTGAACTTGATGTGAAATGTGTGAAAATCAACCACTAAAATTACGTACTTGGGTTCCCCGCGTGCAATATGCGCACCCTGGGTTGGCGCGGTGTGGTGTTTGGTGTTGGCGTTTCCGTGGTGGCGGCAGCAGCTGGTGTAGTACCGGCCTCTGTGGTCGGAGCAGGTGGCGCAGTGGCCTCATCTGGCCCGGAAGGTTGGCTGGCCGGAGGGGGGCCACTGCCGGGCGCACGGTTCGAGAATATGCTCATCTGAGCCTAAATTGGAAACGACAGTAACGATTATGAATCGTAGTAGACGAGTTGAGTATCGATTGATTTCATTTAAAATAAGAATAAATATCAGTTTTACCGACGACTGATGAATGTGGAGTGTTCACAAAAGAAAATGGCAGTTAATCAAGTTGTTGGTAGTATTATTAAGTATTAACCATAGAGATAAATTATGGTACACGAATTGTTTAGTTTTGCCTCAAGTTCGACAATCAGATTGATCTTCATAACATGTCTTTAAACTGCTTGGTCCTCACTAAAAACACACAATAATACTTTGGATCTGATTGTTAAAATATCTGATATCTGATCTCGGCTCATGTAGCCTATACAGTGAAACCTCTATCCATCATTTTCAAGTGACCATGAAAATGAAAACATCTATGCAGGAAAACAATCCATCTAGGAAGATTTAAGATTGATTGTATGGGAGTGGGATGAGAAAAAATGAATGATACAAGCAGGAAAATGGTGGATCCGGGGACAATGCATAGAGATTTCACTGTACCACTATACCACTGCAGGATTTACAGAATCACTTACGTTGAGTGGAATGCCAGCTTGAAGCACCGCCGAGTGTTGGATAAGGACTGGGCGGCAACGCAGAACTCGCGGCGGAGGCTGCGTGAAGTCGCACATTATGTCACTGAGAGCGTGGTAAGCGTGAGATAGGCAGTGCAACACCTCGGAAACTTGCGTGAATAACAAGTTAGCAGCAGTCGCCCCAGCCTGGACAGTCAAACACACTCGAGTTGTTAACAAGAATTCTTGATACGATACATGACGTTAACGATGATTTGAACATGTTGAAGGTGACTATTATTTACTTAATGACTCCACCAACAGCTACGTTTATATTGAAGAGTATTGTATGGCAAGGAAATAAGGAAACTTTTTTCCATGTATATGTCAGTATTAGGTACCTAGGGATGTGCGAACCTGTTCAATTTTGAGCATGAGAGTTCCGTCAGAATGGGACTCATCGAAAATATCTAGGCCTACTTCAACTAGAGAAGATTCTGAAATCCGAATCCCAATTCATTTTGATTTGGAATGAAAAATTATTTGTAGAATCTCCAGCATAGAATGCCTCGACTAGGTCGTACCTCATCTCCCTCGAATGCTGGGTCGTCCCTCATGAGCTGGTGATAACGCTCGTAGAACGGCTGTAAGCGCTGATTGACCCGGTTCAGCTCGTCCAGGAGAGTGGCGAGAGCTGGGGGGCGGGCGTAACCCTGGCGAGACAGTCGGCGGTGCACGGTGGGTGGGGCGGGGACGGCACCCTCCTCGACAGCGGGCTCCGGGGGTGGGCTTGATGACTCGGTGGACGAAGACGCAGGATAGTTGTCTCCGCTGCAAACACACAACCGAAATTAGAGTAAAACGAAGTGAACGAGTGAAACAGCCAAAACCACTATGTATCATTCCCGGATCCATCATTTTCCTGCTTGTATCATTCATTATTTCTCACCCCACTCCTGTATAGGCCTACTCAATGTTAAATTTTCCTGGTTGGATTGCTTTCCTGCATGGAAGGTTTTTTCCTAATCCCTTGAAAAACGATAGATCGAGGTTTCACTATAATTTGCAGTTACAGTGAAACCTCTATGCATCGTTTTTCAAGGAACCAGGAAAATGAAACCATCCATGCAGAAAAACGATCCATCCAGGAAAGTTCAACATTGATTGCATGGGAGTGGGGTGAGAAAAAACGAATGATACAAGCAGGAAAACGATGGATCCGTAGAGGTTTCGCTGTATATAATAGGCCTATTAGCGGGATGTAACGGTAGCCTCTTTGGCTACCAAACAAAAGTAGAGAAATTGCCAAAACAAAAAAGAACCTGTTCAAGTGGAATCAGTTTTTCAAACTGAGACGGGACTGAGATTAACAGAAGAGGCACTTGCCCAATGTTTAGTAGATTCAGAGTTGAAAGAGGGAAATCATTAGGGGTGTGCGAATCCATGTTTTCATTTCAAACCGAATCCGAACCGAATCTTCATCAAAATCACCGAACCCAACCTGAATCTTTTCAACATACATTGCGAAGTTGTTTAGGCCCCTACAATTGAATATTGAATACCGTATTTCACATAGGCTTAAGGACTTCAAAGTTGAAAAAAAAACTTTAAGAAGATGTCGCAATCTTCAGGGTTTTAAATAAGAGATAACAGATGAACTTGAATCAGGTACTGACTTGACATGTGTGATGTTACCCCGCGAGTCCATATTGACACTGAGGCTAACAGGCTCGGCACCTCCCGAACGGCTCGAGATGGTCATGTGACTGGCGATGCCTGACGACCGTGCGGCCGAGAACGCAGACGCTATGACGGCCGCGGCAGACGGGGGCATGAACCCGGAGTGGTCGGATCCGCCCGCAGGGGACGAGTCCGTCTGAAAAAGTACGAGATGCCACGATGAAAACAATGTGAGACACCATACGCTCACAAATTAGGAACTAGGGCCTACTGGGAGACAATTGAATGGAAAATCATAGCAATGATTTTATAATTAGGAATATGCTGCACATGTTTGCGTTGATTGATGAGCTGGAATAAATACCACCAGATAGGCTACTATTTCTAGCGGGTGGTCAAAATAACATATGACTACTTTCACCAGCCCTTTTAACCAGGCCTATGACAATTTAAATCTAAGTTGTCGAAAATTGTCGAGCAAAAGCTGTGGAGCATTCTCAATACAAGAATAAATTAGTCGAGATCTTATAAACTTTTCGTAATCAGTCGAAGCGAATCAAATCAAGTCAGGTATTTACATTTATTAACAGCATCGACCCAACTTCTCTCATTGTTGGCCCGGTGCCAGCATCTCCGCCCGACTCGGTTGCGTCAGCAGGCGGCGCATCAGCGGGCGGAGCGTCGGCTGCTGCTGGTTCTGCGCCAGCATTCTCCATGAGTGTTAGGGTGGCGGCAGCAGAACGGATCATGCGGCGGGCAACTGTCAGACGGCTCTGTGAGAGACTTTGCGACGGCTGCGGTGTGGCAATGCCTGGTCGGACATTGAAAAACAGAATGTTAATTGTCTTCATCAACAGATTCAGCTTTCCTACAAGTCAAACAGCACTATGTTCTTAATTCTTGTGATGTCTATGGTAGACCTGGAATACCTCCACCACAAATTACTATACTGGTACATTAATCAATCAGTATCAAAGAATGATGAAGCATATTTATAAAAAAATAATACAATACGAAATGGAAAGTATAGGCCTACTTTAGCCCCACTTGTTTTTACTTCGCACGTTCAAATTTATATAAAGAAGCCGCAGGCGCTCACGTTTCACACTTCAAACTGGGGCGTAAGCCTTGAGATATCCATTTGCGTTCTTTCTCCAGTTTGATGATAGTTGAAAAGGGGAGTTTACTTCAAAACAGTAATTTGATTGAAAGTGGTAAAAATTTTACACTGAACAAATGGAAAAATTCTTATTGGTGTAAAACTAGATCTAAATAATATTGGAACACGACTCGAAGTGGAAACAGAATCAAAATTGACTGTCATTTTTAAATAAAAACTTGACATTTAATTTGAAATTCATGAGATATGAAATAAGAATTACGACTGATTGCTTTAAAAAATTGAAATCTAAATGTGTACGCCATTATGCCTACAATTTTTTAAGGGTTGTGCAAACAGCTTGAAAACGAACACGAACCTTCGGTGCTAGTTTAAAATGAAAAGTTGGCCTAATGTTTGAAAACGAACATTTTCGAACTTTGTCACACTTTTAAAATTTTGAGCGCGTAGGCCTAGCCCACTACTGACGTTGGATTTCAAAACATTTGAAAAAACTACAACATTCAAAGGCATTTTCCATCTTTGAACTGTCAAGGTGTTGAAGAAATTCTTTTTTGACCAAGTATGTTTTGAATTGTGCTATACTCTTTTATTGGATAGGTCCTACATTTGTTGAAAATAAGTAGTTGAAAATAAGTAGGACTACGCCCATCAATCATATTGATTATAGACAATACATGGACACTAAAATCATAATCGATTATCAAATGGGCTTACATTGGAGAAATAACAAACTATATTGATAAATCAAATGCACAACTGACAACCCTAATAAATAATAATAATGAAGTACTTTGACCACCCTGTTTCAGATCATGTTTACAATGTGACAATGAATAATAATTTTGAAGCTGTGTGGTTTGAACAAAGAATAGGTAGTTCGTTAGGCCTAATAGGTTAAAAATAGTGGCCTACCACTGGCATCCATAACATCTGTTGGGATGGCCATCGCCCCGAGATACATTGCGTTGCCACCATCTAAACGAGTGCGAAACGCCTGGCCTCCAACGAAACGCCTCTCACGGCCAGTCGACGAACTACGCTGTCCACTGCCCGGCGCCCTGTTGCTGGGCCCAGTAGAAGGCTGTGGAGGCGGGCGCTGCACAAGATGGATCACTTTGCCATTCACGTCTGAAAACGAGCAACAAACACCAAATATGTATTCAAGCATTGCTAAGAAATTGCCAGAAGAAATATGCTGTTAGTGGACAACAGTTCGACCTACGGTACTTATAATGGTTGAAAAAAGCCTTCAGTGGTGAGCCAAGTGGTACAGTGGTACAAGAACAACATTTATTACAAATATTGCTTTGCTGACAGTAATTACAGCCATCTGTCAACCATACTCTAATTAGAAGCATATTCTCTATTGTTGGTTGAAAACTGTTGGATATTCAATAATTAAAATCTTTGTGAACATGATAACAGCACAAATATGAGACAAACACACAAATATAACCAGGCTGAAGAGGGTATTAATCAGGCTCGAACTGTCTTGGCGAGCCACTGGGCCTAGCGAGTTGCCTGTTTGCAGTCTTTTTAGGGAGCAGTGTTATCAATCACACATATATATCATATGATGTGAATTTGATTCTCTGAATGCATTGTTCTGCTAGGCCTATACCTGACTGTGTAGTGTCCTGCTGAATATTTACATTAATTAGTTCACTCAGAGAAGATCTTAGGGCCTACTGTCCCCAAGTCTCAGTAGGCCTATACGTTACGCGTTATCACCGAAATCCTTGCAAAAATGTAAGCGACATCTATGGAGGGCGGCTGGTATCACTTTCCAACTTAATTAGTGACGTACTGATTGATTAGATGACGTACCGGTAATTCAAAATGAGAGAATTTGAATGCAAGATTAATACTCTACAGAAAATGTAATATAAATGCAATGAAATAGGCCTGTAGGACTATATGAAAAACAACTGAAAAACACTTGTAGGCCCTAAAGAAAAAAGTTTGATTTTGGGGCTCAAAACTAGAAAAGTGTTAGCTCCATATGATTGCAGCTAAAAATGTGACATTTCTATCTAGAACTACATTCTAGGGCCCATCTACCAAGAGTTTACTCACATAAATAAAGACACTACGTTGATCCTATGAATTATGTATTTGAACAGTAACTACAAACTCAATGATTCGATGAATGAAATAATGAATGAAACGCTGAATGAAAATACCTAAAAATACAGCGATTCAATGCCATCATAAGCACAATGGGCCTACCATTTCTGACTTGCAGTAGTGGTAGTTGTTGTTGTCACTGTTACCAGTGAGACACTATAGCTCTACAGCAACATTAGGCCTACTCACCATATTCAGTTAGATTCTTGTCATCTTGAAGCACTCTTCCGCAGTAGATCAGACGCTGTGAGTCGACTGGAAATGGCAGTTTCTCAAATATCTTCTCCTTGAACTGCTTCACAGTGGTCTGTTTATAAAGACAAATAGAGGTACAAATTAAAATCACTTCGAAAATGATATGAATTGTACTAACATTGACACAAGCTATTGATATCAAGAGCGATATCAATGGTTCTAATGAACCGGGATAGCCTGTATCTTAGCACTTAGGCATCCCCCACACACCTAATATCCTGTTCAGTGATCTAGGATCACTAACTGAAGTTAAGCTGACTGCAGTTAGCATTGTGGGTGAAAACGTTCTTAACTGAGGTGAAGTGTTCACACTGACAGCTCTGAAATGGTTGTTAGTGACGTCATGCACTGCCACCTTCCTGTTCGATTTGCTGTTAATTGTCATAATGTATTTACAGAATTACAGATTTTCTGTCAATATATCGTACTGTCTTTTAACAAGGCCATCTAAATAATTTATATGATGTAAATATATAGATGGCCTTGCTTTAAACCAACAATGTGACAATGCGGAAGATTTCTTTCTCGAGAGGGCGCTGAATTTTGATCTCAGTTCGGATTTTGAACTTCGTTCACAGAACGAAGTTAGGGCTTGATGTCAGTTAATGCTAACCTGCGTTCCGTTCACACTACTTTGGTAACTGCAGTTAGAGGCTTAGCTGCAGTTAGTGAACACAGTGTGAACGGGATATGAGATACGAGAGTAGGCCCTATCGACTTGAAATTTGAATTAGTCTACAAAGAATAAAGTCACCACATGGCAGAATTAATTCAAGCATTTGGCCAATGACACACGACAAAACACAGACGGGTATTGCGTCATGGCGCTGCTGTTGCCAGGTAGCTGGGGCTTGAGGCCACCTCTAGGCTAAGCCTAAAGCACAGAATGTAGAACTGTCACTTACATCATCTGGCACCGAAAAGGAGTGATTCTGAGAATCCAGAGTCTTGATGGTTATTTCTATCATATTCAGAGCTGAAGAGTCCTGAAACATTAAATACAAGGTTAGAGCTTCAAGGCGTATATATGGTCGTCGCAAATATCCTGAACAGAATAGGAACCTACGCCTAGATTAGGCCTAATCGTACCTAGCCTAGTCCATTCATGAGCAATGCTGAAGTTTAGCCAAGGCTTAGGCCTAAGCAAAGGAAATGGTCGATGCAGCTCACACTTACCGAATTGTAAAACTGAACGTAGGCCTAGGCCTGTTGATTTAGCCCTGTCCAAATGATTCTGTTAGAACAAGTATGGACATTAATATGCACTCAACAAGGAAAACAAATACAGATATATATAATTTAGCCTAAGGTTACAACTTTTAAGACCTGCAATGACAAATATATTGCTTCTAGGCCTAACTCGAAAGTCGAATTACAGTATCAGACATTCGATTTCGAGATTTCGAGACTGCGATGGTCGATACTAAAGTCGAGCATGGGCGCTTACTACGTGAACTACAGTCACCGTGACTACAGTACAATGTGTCGGTCGGTGAAATAGTTTTTACAGTTATCGATACTATCAAGGGCTAGTTGATTTCTTTGACGTTCCTGCGCTGTCTATATGACAGATGGAGCAAGGTAGAATCACAGCCAAAAAAAGTGTGGTAGAATAAGGGAGTTTACCCAGAAACCTTCATCTCATCATCTCATCATCTCATCATCTCATTAATCATCCATCCGACGCCAATAGATCTTAATCATCATTACAGGGCATCGTTAAACTCAAAATAAAAGGAGAGTTTAATTTAATCTTGGATTATTGATATCGATCGTATACATTATATATGAATATATATGTATAGGGCCTATATGTATATATATTATATATTATACATTCGATTTACATATGTATGTGTATATATATATATATATATATATATATATATATATATATATATATATATATATATATATATATATATATATATATATATACCTAATACGAATATCAGTACGAAATCTGTAATTCTACATGTAATTAATGGTTCCTGATTCCTGTTGAAATTATCAACTTAGGTTTTTGATGACGGAAATACTAAAAAAGTTGTCAAGCTACACTCCTCATACACTGGCTTATAGCTAGTCCGATAAAAGTAGAGTATGTTTTCCATGAATATAAAAATAATTTATATTCAATATCAGAATGGAAAAAAGAATGTAGGCCTTAGAGACTTTAATCTCACTACTTCCATACGTACGCATTTCGTTTTTAAATTTCAATTTACAATGTATTGCGAGCTGCAGAGCAAAAGCATTCCAAGTTCTAATTTGAAAGTATAGTTTAGTTTACACTGTTAGTTGACTAATGGGTGTCACCTTGGTCAATGAGCCCATGAGTATTATCAATCAATCTTCCTGAATCACTGCCATCTAAATATTTTGCGCTTTCCCAATAAATTAGTGCAAACATCACTTTGGAAGTCCATCAACTACACATTTGAAAATATGCATCCATTATGGATGCTTAGGTCCCCGCCACAGGTTCTTTACAGGTTTTGTCGTTGTTTCCATCTGTAAGCTGTAGCTAATGCTGGGATGGTTCCTACAATATAGGACACGACTGCTTCCTTCTCACTACCCTTCTTATTTCTTATATTTCAAGAACTTGAGAAATCTTCATCTCATCATCATTCCAGGATCTCATTGATCATTCATCCGACGCCAATAGATGCTATAGTTATCATTACAGTTTATCGTTGAACCTAATGTAGATGAAGAAATGAATGAAGAATATATAAAGTACATTTCACAGTATATGCACATCCATATCGAATATAAATCCAACTATAAATGAAAAAAAATCACACTTCTATTCTGAGGTGTCTTCTGAGTTTCAATGAAACAAACATTTTCAATAATGAATGAAAAGATCTCCATTTGTGAATTATTTAAAAAAAACAGATCATTATGTAGTGAAGTTTCAACTCATTCAATAGAATATCTATACCTAAAACTTTTGGTAAAAGAAGTAAATAAATTTACTTCACTAAAAACCCAAAAACAATTTGTGTGGCGTTTCTTCTAGGCCATGATACTGCAGAGTTCTCCAGTCTCTCCAAAGATCTTAAAACCAATTACCAAGCGCGATAAAGTCAATATAACGAAGATAACTAATTTAAATCAGCGCTCATCAATTTGATCTCAGCTTCTCATTTTGAATATATGTATCACTGACGATTCTACGTACAATACTTCCCCATGCTTTATAATTCAATTAATGTCAATTATATTTTTTCATTATTTAAAAACTTGAACCTTTATAATTATATCCTGCTCTATTTTATGGAGTATTTAAAGTTTTTATGTGAAAGTAACACTTGACATTTCCTCACAATGTTCAAACAGCTTGTTTGTGATACACAAACACATTTAATAAATAAACATACAAACACAAAGGAAATTATGTTATAAATACAATTACAAATATGAAAATTACGCTATAATCGTGATAACCAATATGATAATATCATGAATCTGTTTTTCAACGAAACGTTTATACTCCATTATTGTGTATTAGGTATATAATTGTGTGCTTCATCATTTTTTTTCAACATCATTAGTCTCATATCATAATTATTACAATGTATTTATAGGAAGCATTTTTCTGTGGACTTGAATAATTATTAAACACATGTAGAGAGAGAGAGAGAGAGCATCATTTCTAGCAACTTTGAATGAGATGGTCACAAAGAAATTCCTTGTCCTACGGCGCACAGCTGAATTCGAAATCCCGCTATCTTGTGAACAATCGATCGGCGACGATCCAATTTGTGGATGAAAACTAGAACCAAAAATAAATCCCCTCTCTCCCCAAAATGAAATGTTATTCACAAAAAGAAATAAACTGCTTCGTTAAAAATGAAAGAATGTTCGTAACATTCAAGAAAAATAAAAGCAGCAGTGACATTTCGAAGAATGTTGAAGTGGTAGCAATACTTGCCTAATTGGACCTATAATTTAAGTAAGATAGCTGGCATTACGATTCCACACACAAAACCAAAGATTCGAGATAACCGTTTTATGCAAAGCTGTTCTTTATTGAAAAAACGTAATATATAGAAATAGATGCTTGTATCTAGATAACTTATATCTTACTGATTCTGTATCCTATTCGTCGGAATTAGGGAACTGTGAGTACATATATTTGTTGTTAGATGTTAAAAATTTCATTTTACATATGAGAAAACCAAGAATACAGTGTTTGATGTGTGTTTGATGCAGTTATCATTTTTGATGATACCATAACTGTATACAAATGAATAATACAAAGTTTCAATACTTGAGCACACAAATAAGCAGAAACAATCGTTGCATATGATTATAGCTATAATTGAATAACGTGACGCCCCCTCTCCCTCACAACTGTAAAGAAAATTATGAGTGAAACAATAATTATTATTCGATCGTAATCAAATGTGTCAGCAAATTTCCATAATATATGCAATAAACATTGGATGAATTATCCTGAATGAAGGATCTAGGAACAGACTGTCACACGGAAATGTAAAAAAAAACATATAGTTCAGCGTGATTACTTTGTTCAATTTAAGATTTACTATTGGCCACTTATAATTAACGATGTTCGATATTAATAATTATTATTTATCATAATTATTTGTTCTTATTTATGTCAAGTCATTTATGATTCGAGTAATTCTAAACTGATACTTATTACCAGTATGTTTTATTGCAATGCTATTTCATATACCTATTGATATATTCGTTCATCCCATGCATGTTTCGTTATTCTTGGTCTGATGGCAACCTTTTAGTCAAAGGCAAAGTCTTATTTTCATAAATAAAGATATGTGAAAAAAAAGGTGAGTTGTTGAGTCAGAATTGTATATGAATCAGAATTCCACGCCTGATTTTTGTTACCAGTAAATTCATTTTATTATTCACTAACAATTATCGTCATGCACTATGCTGTTGATATTGTGTGATATAACGACTCTGTTAACGAGTCTACATGACTTGACACCGACTTGACATAACCAATCATGACAACAATCATCTGTTATGACACATTGAATGTGAGTGATGTGTGAACATGTTCACCTGTACTCACCAACAACGGTATCATATTATTGATTATCTTGTCAACATCACAGAGTTGCAAAACCGAACACTTCAATTGAATGTTGTTTCAAGGGGTTTGAAGTTGAATGTGTTTCATATGTATTGGTTTGAGTGTAGCAATTAGTATTTAGTGATGTATATGGAGCAATATGTTTCTAGGCAAGGGTGCCAAATATATGGCTTCAGTGATCACATTGGAAAAAGTATTTCTGAATTTTATTAGAAGTTTGTAATTTTATAGTAAAGGCATTACTGAAAATGATTCCTCCACAAAGTATAATAATGATCAGATTATGGGATAATATTCAAACAAACCACTCATACTATAGTACCCGAAATTGATTCGTCGCTTATGCGCTCATATATGTAATCATGAACGTGTTGATTTAATAGTTTAATTAACATCCCGTTTGTATACGTTATTATTAATCATATTATTAATAACGCTCATTACGATCAACATTCAATAACAACATATGTGTGTGTTCATATCACTGGATTGATTACAGAAACAATCCAAATACAATTATCATGTAGAAAATGACTGACGATTGAACGGCTTTGCCATTTCCCATATCACTTCACTCGCTGTGATAACCGAATTATTCTCATGGAAACTCAAGCCCACTCCACCAAATAATCCCTTCCTCCAGCATAAGTTTAGTTTCCAGTGAAGTGACTCCTGACAATCCCATAAAACAACCAAACATCCAAGGATTATTACAATAATAATGATCCTCGAGTCACGTGTCGAAAGCAAACCAATGTGCGCGTTATGAGAAGGAGATTATTCACTAACGAGGGCGTGCGTGCGTATCACGTGGTGAAGGCGCGTGACGTGGCACGTGGGTGGGCGTCTTAAACGTGACACTGCGCCGCGACGCCACCACTGGTTCGAACAGCATGACGTCGGTGTTGTTCGGGATGGAATATAGGTGTGTGTAGGGCGTGGAGGATCGAAACGTTCGTGTTGTCATGCTAATGGGTGGGTAAGACAGTCGATCGTAAACGTGTAGCCACTGAAAAAGATAGTTTGTCACCTACAAAATGAATATTTCTGATAACTTCAGTAATTTTAGATTAATTGACTTTGGATTGAAATATTCATTACTTTGATCTATATAACCATTTATTCATTTATTTGCATCCTTCCATTCATTTACTTATTCATTCAGGTTATACAGTAAGATATAAAACTATGTACAAAATTGCGAAAATAATTCAGGCCCATATATAGGCCCATATAAATATAACATGGAAGTTGAAAATAAAAACATATAATTCATTGAGATGACAAATACCACTAATAAGTAATACCAGCATTACTCCCGACGTTGACGCTTAAAAACGGCCCCACAATAAGTCGTTAGAGACGAGTTTTGGCCGTGCTTTCATCGCTTAAGTTCATTTCATCTATGGTACGTCATACAGTCTTGTTTTGGACGATGAATGATCACAGGGTTCTAACAAAATATAAAATTAAAATTTTCGTTGATCGTAATTTAAAAAAGATTTCAAGAACGTTTTTGTATGGTTGCAATACAAAATGAAAACAAAACCAACACGATTGATAGTGCACAAACTGCACATGCACCATTTTCCGTACATAGAATACAAAATTCAAATTGAAGATTATAACAGAATTTAGGATTGAAACAGACGAGTAAATAAAGTTATGGAGTAAATACCTTCCAGATACGTCCCAACTCTAATTTCTATAATTTCTGGAAGTCAATCAACAGAAAGTACCCGTTCATCATTCTTCTTCATTCCTTCCATCATTCCTCATTCATTCCTATTCATTCCTCATTCATTATACATCTTATTCATTCCTCATTCATTTCTATTCATCCCTTATCCATTATATATCATATTCATTCCTTATTGTTGTAGGATCTGAGCTAATATTTGGATTACGTTATTTAAAACTTTTGTGCTGGAGTTCGAATCACTTGATAAAGTTTCAACAAATTTAGCAGAACCATTGTTTGAAAAACTGGCTCTGTCTTTTGTTCGTAACATTCTCTTGCCAACGATTAATAGAGAAAACAGCTAAAACCGGTAGTGAAAATTATTCGGTTTCAATGACAATTTCTCAGTCAATTTCCTATAATTCGAACGTATTCATTCACATATTCATTTTCGCATTGCCAGCAAAACCTTTTGATCTCTGTCATCTTATAAAGTAATGTATAAATGATGAATTCATTGGAATAACGTTGATGTGAATAATGTGGAAAAGGTGTCGATTAGATTGTACGATTGAACTTTGAATGAAAAGGACGACATTTCAATTTTCCCCGTCCTCAATTCAGTAACATATATTTTGATGTTATTCCACATTATAACTGTGGATAGATTCAATACGACGTTTAGATTGATATTCAACATTTATCTGAAATTTTACCAAGAAATGAATGGAACATTTCATGCTTCTTGCTTGTAGTTCATAAGTAAAAACAATTCAGCCGACTATGTAATAAAATTTGTTGGTTCATTTCACTAACTGAATTTTCAATCATATATTCCATTATATATAGGGTGTTGAGATGGTTTTCGTCAGTGGCCAGTTTCACTATCCCTGTCTGCATTAGTCATAATCACAAAACCAAAAACAAAACCTTTGTGTCAAAAGTTTTCGATATTAATGAAAAGAAGCATATACCAAATTATTAGAAATTCTGTTTTTCGAATATAGTCAGTTTTTCGGAAAAATGCATGAAATCTATACAAATAACTCATTACCACGAGAAAAGCTTTGATTTACGCGTCTAAATATTGTGACCCTCTTCTAGTTCTGAAATCGTCATTCTTCTGTACTCGAGTATAATACGGTGCGTGTGCGTGTGCGTGTATACGACCTCCCGTCGACATAACACATGTTCTCATTGTAACCCCAACGTGGCTAACATGACCATATTCTATAAGCCAGTCTCTTGCATTGTATATTCGAGTACAGAGAGTTTCACTCTCAGTTGACTCAATCAAAGTCAAACTTGACTCTTTATTCGTCGGTAACCTTGTCTGCACTGACAGGTCGGGTCATTAGGATGTACCACCCAAGTAGATCAGAAAATATAGTATGAAATATTATATCTAGAATAAGAGCTAACATATTGATGCATGGGTAACATTGTTCCTGGTTATTCCAGAACGGTGCAACCAGCTCAATGCCTGAATACAAAACCAAAAGTGTGATGTTATACCACGGTGCAAATTACAATAGTTTCTTCTGATAGCAATACGCGTTAGTGCACTGCGTTAACGTTCAGTTTTGATTGGTCTTTTTAAAACTATTTATGTACTGTACCTAAAGTGGGAGGCAAAAATACTTTCCGAGATTTGTGTACACAGTTATATTTCTGTCTGCATTGAAACCTTCATTGTAGAAGTAAGATAGGCCCTATCTCGGACAAAACGGAAATATCAGTATAGACTAGTCGACCAATTAAAAGATGAAGACCAGAAAAATCTAATTCACAATATAATTTCAACTGGAATTGCACTCTAAAGTTTAAAAACTTCACCCCAAAACTACAAATTATTACCCTACTACTTTGATGAAGAGTAATCATAGATTAAGGAGGTTTCATTACTCTATGGAGTAATCTCGATATTGCCTACTTTGGCACAAGTATTGACCAGTAAACTTGAATGCATAAAAAACGCTGTTAGTTTCACACTGAAAAATGTGGAAAGTAGTAGAAAAGAAGATAATACTGGAAAAATAATCATTGTATTTTACCATTATACTTTGTGTCCCCAAGTTGCGAATAGTTAAAAACTACTATACTAAGAACCACTGTGCAAAAACATACTAGTACTACTAATCTAGAAGCGAGTGAAAATTGCCAAAATACCCTTCAAAATATTGTTGGTAGTGTTTTGGTACTACATTTCGCCGGTTATTACATAAGAGCGCATTTCGAGTGCCTTTAACCGACGTATAACATTTTCATGGTTGGTGATAATTATTTCTTATATTCACCCTGCAATCACTATTGCAACGTTTAATTGCAACACTATTTTAACCCACAGTTAAGGGCTTTGTGGATGCTTTTGTTATAATTGTAATTTTCTTTCTATATCAGTGTTTTTGAACAATATAAGAAACAAAAACAGTGCTGCCATTCAGCTGTAAGTTTGTTCTTACTGCTGATATATGATATTAAAACTCAAATTACCTATTATAATTGTATACATTTATTAAATCTTATCTATGTTATATCCATGTGTATGTTAAATCTTATCGATCAATTATTCTTTCTAAATACATTGACTCGAATAATATGTTGAGATATGCATGTCTGTACAAACCGTGCTACAGCGAGGTCAAGAGAGTTGTCGAGATCTGGAAAACCGTGGAACCGCGCGGGGTCAAGAGAGTTTTGGTGTCGAGGGTGCGAACGTGCTTGAGTGCCATGTTAATATACTATTGAATGGAGCTTCGCGTACACAGCATGTCTGCACTATTATAAGGGTACTTTAGGGTGTACGTGCATGTGGTTGCACGGTCTAGCTTCATTCCCACGCTTCGATAGAAAACAGTTTATTAGAGAAACATTCAAATTATGTTCCAAAAAAAAACGAAATATATTGGTTAGTATGAAATCGTAAAATTATGTGTGCTATACATATTTGTAAGCGCGTGCATTATTTCGAGACGTACTTTACACTGCTTTGCTGTCTACAGTAGCACTTGTGAGTAATGTATCAATCTATATTTATTTGGAGCTGTTTGTTCTGTATGCAAATCTTCACATTTTGCTGCCGATGGAGTTTTATGCCGTTTTATTTTCCAAGCCAAATGCATGTACATTCTTGCTCTGAAGCCATGTGTGAAAATGAGTAAATCTTATGCTATCATTTTCATTTTTATTTACCATTGATTTGAACAGAGTACAAATATAGGCTTAAAACTAAACTAAAAATACTTAATCTATGGGGAGGTGAGGTATTCATTTATATTATAGTAGGGGTTGACATTGAGGAATTTATTTAGTGATGATTTGAAAGAACTAATTGAGGGGGAGGACTTTATTGGAGCTGGTAGTTTATTGAAAAGAGTGGAGCATAGACGTTGGGGGCATTTAGATGATAGAGAGAAGTTGTGAGGAGTGATAAAAATGTTTGATTTTGTTCTGGTGGAGTGAGAGTGTATCGATGAGTTTGGGAGGAAAATTTCGGGGTGCAGCCAGACATATAATGCTGCTGCTTGAATTAGCGCCGAGGGAAGTGTGAGAATGCCGAGAGAAATGAAGTATGGTTTACATGATTGGCGACGTGATAATCCTGCCAGTATTCTAATAGCTCGTTTCTGGAGGATGAAGATGCGGTTAGATTGTGATGAGGATCCCCAGAAAATGATGCCATACGAGATGAGGGAGTGAATGTGGGCGTGGTAGACAGATAGGAGTGTAGGGGGATTGACAAGGAGCTTTAGTTTGCGAAGCATGAAGCAACCGCTGATAATTTTGGAGGAAATTTGATGTACATGAGGTGACCAGTCGAGGGTGTCTGTGATAGTAAGTCCTAGGAATTTAGTGGTGGGGGTGGAGGCTATGCTTTTACGATTTAGTCGGATGAGAGGACTGAAATTATCTTATCTTATCTTAGGTTAAATTCTACAATTCTTCATATAATCTCACACACTCCTCGTGCCCATAAATGCATACATGAATAATATTAAATATAAATATAAATGTATATATATATATATATATATATATATATATATATATATATATATATATATATATATATATATATATATATATATATATATATATATATATATATATCCACACATAATTATAACTATACATTCCGACAGAAAATTTTAGCAATATTATTTTATCATTATTATATTTAATAATAATATTAATAATCTAATATTACCCGACTAGCTCCAAGTTCAGTAACCATACGGTTTTCATACTTATTACTGAATGGGTCTCAGTCTAACTAACTTGATCTCCATAGCTATACTTCCTCGTGACGTAGTACAAGCGTGATTCCCCCTACTGTGGCACTCACGTTGAATGACGTGACCGCCCCAATAGTCATGTCAAAGGTCAACACACCCCCTGGGGTCAACACCACACATTACCAGACAAGCAAGCAAGCGCTCGACATGGTACAATATCGACAACTTTCGCATCATGTACGATCACGTCAGGCCCCTGGACTTTCAGTCAAGATCAGATCAGTCCACCAGTCCACAATTCATCATCTCAGTTATGTCATAATGAAGGAGAGGGTTTTTATTTTTATAACCCCACCAACAGCTAGTTTATTTGGGGGTGAGATTGAGTGTATGATAGATGGATGAGTGAAGTTTACAAAGAGCCATGCGTTGTGGGATTTGAATCAATGCTCGATTGACTATACGTTCAAGGTATAGTTCTAGTTTCCATAGGCAGACCATTAGGTGATTGAGCCAGTCACCGATCAAATTTGAGTATATATAGCAAGTGTGAAATTTAGTAATGTTACTTTTTCTCTCAAAAAAAGAAAAAATTCAGATTGAAAAATTTCCTCATGAAAGTTGAGTGAAATTGAATCTTCAGGATTTTTTCTCATTGATTTTAATATGATATTTATATATGGAACAGTAATTAAACTGAACGGATAGGTACAAAACGGACAGGGGCATTAAAAATATCTCACTATTTTTTCATATATGCATTTTGGTGTAGGCCTATACTTTGTTTCCGTTTTGAGAGTATTTATGAATTGTGATATATGAATGATGAGTAGAACTTGAATCGTACGCTACTTCTTGATGTACCTATCATACGAATGTATGCTGTTCTAGTAACCTAAATGTAGGTATAGGTAGAATGTGACGTATTAATGATGGTGAAAAGCCGCTGTTTTTTACTTTTAATGATCGTCCTTTCCAATAGACTAGAGCCAATTAACGTGAAAATAACATTGAAGTATAACATAAGGAGAAGGATAGGTATAGAGAGAAGAGGAGGAGAGAAGAGAAATAGATTTTTAAACACTGCACATCAACTCTCGCTTTTACCCAATTTGAACGAAATTTAAAAAAAAGATAGGCACAAGTCGAGACGGCTGCTTGAAAAAAAGAAAAATCTGTGGAAACTAGTTTTCGATTTCGTTACTAATTAGTGAGTTTAACCGGTCACTAGTATAACCATAACTGGGCAAGTTGGCTGAACATGCTACTTGGGGATTAAGTATATATATATCGAGATCGAGAAGACAGTGAAAAGATCTAGTGTAAGATGTTTTAGTAATAGTAAAGCTACCACCAAACATACATCATGCATTTTCCTGGTGACAATAGACTATATTTTGTGGAAATAACAACAATCATACACATTTAAGTTAAGGTGTTTCAAGAAGCAATATGACGGTGTTATTATATTGTATATTCGTGCCTCGGTGAGCAATTAAATCTTCATAAGAATCATGATGCTCATAAATTCAGTTGAAACGATTTCAAAGAAAAGAAACAATTTCAATCATTCAATTATCCGACACATACAATAGAACGCGAATTGGACTTCTTTAATTCACAACATAATGTGAATTGTGACCGAGTATTAGGCCTATATAAAATGTTGGCCAGTGAAATGTTAGTCGAAGTACGGTAAACCACAACATTACGGCGCCACTGACAACTCTGACCGCCATATTGGATTAACAATGATATCAAGGAGCATATTCTTCATTCTAATTCAACCAATCTTCACACTGGATTAGAGAGGAATAAAGGTGAGATGAACTCGCTTATTCTATGAATGACTTAGATTCACAGAAGTCATGAATATTATTCGTGATATATTAGTACTGTGGTGTAATATCATTTTTTCAATGTAACAGAGACACAACAAAATGGCAACGATTGAGAAACGTCATAAAGACATCAAATTGAACTAGTTGAAGGATAAGTGCAACCATTAGTGTATGAAAATCATTCACAATGGTCGAATCAGAATGCATGTGTTTATCAGGTTTCTGTCCATTGATAGAGTGTGCGTGAGCTTGGCATTACGCTAAAACTCGGTGTATTCCACCTGCATCATATAGACGCAATGTAAGAAATAACTTTCAATTATTGAAACATTATAGTATGTTATATAATAATGTGCGGTAGACACCTCAAACATTTGAACTGATATTACTTTGACATGGAAACATTAACATGAAACCATGTTTGGCATCAACATGAATGTTTGAACCTATCGCTGAAACAAACCATAGAGCTATTTAAACCTTTCATAATGATTTTAATTTTTTGTATTGAATATAATGAATTCAATGTTACTAGTTTTAAAATAAGGAGGATTCAGGTATTTGGTGACTTATTATATTTGTACCTCATGAAACTAATCCAGGGCTCTTGTATTCAATTTGTTTAATGGTCTCTATTCTATACTCTATAGCTACGTATTTCAAAGTCGTTGAGCATCGACTGTGGTATAACGTGGCATTTAACACATTGTCATTTTAAAAAAGAATCGAAATTAAATTTTCTGTTCCGGTCGACTCACCCTAAATAATACCATATATACATACATCATCAATCACATGCCATCAACCCATGTCTCATCATCACATACCAAACCGCTATATTAGCACGTCTAGCGTTCTCAGGTTAATGCTGACCGGCGGGGCGTGTAAGTCATCATACTCCAGTAGGTTATCAGGCATCTCCATCAGACTCCAGGAGAGAGGAGGACAGAACGAAACTGGAGAACGTTGAGTGATATGATCGATGAGAGAGAGAAATAGCTACTATTTGTTCGTAAATCATTTTAGTCGAGAAAGATGGTTTCTATTTGATTGGTCGAGATTGTGATGTGAGGGTCACATATTGGTGACGAGAATTTATCTGATAGAAACTAGAGTAGGTTGATTATGAGTTATTAACAAGTGCGACTTAACAGTTATAACAAAGATATTGATATATATTTTTCTATATAAGTTTGATAACTATTCATACATTCATTATTCATTCCTTTTTAGAGGTTTGAATTACTTCTTTTGAGAGAATGATATTTCATCTACACGCATGTTGTATCAGAACGCATGATGCGTATTCGTATTTTTTGTCAGCTCATGATTCGTTTTGATTGCTCATAATGTTGAATAACATCGAGTATTGATGGAGTCTAATTTATCTAATGTTAGGAATGATTATCAATTTTTTCCTTATAATTTTTTCTATTATCAAAACTCGGAATGATATACTTTATATATATATATATATATATATATATATATATATATATATATATATATATATATATATATATATATATATATATATATATATATATATATATAATATACCGGTAACTATATTAATGAGTGAGATTACAAAAGTGATAGTGAATCTACCATGACCTTACAAAAAAAATCATAAATTCTATAGCTAGTATAGTTAGGGGATTCAAACTGTAATCGTCAGATGCGTCAATTGAGTGACCTGCCACCTAGATTATTCACTATGGGCCTACTAACCTGGAGAAGATCCAGATTGGCATAACCTGGAGAAGACGGCACGGCATAACCTGGAGAAGACGGCACGGCACGGCAGCGCATTAAATTATTGTTGAAGTCAGCAACGACCTGAATCATGCAATCAGACAACCAGAATAAAAGTGAAACCATGTCGGGATATTGATAGGGCTGATTCGACGTTACATGGAGTCAATCGAGCTGAAGACGATCACTTACTACAACACACTGATCGTCTCCAAGATCACGTCGACAAAGGTTAGCAAGTGGCGTAAACTGAGAAGAAAGATCCATTTATAATATTGTGCTTGAGACGGTTGGATCAATAGCTAGTAGTGACTGAGACGTGTGGCCGAGTGGTTAATGTAGTGAACCGTCATTCAGTAGACCGGGGTTCGATGCCCGCCATGGTCGACCATCCTGACAGGGTTTTTTCGTGGTTTCCCTCTGTCCATACTGGTACAACAGGCCAAGACCACCTCCTTACCACTATCCAAAAACACCTAATGAAATAACCTTTGATCTCATCATCTCGCCATTTCATATATCATTCACCGACGCCAATAGATCGTGGTCATCAGTAGACTGTATCGTTAAAACTCAATAAATAAGCTAGCACTGAATGTCACTCAAAAAAGACCATAGGTTCAATTTCCGTTCTGATAGACTATTATGACAGATTTTTTTTGCGATTTCTCTTTGGAGTTAACAGTGAATACTGGGATGGTTTCTTGAATCTGGCCATGACCACTATCTACTCAATGCCAGGAACACATTTATTTTTTTATCAACATCGAAACTTGATTCGAAGTCATTCTTTCCCAAATAAAAAAAAGGATGAAATGTAGGTACATGAGTACCGGGCATCACAAGGACATGATATCGAATCTTACTAATGTGTACTAATCTTACTAATATTTGAAACACGTACCAAAAGTGTACTTGTGCTTCACCTTCATATCATCTCATTCTCATTCACCGACAGCAATAGCCTAGATCTTATCATAGAGTGCGGTGTGAAACCAAATATAAATGAATACAAAATGAACATGTAAATTGATTCCGTACAATCTGAAACCATTTACTGGCTAATGCATAAGAATAATTTACCACAGTTCTCTGCTATGACCTTTGAATGTTTGATTATTATTATTAATTACTGGTTTCATCCAAGCTATGATTGTTAATGAACTCAAAATATACTTCCAAATAAATCTGATATATCATCAAATTAATCCTAGAAGACCTGAAAAGAACAGAGTTTATTTTCATCTTCTGACCATTGAAAACATGGGGATAGAGGATTATCTTGATCATCAATTAGACCAATCAGGTGAATTCAGTCTTATACAAATTGGTGGAGTATTTCATCGGGAGGCTTCTTTTGAATGAGGCACACTTTAAATCAAGCTTATTTTTTCAAGGAAAGGTTGAAGTCACTCAAGAAGAGTAAGAATAGAGTAAATATTATTCATTTTGATAAAAGCATCGTCTTTGGTGAAAGTTCTGTTCTTGTACATTTTAATGATCTTCCTCCTCGACTGACTTGAAAAGAATCTCGCGAGAAAAGCAGAGTTCAAGTGAATACAGATTGGGGGATGTTGTAGATATAGGGTGGTATTTGCACATTCTATACTATATTCTATGGAAGGCAGATAGCGTTATCTGTATAAAGAAATGATTATGCGCCTTTAAGAAGATCCATGCATGAATACAATACAGAAGTGGATGAGGAAGGTGAATATTCTACTTCATTATGATGAATGTACACGACATAATTCTTGAATATGAATATAAATCATACATTAATTATATATATATATATATATATATATATATATATACCGCTATATATATATATATATATTATATAATAGCATTTGGTCACCTGACTGTCGGAATATTACGTTTGTATAGTACAGAATGATTTAATAATATATGGCAATGTATTTCTGGAGACGTGAACTTTTATACTTGGATCTATTTCTATCACTGACCAATAATCAATACAATATTGATATTGATTCAATAATCTTTCGATAGGCGTATGTAGTATATTGTGAAATGTGATATATGAAATGAAGCCAGGCCGTAGGATATTCAGTTAGAGTAAATAAATATACTTCAGAACTTTCACGCGAACTAATATACTACCAGCCCACAAACTTTTAAATTAAACCAACATTTCATCGTCATCTTTTGTTTTGCTTGTTCGTAAGTTATGAGGGTGCGTACGATATTCCATGATAAACAATGTTTGAAATTGGTTGATCCTGGATACAGATTTACAGCAGTGAAGACTTCTTGCTCACCTTGCATATACTACTATAACCACGCCCTTCTCTCACCCATCTCTATCATTCTCTCGCCCTCTCTTTCTCTCTCTCTCTCTCTCTCTCTCTTTCTCTCTCTCTCTCTCTCTCTCTCTCTCTCTCCCTCTTTTTTCAATTTCACCCACCCACATCATCCTTCCCATCGCAATATTTTCACCGCCGACGATAACTAGATACATGAATAATGACTGCAATGACAGCTAGTGTATTTTCTCGTTTGATTCATGAGGTTCAAGTTGATGTTCTACTAAATGAATGAATCTTCTGCTCATAGTTGAACAGTTATCCGTAAATCGTTTACTTTTGTTTCAGCATCGCCAACAAACAAATATAATTCATATTCTAATAGTTCTTATGACTGAATGTATTTCCATATTAAACGATTATAAAATCATGATAAATATATATATATATATATATATATATATATATATATATATATATATATATAGAGAGAGAGAGAGAGAGAGAGAGAGAGAGATTTATTAATATATGGATTTTGAACATTCAAACACAAATTAATTTCCCTCTCATTCAGCATTTTGTAGAGTTCTCACCTCTTCTAGAGTTGGCACGAAAATAATTGATTAAACCCCATCCCTATAGCCTCTATTATACGTTGGAATATCAATTTACACAAAAATTATATGTATATATGTATATATATATATATATATATATATATATTATATATACCATATATATATATATATATATATATATATATTATATATACCCATATATATATATATATATATATATATATATATACAAGGACCCCTGATGACTCCGCCTTCTCATGAAGTCTGTAGTTTCAATTTATACAAAATAGACTTTCTCCTTAATACAATCATTATGGTTATACATATATATTTCACAGCAAAATATGTATTCCTAATTGCTTTCGAAGCCAAGTTACTAATGGGTGACCATGTGTTATGTTAATGCCCGTCTTTAGCTTCCTCAATAATTATAAATACAAGTTTTTTTGCATATATTTCCATTCATCAAATCGTATCATCATTCCTTGGATTTGTCTCCTCAGAGATAACCATACATTATTATATTCAATATCGAATGTTTGAAGCACACTCTATATAGTTCCACATACAGGGATGTAGCCCGTATAACCTGGCTGTTGGTGGGGTCGTTAAGCAACAAAAAAAAAGGGGATGTACCCTACTTCTCAGGTAATGTGTTCAAGCATGCATGACTCTATCTTCTTCTCAGTTACCGTTCCCCAGAATATACATTACCGACAAATAACCTTTCTTCCAATAGTTTTCCTTTTCGGATATCAATTATGGAAATTATAAAAAGTGGTAACAGGACGCGTCCTTGTGAGACTCCAGAGCTTACATTAACGGCGTCTGAAAGTATTTGATAGATCCTGATTCTTTTTATCCCCCTGCCGTCAGGGAAGTTCAACATTACACCAACATCTGCTATTTTATCCTTGCGTCAATGTGTGTAATGTCGTGAATCGTGAACTTTATCGTAAACTTTCTCAACTGCCGAGAGTATAGCAACAATTTCTAGATTTCCAAGTGACCTATCATATCAAGTCTTCATAAAACAATCAAATCATGAACACTTTTCTCATTGTCTTTTCACTATATTATCATCACACAATATGTAGAAACCTGCTATAGAGCTATTATATAGCGTACCCTTCAGTATGTTCCGGAACAATCTCCAGATACAATATTTTATCATAAGTAACCCTTTGGTCATAGTCTTCCCTTATATCCATCAATAACATGAAATATTTGTAAAGGATCAATAAAAAAAATCTACACACACCATCGATCAATAACACATGCAGACAAGCACAAATGTAAAAATCTATGGTGAATTAAACCAGCGAGAAAGGTTTCTGTGTCGACGTCTTGATCAGTATTTCCGATCAGAGCGACGATCGCTCCGATGACAGGAGCAAGGTATCGGCTCAGTTCGCTCGACTAGCTGTCATCAACAGCTGCGATCACATCTCATAGAATCTGTCACGTGACCAAACCAACAGGTAGAATAAGGAATCGAAACAGGTTTCATTAACAAGACAGACTAACTTAGACATGACAAATCGGGAAATGGAACCATGTAGACTTAGTACATCGATCATATCGGTGATGAAATAAACGATAGAGTATGTTAATATTATAAATTAAAATTGCTGCTCAGAAATCTGGAAAATCAATACTGTTCAGTGTAGAATAAGTGGCCACTGAATAACTTCAAATACATATATATTTTATTTATTCATAGGTCTAGGCTATACGGCAATATTTTGTGAGTGAAGAGTTTGCGAATTACCGTATCAAAATTCAAATGTGAATTTTCATGTCATTGTTGGTATTTGTTCATCGTGATACTCTTGACTATTGTTGACCATCTTAATACTGACTGGATATAAAAACAATCAACCATAAATTTTATTCAAGAGAAAGAAGGAAGACGAGAGGTGGTTTTTAATTGCACCCAACTGCGTCTTCCTAGTGCGTGGTTATACCCAGTTAAAGGTCGATTATCTTGATTATTCAATAAAACTTCAAACAGGCTGACATATACATCAGGCAACCGCTGTGACCTGTGTGCATCACACCTGCGTCCAAATATATCTAATAGTTCGTTCTAAAATAAAAATATGAGAATATAATCTTCTGTTGAATGTACTCTGAAGTTCAATGAACACATCATTTCAATGTATGTTTCCTATACGACACTATACAATGAATCAACCAAGGAAAATTGTTTCATTGAAGTAAAAAAACAATTTGTCCACAAAACTGAGTAACACAATGCGAATTATAATTCAAGCTATAGCTATAGGACTCCATCAGAGAGTGTTTTATATTGAATTGATAATCTTAAACCTTTCCCGCAATTAAATTTACAATCAATTATATACACACAATATATTATTCTGTATAGTGAATAAATTCACATCATTATAGAGGGTTTGCATAGATTGCAATAATCACGTATATTCAAAATTATAAAAAAAACAAGAGAAAGAAAAAAATGTTATGGTACCATATTACATATGGTATCACTTTTTTCTCTCTTTTGAAATTTTAATCCCCCTACTAATGAACTTATTCGATTATTTTTCAATTGAAAACCATTTTTTTTTCTCTCAATCTTCTATTAAATATTTAGATATGAAGATATGAAAGGAATTATTTGGGTTTTATGAGGTAATTATAGTTTTAGAAAAGCTGTGGAGGCTCGGGTGTTTCTAATTTCAAATTCACAAGGCTATATATCGCATTTTCATGATGTGAGAAACCATTAATCTTTTTCAAACAAGCCCGAGAAAATAACTGAGAATCATAAATCTTTCGATTGAGTCACTGTATTTTAGAAACAAAATGTGTAATTCTGGATAAGAATGTTAGTTAATGGTTTTCAACGAAAAGTCTTTTCAGCTATCAGTCTTTTTCACTGTCTCGTTCAGCATAAATATACATGTATTTAGATTTTAGACTGGTTAAAATAAAGGTGTCTTAGATAATTAGATTATCTCAAAACAACGTCCAGAATGAATTTATCAATTTGTCATTTATCAATTTTTTGAATTTATCAATTTATCAATTTAATAATCAGATTCAATAGTACGTCCTAGGACATTTACTCCTGAACTCAATTCTTCTGTTTTACGTTCTGTTTTACGGTTTTACGTAAAACACTGAAATGCTGTACCGTTGTTGATCAACTTTACACTGGATGTGGGTGGTATAGGTGATAATACGAAGGGAGAGGGGAGGTATTACGAGAAGAGAGGGCAATAGATTGTTGTTCTGTAAACCAGCTTGGTAAAGTGCCACCCCTCTCTTCTCCAACCACAAACACCAACACAAGACCAGGCACATAAAACATATACCAACACGTCCAACTCACATACAATGGCACGTAAGAACGTATACTGAATACAGAATTACTTTTATTCAAATCAGCAAAAAACCATCCTCCTATTGGAGCGAACAGACTTAAAAATAAATAAATAAAAGAATTACTGACTGTAGAATCAACTATAAAAGATAAGAGAACCGCGATCAAACGGTTTTCCTCGAAGTTTTATGCTTCTAAAGGACCACCCCAGAAACCTGTTACATCATGGCGCCAACCTTAAGGTTATGACCTTTCGTCTTTTGATTAGCCAACCCGCTTGCGCGCATCTAGCTCGTTCTTCTTGTTGTGTTTGTGATGTTGGTATTTGTGTGGAGAACTGGTTGCACGACAATGCTATAGGTTGACAGTTGGGCTGTATCATTGGCTAGGATCGAGTTTATGAGACAACTCCTAGAGCTACCGGACAATGTGGATCGAAAGATATAGTAATGTAGCGTCGAAAACAACGCTGTGAATACCGTACTGTGAGGAGTTCTTCTCAGTGGTGGACTGGGCCCTAAAAACAACACAGAACTGAAGATAATCGAAAATTGTATCATGACTCTGAATAGTGATAAATATGTTACTGCATTCACATCTAGAACCATATAATTGATATTATATTAACTTACACTTATGATATTCAAAATACCTCAATGATTTGAATGATTGCCAGTAGATGGGACCTATGGGAATTTTGAAGAGCTGTATCGCAGCAGATCACTTCTTGTCCATTTCAATATTTTTCCTCTACAAGTACAAGTATTATACAATACATATTGTACATAAAGTACAAGTAAGTACAAGTACTCTACATGTATTATATTTTCACGTGATGGATGTTCATTGTTCTGTAGATTATCACATCCATAATAATTTCATGGATGCTCATAAACTAAATGATTTCATGCATCTAAAGTAGGGCTACACTGAAGTCCATATACTATATAATACTAGAATCCAGTGTGTATTATATTAATATTTACTTATTAAAGACTATGACATTATATTGGTTGCCAAAGACAAATAATAACAATCGAATATGAATTAACTAAGACTAAAAACCACAATAGTCAACTAATAGAGTAATGAATCACAATAATGTATCGAGTAAAAAAAACATTCCAATGATGATAGATCCAAGAAGAATGATTACTCAAGAAATTATGATAGAAAATAATGTGAAAGTATTAGAGTATGAGCAGATACATACAAATAATATAACATACAAATGATAAATTAAAATATATACATATGTGAAATGTGTGTGGAGATGATTTCTCAGAATGGCAATAGACCCTTTTAAAGCTGAAATCCATGTCAAATTTATACAATTAGTGTTTTGATTCCAAATTTCCCACAAAATTACACACAAAAAACGTGTGCCTATTAAAATACCAATTACAGTAATACTCGATATAATACGGGTGGTTTCCAAGTATGAAGTTGCTGTTTCATAAATGTGTTTTTTCTTGATGTCCAATTGATTCTGAGGCAATTGTCGACATCGAATTTTGTATTGAAAGCTAGCTGTGACTTTAACTTATAGTCTAGTGTTATGTGTGTTATAAACCTTTCCGAAAAAGAATGTGGTTGGTTGTTTTTGTATTTTCTGGGGTACATTTTTCAAATAAAAATATATGTGTTTGTATATATTTTTGGGTTCCAGCCAAGAATATCAATTAAGGACCACACATATCCTGTGCTTTCTTTGACAACATCTGGGCGATGTCGTAATAGTGTTCTAGAACCTGATCTATATAATATACCTGTATATCTCCCCAAAAGCTTCTTGATCTTTTTCAGTAATTAAGAGAACCAGCGAAGAAGAATTACGAGCTATTGTTTCAGATGTGAACCCCTTCTCGATACAAAACCCTAAATTACCTTTTTGTCATTCATGAAACAAGGGTAGAATGGAAGCGTGCGACTTTTCATTTCAAAATTCTGAAGCTACAGCCCCTAAAAAAATAATGGGTCAATAAAATAGTTGGGTCTTATTTCATTTCACTTCGTGAACCAAGTTTAACGACGTGTTGAGTATTTTATTGGAATGGTATTCTGAGTTGAGATCTCACATCTGATTCACAATTGAAATACTATTTTTATCATTATTCTAAATATATATATATATATATATATATATATATATATATATATATATATATATATATATATATATATATATATATATATATATATATATATATATTGATAAATTCATTTTTTCGGTGAAAATGCCACGATAAGTATACATTATGAAATCTTAATAAAAGACTTGATGTTTTACTCAAAAAATACTCAAAAAACTTAATCAATAAGTTTTTTATTAAGATTTCATAATGTATACTTATCGTGGCATTTTCACCGAAAAAATAAATTTATCAACAATTATCACCAGGTACTAAAGCAATCTCAAGAAGAATATTGATAAATATTCCACGAGTATTTCATGCAGACCTCCGCTCCTCCGGACCACCGTCCATCATGCTATACAAATGATTCTTCTGTTCCTCAACAGAAGTAGACAGTAGATTAATACAATAATAAAATGAAACACAGAGCTGTTGAAGTCTCAACTTTTATCGATCGAGATGACCGTGCATATATCTCAGGATGTCGTCAAAGTAAGAAGCTGTTTTATCATCTGGGTCGGTTTTATTGGCCGACATACCTTCGCGTCCAGGTCTGTCTTGCGAAGCTGAACTTGTTGGTGAGCCTGAATGTATCCTTGCCACTATTACGATAATACTGGAGAGGTCTCAACCCACTAATAGACGCTCATTGGATGGACATTCAAAATTCAATGAAACTTGATACGTACAATTGAAG
Source organism: Brachyptera putata (assembly GCA_907164805.1). Lineage (NCBI taxonomy): Eukaryota > Metazoa > Arthropoda > Insecta > Plecoptera > Taeniopterygidae > Brachyptera > Brachyptera putata. The sequence continues at coordinate 11,630,808 of OU015468.1, read as the reverse complement.
AGAAGGATATCTGACTGTATTTTCTCTTTTTCAATTCCAGCTCATTCCATTCTCTTTTACTTTTTTTAGTATTTTATAATATGCAATTAATAGGCTGAGAACTAATCCAAGAGTCTCCTATATGTGGGTGTCTCATCGAATAGAATGTATGACGGGATTTTTACAGACCATACCTTCCCATATTCATTGATACAATACATTGACTGAAGAGATGGTCAAGACGTCCCATGTAAGTTACTTCGCGAGATTCAAAACCCTTTCATTATTACCTGAAGTTACTGCAATATCATCAATACACATTAATAGAACGCTGCTAGCAGTTACGTTGAAATCTTGGCAGTCAAGCCAGGCAAGCATCCGTCTTACCGTCGACTGAAGCACAATCGCCGAAACGATTTTCAGCACTCTTAGCGGTGATTGCCGGTACTACAGGAAAAGGAGTGTGAGGAGGGTAGAGACAAAGAAGTGGGGATGAGAGTGGGGATGAATCCTAATTCAACGTTGGGTGATTTGTCTTTGTATATCTTTAGTCTATGCTTGTACGATAACGTTTGACGTGAATATGCCCACTGTAGAATTGGATTGAAAATTTTACTTTTCGACTCTGGACACTAATCAAGTGGAATATGAGAGACTTCAATATGGACATATGGAGTGAAATTAATTATATCTGACAGATTCAGTATTTTATGTGAGTAAAACTTATTATTTCCAATAAGCTTACTCCCCATTTTCTATTTGTAATTGATTATGATCGATTTTGCCAGTATAATGTATCAATTGGGTCATATATTTGAAATAATGAAGTTAGTATTGTAGTAAAGGAGAAACTTAGATTGAAATCAAAATCATCATTACTTATCATTGGAGCTATTGGAACCGGGAGAGAGATACATATATATTACTTGAGTACAATCAAATAGTTGTATAGCCATATAATATATTACGTTTATTGGCATTGTTTGATTAACATGATCATTCATACACAGAACATCCACTGGTTGTAACATTGTAATGATATATTTACATGACTTGCTTTCGTAAAAATACGTGTATATGACAACTTATAGCATGATATTACATTCCCCCCTTGTCCTGTCATAACATAAAACATTGTCAAGGTTTTACCAATTAGGGGTATTTCACGTTGCTTTTCACATCGATATATATCGATATTGAGACAAACACTGAGTTTTCTTATCCAGATAAAATTATCTTCATAATTGACCAGATTTTAAAAAGTATTCTCTTTTATCTTTAGACGTTATTTTCATGTATTATATTCATCTTTATCCAGAAGATAATTTTTTATATGATAGCACTCAACTTGATCATTATTTTTCACTTCGAGAAGATAACTATTACAGAAAATTCGCCAGCAATCATTTACTTTCACTTATTTGGATAATAAATGGAGCGATAGGATGATAAATTAATTGTGTGAAAGATGGGAAAGAATACTTGTATGAACCTTCGGTGATCTACAGTCAATCTTGGCTTTTCAGTACTACTTTAATAGTGGACATACACAGGAGACCATGTCGACGAAATATCAGTTTTTGATAATAACTCTGAAATGGTTTGACATATGAACATTTCAATGAAGGAGAAGTTCAAATCTTTCCATACCAATCAAAGGATAATAATAATTTGATTATCACACCAATCTATGCTTCTTGACTGGAATATTCATACATCGAAAATAGTACCGTTTTTATGTAGAAAAAAATGCATACGATCCATTTGGAAGTTGATAACATATCTGCATTGAAAATTATATGCATTATGTGAAGTGAAAGCTATCTTCAAAAAGCGGATATTACGTGATATAATCAAATTCTTGCACATTGTGGGTTACTCGAGGCAAGGTTGAACTTGGAACTTTTTTCTGCGAATATATACTTTCGGTATCTAATTGAGAAGCTTAGCTCAGTTCATAATGTATTTGAGTTCTGTTTTTGTCTGATGGTTACCCCAGTCATGGATCCTACGATAAACCCAACTTACAAACAAAACGTTAAAACAAAACATGATTGTTATGACTAGGAGCTAGAATTATAACTATCGTATCGACAGTTTACGAAGTCGTTCGATAGTTATAATCCTAGACATTGGTGAGTTGTGGAACTTCTGATGTGTGAACATCGTTTGAAATCATGAAACAAATGTATATGATTCAATTCTTTTGTATCCAATAATCAGAGTGAAGTAAGCTACGCGAACGTTGATAAATGCTCGAATAATACATGTTTCAAGACTAGATTAACAATTCGCCGTACATTGATATGTTTGCTCTCTTATCACTTGAGTAACACGTTTGCTATGTGTGGGTATATTTCATATTCCTATCAACACGATTAGAGTGTTCGGATTCAAGTATCAAAACTCAGTCATCCACGCTATTTTGACTTGAACAATATCGAAAACATTTTAAGAAACATTCCAAAATACGATCATTTAACCATATACTGAACATTGAATTACAACTTCAGATCTGAGTTGTGGTCTAGCTTGGATCCCGATGTTTTTTGCTCTAATATTCGTAATTATATATTGGCGAATTGGCTGGATGTAGAGTTACAGTGAAGTGTAGTTCCAGTCCAATAATAAATAATTTAAATACATATTTCAATTTATTCAGAACGTGAAGAATTATCGACAATTTTAGTGATTGCTTTCTTAGTCATGAAGAGCTATTGATAACAATTATTGAACGATTAGAAAATGGTCAGTTGAAAGTGGTCAAAGATCAATTCCTGAATTATTATAGAAATAGATTTCGTTGAATAAGAATTGATACTGAAGATTCGAACACATCATTTCGTTCGACTGTAATCAGAATCACAGTACACAGATGTGTCACGCTCGAATTTCTTTCTTCTTATTACATCCGAAGTTGCTTTTGGTTTTCATAGTAGTCACAAACAAGGAGTTTCTCAAATACAATGTCCTCAGAACTTTGAATATGTATATCTGATCTTTAAATATAATCACAATCAACCAAAATTGGTTATTTTATTTTGTGAATAGATCTCTTGAATTGTCACCAAGGTAATCGATCACACGTAGCCTACGCCAAGATATTAAAGAGGCTTCTGGATGAATAATATAATTTCTGAGAAACAGGATTTCTTATAGCTCCAGAGAGAAAGAAAACAAAGATTGAATACAGAGGAGTCGGAGGCTAAGAGAGACAGTAATTGATTGTCCAATAGTAGGCCTATTATCCAATAGATTGTCCAATAGTATATTTCAGCAACAGTGATATCAGTATGAATACTCAATTCAGAAAATGTGATGTATCTTAAATAAACTTAAAATATACGTTTAAAACCTGTCATTCATAATACTGATAAATCACTCCATGTCACTTTCCTGATCTTTCCTGATCTCCTGATTTTCAAGTCAGTACAATCTCCAAATGACACAGGAGAAATAATACTGTTACAGACTAGACTAAAGATGTTATTTTTCCATTCGATTGTTGATGCGATTGATTAGAGAATTCATATATACATCTCTTATCTCTTCTGGTCCGACGAAACTACCGAGCTCTAATTGTATTGAATAATAGAGACGGTCAGTTGTAACCATCAACACCTTTTGATTGCAGACAAGTCTTACGAATCACATATTTGGTAGTTCAATCATCGAAGTTGCACGGTCAAGCATCTCAAGCAAATAAGTCAACCGTATACATTATCCATGAGAAAAACCAACACTCACCAACATGAGTAAATCGTGTCGAAGTAGCTTTTAAGTATATTCTGAGAAGTGCGATGCGTTACAATTATAGATGCAAATTGTTATATTGTTATTTTTTCGGATAATTTTTATAATTATAACCATTTTATATTCTGGTGTTAATAATAATGAATTCAAATCGCAGAAAATCGAAAATTGGCACCACCACCACTATCGTTAGCTGATTAACCCAGCACTGTCACCAATGTTACAATTGCATTGGAGTTTTAATTCAGACACCAGAATCTATACTATAGCAGGCACTGTATTGTGGCGGGTTCTCAATATAATCTTTATACGTCGAGAATGAGATGTTATATAAGTGAATGCCTTGCCATTTCTTTCATCAGAGTTCAATAATTTGGACTCTGATAAATTTTGGTAAATTTAGCAGTTCTCAATATGAAATACCTCGAATCTACTTTTGATAAATTCATGAATGTGACACTAATTTAGACACATTTTCCTTCAATTTCCAAAAAACATTTTCCATCAGTCGAGTTCTTTCATTCATGGATTCTGAATAATAACTCGAGATTTTTCGAATCTTGTCCATATTTTCTGCTTACATAAGCTAATATGACTACTGATAGAGATCGCTGAAGCTAATAATGTGAGTTTGGTGATGAGTCAAATCTTCAGGGGTGGGGGGACGTTGCGGGATACTGCTATTGCTATCACCCATCATTATTGACGCAGATCCAACTGATGGAGGCCGGCTTATTGACGTCATGCTCAAACCACTATTGGCATTGTTACCTTCTTGACGCATCATATTCCGCCGCCATTTTGCGCGAGCATTCTGAAACCATACCTGCAAGAACAAAGATTTAAAATTATTTTTCACGTTGCTGTTGAGTTCAATGAGTTCAATATCTTGAAATTTGGATCACCAAAATTGAATTGGCTTGGCCGTGAAAATGTGTTTTTTGCTAATTTTTTCAAGGATTCTCACAATTATGACATTTAAGAAATAGATACACAATAAATGGCAGTGAATGAATGGAGATAATTCAAGCCACTCACAGAGAAGTGAACATGTCGTAATAACGGTAGTGTAGAAGCTCTATGAGAAATATTCAAAATTATCGTATACGACGTGCAATACGCCACATTAATTTTCATTACGAAATTATCGTATACGATGTGCAAAATTCCCTTAATTTGCTACTACAAATACGTTACAATTACGTTCTCAGCCTTCACCTATATCTTGATTACTGATGTACTCAAGTTTTAACATACAACTCGACTATGTTTGATACCAAGGGCGAATGTGAGTCGATTCAGCGAAATATCAATTTTTGGAAGAGAACTTTTGCATGGTGTGAGATGTCAAAATTCTAGCACGGGAAGATATATATAAGATATATATATATATATATATATTTCACCTTCATGCCTTCAAGATGGTATAACTGGCACCTATTCAATTCATATCGCATAGTTTTCCATAGTTTTCATTTCTGCATAATTTTCAGCTTTCGAGCTACATAGGCCTACCTGTGAAAGTTTCAGAATTTTTTCATTTCACATCATTTTGGAGATACTCTGATTGATTTTTTTCTCATCTCTCAGAATTTCGATATCTCATACCGTTCAGAAGTTATCTCCAAAAATCTCCCACGCACTCGTGAAATCCAAAACATACTATGTCTTTACCTGAAGTACTCTCTTCGATAAGCCAGTTTTCTGAGCAAGTTGTTTTAAGTCTTTAGCATCAGGATTCTGATTGATTGCAAAATACGACTTCATCGTCCTCAACTGGTGATGTTTGAACGACGTCCTCATTCTCTTATTCCTCTGCTGTTGTCCTGGATTACAGGGGGAGGCCACCGACGAGTCGTAAGCCAGTGATTCCATTGAGGAAGATAGGTCACCGGGATGAAGTAAATCTACACAATAGAAAAATAATACAAAAATAATCAAATCACATCAATGTGCTGAACGTGTGCATTGGTTAGAAGGGTTCAACAGAGCACCCCTAACATAGGAACCAAGGATCAAGCAGACATCAATGTCAAGACTTGATGATATTGAATGTATTGGCATGGGTTAAAGAGTCGCTTGAGGGTTGAAGGGTTGAACTGGTTTTCCTCTCTTTCGTTACATATATAGTTGGGACTGGTTCATTGAGAATATGCCACGGCCGTTTCCTTCCCATACTGACCACAACTTACAATGAAATGTCCTATCATAATATCTTATCTTTACATAATCTCGGTTTTCATTTATCGATGCCAATAGAACTTGGCATTAGAGTCAGTCGTGAAACCCAATAAGAAACCGTTTGATCATGTGATGACGAGGTTGTCATTCAATCGCGATGTTCGAAGAGTGTTGGAGTGTGACCATTTTTCAAATCATCCGGGCAAGGGGAGTATGTTAGGAAAGGAAAGGATGTATAAGAGGCAAGAAGGCAAGGAATTGGATCGAATTCCGTTCAAATATATAACATCATGACAACAGTTTTTCTATAACAATGTGAAAATTTAATGATAGGTATAATATATTAAATTGTTCTCCTCACAGAGGCAACTATGGACGGAACCTCATATATACGTATACCACTTACACGATGATGTGAAATAGGGTATTACTCAGAGGAAAAACTCATTTATCCTGAAAAACAAATTGATCCAAAATTAAATTTCTCTCAACTGGTCAATTGGCATAGCTCTATATTTCTATAAAGTGACCTTAATAATAGACCATTCACACCCGAATGGTCTTTTAACACGGGTTCAACATATGTCTAGTGAATATTTGATTCTTTTGAATTGTATGAAGTGTTTTGACTGAGTAAATTCGAATAATCTCAAACTTTCCGCGATGATGAAGAAACAATCAAGTTTTTCAATTTCACATAGGCCCAGCATTTCTATGAACAGATTATACACACTGGCCTTTCACTGGATTCTCCATAACTGAAGTATATAGATTATTCATAGTTTATGAACAAAAATACAGATTTGTCAGGTATTCATCAAGAATCCTACAAACTCAATTGGAATAAAAACTGAATCAAAACGACTGATGAATTGAACCTGTACCGATATTTACTCGAACATAGATCTGAATTTAATTCTGATTTATCAGATCAATGCCTGGAAAATTATCGAAATTATCGAAAACTCAAAAACATTTTGGTTAATAATAATTCAATTGAATTTGATCCGAGTATGGAGTACATCTTTTGATTAAAAAACAAGATTATGTAGATAATATAAATCACGATAATTTTTTCATCAATAAATTTAAAATATATTCGTAGAAAAACAATTCTTGCAGAAGATATTTCCCGTTATAAATGTGTTGAACGTTTCATCATGACAGAACTCTTCACCGGATGTTCTTCTTTCTTCATGTACGATTATCAAACAGTTGGCTGCTTTATCGGCTGAGCATGTATCACTATTGTATTGACATTGACCGACATTGTATCGGTGACAAGCACGACAATAGGAAATAATAGAACGACTACAGCCAGGTATTTGCTGCATAAAAGATGCAAACAAAAAATATAAGAACAGCATAATGACATGTGGTTATGTGGTAAGACGTTTTATATTAAAACGATTTCTATTCGTGCACTTAGAGAATACGTATAGTTAGAAATGCGTATGGAATCTATGAAATCTAGTTTGTTACTATTGAATGCACTTCATATCAATATTGAGATATTATGAATCAAATGAAGTCCTAAAAAGGAGCTTTATAAGATCGATTGAATAGAGTCATTAATATGTTCGAAAGTGAATACAAAATTATCATAATAATAATAATAATGGTGATAATAATGATGAAACAATTCTAATAATAAGAATAAGAACAAAAATAAAAATTATGATAACAAAATAATGAACTGAATTGCAGTTGTAACTGGACATAGGTTCAGTGGCAGTTCGGTACCGGGAAACCGAGACTTACTTCAATAGACCATAGTAATGATGCAAATAATATATATATATATATATATATATATAGCTACAATATAATACATACACAATATATATATACAATATATACACAATATATTGACTTACTTTGTTTCAATGAATTTATTTAAAAAATATGGCATGTATGTTTTTTACTGTAGGGCCCACTGTATCGAAGACTGATCCAGCAATAATCCGAGGATTACAATTATATGATACAACAGCTTATTATTGACGATTCAAATATCAATAACACTTTTTGTTATATTGGTTTACCCCGATTTTACAAAATCTCAAAAGTTTTTACTGAACTCATCAGAATGGTTTGGATGAGTCTCACAACAGAACATCTACTATGCATGCAGAAATTCGTACCCCCAAATGACCAAGCTGTTTGGGTCGTTATACGAGCTATATATATATATAATTGAAACAGATGCGTTGATACAATTGAGATTACGGTATTTCATAAATGTTCTCTCCTTCCGTGTTTTACTGTTTTCTTTTTGATTGAATTCAATTGGTGAAAATCGTCATGAAATAACCAGGAATAACCACGCACGTCGAAGATATCAAATGAATGAAAATGTGAGAAATACATCATAATATAGTCGGTCGTTAATTTAGCTTCTTCACATTCATAAACAAATAGAAATGGCAATGGTTAAATACACTGATTTTTGGTTGACCCTCTGCATGAATAGTCTAAATCGTTTTTATACTAGATCGTGATGAGTATATTTATGAAATAATTACTAGGAAATCGCAGTCTACTAGGAAAACGCAGTGTGATGAGCTGAGAAGTATGAACATCCAGAATGAAATATATATTCTGTCAAGTTCACAAAACTTACTGATACTTGTTGCTATACCGTTGCTAAGTGTGCTATGGTTGATATACAACCTGTTGGGTTTGTTAGCTTAGGCCTATTGAGTAAAATGTATACTGATAACGCGTTGTTTTCGGTGATTCTCGTCCGATTATTGTAAAATCAATGAAAATGTGTATGTTGAATGTTTTTATGTTCATAGTGAAAAGTTTAGAGCTTCTGGAAAATTGTTGATTTTCAAGTATTTTCCCTCTGGGCTATTATGAGGATTTTCCAAACTTTCCGATTTTTTCCGAGAGAATAGTCGAACCACTATCTATGAAAAACTATCCCAACCAATATAATGTCAATGTGCAAAATACGTTTCATGTGATTGGTTATTTTTGCTGACCTATTCACCACTCACAAAATTACAAAAAATGACAAAGCTCGACTGTTTTCGTATATGTGGAATGAAAGTCTTTGCTGCGATTTGCTCATCTCAAACTATACTCATCACCAATTATGTTTTCATAAGAGGAATTACATTCGGTAATTAATTCAATTTCGATTCATTTTGCTGTCAGCTGCAGTTACTCAATAAATTAGCATTGGCACAATGGTGACAGAGAGTAAGATAATTCAATCAATTGCAAACTCAATATGTCAATTACTCATTGTGATTCCGACTCTTATAGGAAATAACAAATCACTATTAATTGTAATGCTTTTGAAATATATGACGTGGTAACGTAATAGATTGAAACAGAAAATCAAAAAGAATGAACGACCATTATTTATATCAAAGTTAATTTAATTTTTTATTATTATGATAAGAGGGGACCATTATTCTGGATCAACTGGATTAAACAAATTAACGCGATCATTCAAGAATTTATCTTTTAATGTAACGATGTGTCCCCTAATGTTTGCCTGAAATAAAAACAATAATCAAATGATTTATAATTATTTGCCTTATCCAAGTATCATCTTTTACCGAACAGAAGTTCTGAGTTGACATTCTTGTGCTTGTTTTCGACATTTATTGAACACTTAACTCTTCTAGTTTATGAACCAACGTGTTTTATGAACAATACCACGTGACATGAAATAAAACAAAACTTCTGGGTGATTTCAATTTAATGCTTCTAGTAGTTTTATCTAAGAAAGTGTGTGTTATTTATTAGTTCGAAGCTGATCAAAGCGCGATAACTGTTCGGTAAAAGTTGGTGGGTGGGCTTTTTCTATCGAACAGCAACAATGTCACCTGTCGCCACGATTGGGTCCAACCATACTCTTAGACAATGACAGATGTGAATCGCTTTCCAGATTCATTGATTGGATAAGACGCCATGAAAGCAACCAATAAAACGACTGTATCCGGTCAGAACAACATGGCTGCCATCTTTGATACAAGACGTTTATCCAGTTGGTATCAAAGTATAACACGGCCAACTACACATCGGATGGCGATGTGGGGAGGATATTATTGAATTGAGAGAGAAAAAATAATTTGTCGACTTTATCATGAATCGGGTAGTGATTTTCTTCATATGTGTAATGATATTTGTTTCATTTCATGTATATCTAGATCAATAACAGCTCAGTTGAATATGATTATCTTATTTTTCAGCTGATTAATAGTTTGTCGCGATATACATGGAATATCTGTATACTCTGGTGTGACTAGACTATGTGAATAGTAGTTCCATAACACTTGTTGCATAGCGAATTAATTACATCAATTTTTATAATTATTACACTGGCAGAGTTACAGTGGTCAAATAAACCACCAGTTAGCTAGTTGAACATTCATCCCTACATTTTGATCCTTGGATAATGATATAGCTAAATAGGACTTAAATTGTCAATTTTGATTTCGAATTCATTGCTATAAAAATAGAGCTATAAATAAATAGAGCACAAGTATGACATGGTATGATTAACGAAAGAATATGTGTGACGGTGGAGTTTCACGACGTGTTTTCAAGAGTCTCTATAAGGTTGTAAGCTTTCACGCTGTATAACTTCTCACTACACCACAATTTTGAGAAAAAACATGTTTCATATTTTGTGCCTGAAGAAATAATTGAAAAGAATTTGTATCAAACTAACCACGGCACGCGATTGACTGCACAAACGATTGATTTCGTTTTGTCGATGAGATACTCGCTTTCGACGATCAGGCACGCAAACCTTCAAGTCATGAATTCTCACCACCAAAGTTTAAGAAATATCGATTCGATTTTTGTTTAGAATTGTTACCATGAAACCATGTCATATTTTCGACAGACAGAATTTTGATGATGTAGGCCTATATGTACTGAACTTGACGAACGATTTAGTTCGTCTCGAACGCCTGTACGCTCCAATAAGCACGGGATTATTCATTTAACCATTCAATCGAATGTTTCCATCGTATAAAACCAGGCCAACAAAAATAGTACTTGAATCTCATCATTGTGAAGAATAAATTATGGTCGTTAGCTAAATATAAAATACAAATGGAAATGTGCTACTTTCAGTTCATTTCTAATGGAATTTAGCTTTTTTAGGGCATATGTCACTGATTCTAGAAAACAAGATTTGGGATCTACTAAAAATAGATACCAACGAGAAAACAAGAACACTGGCGTAATGAAATAAACCTTCCGAATTGAGTAGGCTAAATCAACTCACTTGTTGAATGCATAAATCTTGGTAGTTTTCGTGGGAGACAAATTCGAATCAGGTTTCCACAAGTGTTTAAAAAAGCATCATACTGATCTTTTAATTATTTCAGTCACAGATTTCTATAAACAAGTGATCGAAGTGAAAAACTTGCCCTTTGTCTATTTCTATATGAAATAACCGGTTGCTGTAAGACGCTATATCCGCCACCCAGTCAGAAGAGGCACCAATCGTTTAAAACATATTATACCGTATAGGTTTCAGTCGATAAACTTATACCGTTAACAAACAAGGGCACTAATTAACTATCACCGAACAGTATTAAAATAAATTTGCCACATTTTCTTTTTTAGGACACTTTTATTAATAGACACTCGTGTTTGTTCAACTGGGTGTCACCAAATTAATTATATGCCATTTGAAATTCAAAAACATTGAGAGACGTTTTTATCGTTGGAAAATATTTTAATATATTATATATCTATAAATAAGATCCGCTATCACGTTATAAAACTTCAACGTTTTCTTTACGGCGGAACATTTTAATTGTGTGAATAGAAATATACTCCAATTAATGTGCATGGTTATTTGGATGAGTTGTAAAACTTTTGAGTTTGAGAACTACATAATGAGATATAACATACTAAAGGTTATCTGAGATAGCACCATTCAAAATTGTTTTATTTAATTAGATGACCTGATTTACCATAACTCAACAGAAGTTATATAATCGGTACACTTGCCATAACTTAATGTTTATACAGAAAGTACGTGACTTAATGACAAAATAATGAGGAAGTTCACGACAACAGTTCCAATTATCAAAAGTCAACAGACTAAGAACCCTCTTCCTCATAGGTCGCCTTCCACCGTCTCACTTTACTTCACAAGTATAGACAGTGAGAACGATCATCACATGAATGAACGCAACGATGAAACACTGATTCTGTTTCCTGGCCTAAACAGTTCTTACATGTCTAGTTCATAGTGCATGCTTACACTTCTTCAGATTATAATATGTATCAATTATAGCTTCTTTGTCATTGGCATGTGTGAGGATTTAAGATTGTTAGTGGATTGATATGCTGCACAGTATTACTGATTTGGCGATGGTCACCAACCTTTCACTCGTCAAAAATGTGTAACATAGGCTTGAAGCTGACTTTGTGTTGCCTCGGTTATAGTCCATATATATATAATTATATATATATATATATATATATATATATATATATATATATATATATATATATATATATATATATATATATATATATATATATGTGTGTGTATGTATGTAATATTCAGATCACCCAAGTTATGGGCTAAAATACATCAATACTCGCATCATTCTGAAGTGTAGTTTGAATTTGATTCAGGCCAATTGGTAAGGGTATGTCAATTGAGAAAAGTTGGACTGCATTTGATACATTTTTGAGGATTCCTCGTCGGGTTAGAGTGGGTAGTTTGACTGTCCATAAAACGATGAAGGTGGATGGCTTCGGTTTCACGATTGGTAAAAATTGTATTTTGGAACACTAATCTGTATTGCTGTGTATCGATACCGTACAGCGGTAGGTAATTGTATTGCCCAACCCACCCCGCATCCGTTCATGAGTATAAATCTGCTTTTTGTCCGCTAAGATTCCTCTCTTTCGTTGCCAGTTTCATGCAGGTTCAGTCTACACATAAATTAGTAATAGTGTTTCGAGTTACGAATGGAATTGTGGTGTAATGCTGTCAATGTGATATCAAGTGCACACAAGACGAGTGCACACAAGTCTAGACAATAGCCTGCATGGCCTGAATCGATAATAAACTTTAAATACATTTATATAGAAACAATAATTGATGAATGAATATAATCTATTGTGCATGACCACGATGTATATTGCCAAGTTCAGACACGTACCAAGATATAGTATATTATCATATTATAACTTGAATTATATTTATTTTTCCACCACGCCGTTTGAATAGCCGCACATTCTCCATCGGTCTTTTTGTTTTTAACGCTTGGAATTCATAGAGGAGCTTGAGAATGGAATATATGTTGACAAATGCTGTATGTATGAACGGTATAAGAAATACTTGCAGGCAGTTGTTGCAGTAGTTGTTCAGCACCACAACCCAAATTGACCCGATCGAGAAATTTCAACAACCTTACCAACCTAACATAACCTGAGCAATAGCTTAAACTAAAACTAACTTGATCTATATAATCAAATACAAGAATACCTGGAAAATGAATGTGAACATATAGCCACTTCAGAATTGAACATAGGCCAGCTATATAGGGAATTTTGTTATTGATTCTTTTGTATTATGAGAAATACAAAACTGATTCGAATTTGAGTTAGAATGCATTAAACTGTGTGTACGGTGAAGTTTTAATCGCACATTCAGCGTGAATGAACACACAGAACGGCATGATTTGCTTCAGATCATGTAGCAATACGTTTCACTTAATGCCGTCTAGAATTGATACATATTAGTAGATGGAATACAACAATTCAACCTTGTTATAAGTTATGAAATTATATTATGATATTATGTTCAATTGTTACATAATGCATACAGTGTCGCCAGTGGTAATATTTTTATATCATATCAATAATTATCATTATTCCAATATATTAACTCTTACTTAACCCTTTCCCTCCCTTCCACATTATCTGTAAGACAGATGAACAAGTAATATGAATAATTTACTCAGATAATTCATATATAGTTATTAATAATCTGGTAGAGGAGCAAAACTACAGGAGCCAAGTCCCGTAACTATGTCCACCATTTCTGTACAAATTTTGGGAACAGGATCTTTACCGCAACTGGTACTTAAATAACGCCCCATACCTAGCTCCAAGAGACTATGAGATGATGTATAAGATATTTTGTACTATTGATATCTGTGTAAAGCGACATCAAGAATGCTGATATTGCATCTGTTATGATCTTGACAGTTTACATACTCACTATCACATGTTTCAAATTTACACATTTTTTCAAATTCATTCATATTTTTTCCTTTTGTTGTTTGATTGAGTTTGTTGAGGTTGATTTTGGTTTTGATGTATTCTGTGAACTCACAGTTATATTATTCTTCTCTTCATCATCTGTACATGAAAGCTTAAACCCGTAGTCAAGATGAAATATTTGAGAATACCAAAAACCTGGCCCTTCCACCAAAATATTCATATAGCACTTCATTAGAGACCCATAGACATATATACCCTTTTGCTTAAATGAGTTTCTTGTATTGTCATTGTAATTTATATAGTGTATTTCATGCTCTGAATGACAAATGCAGGAATAAAGTAATAATAAAATAATGATAATAACATTGTGGATTTCATTGTGACCGTTATCAAAACAAATGCCTGTTATTAATATTACTGGTGTTTTAAGAATGAATTAATGGAAAATCGTCTAGAATAATATCACGTAGGCAAAAAACTCATGTATCCTGTCTGATTCACCTTACACACATATTCATTAAATGTTTACTGTGATGTGTAATGAAGTTATACATAAGTACGAAAAACTACAGTTGGCGGTCATGTTTACGGTTTTTTGGATTTTAATTAGCAATCTTCATTCCTTCACGCTCATAATAATTGTATTTTCCTCTAGTTATTTATGAAATAAATTCCTATCAGTTCCAATTTTATGTTCTCATACAACTTGCATTCATCGATTGAATTAAACGAAACATTCGACGTTAATTATATTTCCGAACATATATAGGCATAATGCATCAAAGATGTATTTGTTTTTAACCTTATACAGCCGTAGGCAAGGGGGGTGTTTTATGAGCTAGAATGTTTCTCTTTTACATGCGGAAACAATGAGTGTATAGTTTCGAGTATTTCCTGCGACGGTAGCAGTTAATGTGACATCTGACGAACGGCGCGCTATAGTTAGTTATTCTTCCAATTAGCCGAGGGGTTAAAGCAAGACACGCGCTAGCCAGATACAGTTACAAATAAAACAACAAAGCTGCTCCGGGTGATTTCCATTCATGCAGTTATATGAGATTTTTTGTTCGTTATTGATTATTGATTGGAGAACATGGTGTTTTTATATTTTTTGAAACACTGAAATACTAATGTGCATTCAGAGAACAAAATATTTAAGATTAAAATGCTCTGAAAAAATAAGAAAATCTTATTAATACTAATACAATTACGAATAAGTGTAGTATATATATATATATATATGTGTATATATATATGTAACTCAAACGATACCTCATACCTCCTCGCTTAATTAAATACGTTTCGTGAGCTCTTTGTATCTCAGAAATTACACTTTCACATATTTTCTCACATTTTCTAAATTTGAAATAAACATAACATTTCCATACTCTAAACAAGATGTACATTTTGAAAATGTTTTCTATCCTCTAAACACATAGAACAAACGATCGATTTGTACTACAGTGTTTACCGAGCCTTTTGAGCGAGATATGAGTGAAGGATTCAGGGCTGTTTGTTTTTCTTATGACCACGAGTTATTGAAGCACATTGCATGTTTGAAGCAAACAAACATACTCACATGTGAACAAATAATCTCATCTCTTGTTTACATACGCCGCGCCCGTTCTAAACGTCGTCCCATTACAATGAAAGAAAAGCGAGGGTGCATTGGGCGACAAGTGCAAAACAAATACTATTCTTGAACCAACAGTTATTTCTTTAATACAAGCATATTCATTCAGATAAATGTTTGACAACAAATTAGAATAGGAATATGAAACCCTTTATAAGAGCCTGTGTGCTATTATTGGCGTGGAGCGAGAATGTACTTATTGGGACGGATTGTACGTTCAATACATTCATGAAATTCAGCTTTGTCTTTCTCTATTGAATTGTAATGTTTATAAACCTTGAGTAGAGTTAATATTTATAATACCGAAAAACTGCTATTTCACTTTTCTCTCCAGTTAAGATTTTATAATATGGGCCTATATTTTGGTTCACAAGGAAGTGAATTGGGGTGAAAATTGTAGAAAAATGAGCCTATAATTCTAGATGTAAAATTAACATGCCTCATCATAACTTGATAACATTCAATACAAATTAATAGTAGAAATAACTCACATTTTATCGATTTTGTTTCATCAAAGTTGAAGAAAAGAACAGAAAATCTTCATGTGAAGATTGTGAAGAAATATAACGAATAAGAGTTAAATAATTAGCGTCCATTGTAATATATGACCATGACTTTGGCAGTCAAACAATAATACGTAGAATGCATTCTCTCCCATTACACCCTCATTTCCGTGAACTCTCGCGTGCTTCTATGAGTACACATAGCTCACTGGAAGTCAGTCTATATATGGTGAACTGTGATTGGCTAGATTAATGCACGCTCAATTATCTCTTAATCAACTATCTTACACGTGAGTACTCTCTGCAAATATAAGCTTCTAGCTCTTTAATAAAATGACGATTATTTGAAGATGTAATTGCTATGCGTTCGACGCAAAAAAAGAGAATTGTAGACGTTTTTTTTAATTCCCTGTTGCGGGAGTCATTTAGAATTCTTTTTTCCAACTTCGAGGTATTTGGAAATGTATTTGTGAATAAGATAGAAAAATGTTCAAGGCGGGTGGAAAATAATTTATGTCTAAAACTATGTTGCTTCAATTGAATTTTATGAAGACCAGATAATTCCAATATTATCAAATGATAATAATTGCTAATGAAGCAGTTAATTTGAACACAGTCGAATCAGTTTGAATTCAATAACACAGCTGTTTTGAAGTTGAAAATGATCTTTTCGATAAAAACATCATTTTTTCTGCAGGGACTCATACCATCGAATGTAAAAGTATGATATCCCCCAGGAGATTAAGAAGAGTGTGTTTGGATTGCATTGTCAATGAATGAGAAATACGAAAGAAGAGAAAATATTGTGAGGACATATAATTTCCATGTACCAGTCAATTATTCTCACAATTATTTTTGTATGGATGATCACGCGCGATTAATGTTTGTTTGATTTCAAGTTTTATCAAAATGTCTGATCGACCGTTAAATTCGAAAATACACCCACAAATCGTACCATCGATGTCAGCATCAAATATATCATCCTCAAAAAAAATTATACAAAAATATTCTAGATAGGCCTATAGAAAATCCATAGTTTTAAAACTCGCACACTAACCAAACGGGAGGCCAATCAGAGCAAGACTAATTGCGATGATTTATTCGCCAAACTTTTATCGCCTTCCCAAACTTCTGAAAATAAGTTCTCGAAAGCATCTGGAAATACTATACTATTTACGCATAAAATGGGATTGTTTATATCTTTGAATCAAACCGAGACGAATGGATTCCCGAATCTTTTTTGCAGGGATGAAAGATAGAAATTCAGAACGATCCCGGTTTTCCGGGACATGTGTCCGGGATCACTCTACTCACAGTGATTCAAGGCTCTGTACACTTACAGTTACCATTTTAGAGATTGGTAGAGATTATTAGCAGACTTTATATGAATATCTCTCTCATCTTATTTACAATTCATTCATGCGCTCGTCTAGTATAAATACAATCGATTGGGTAAGCCTATACCATGCCGTTATGAGAACAACAATATTTTATAACATTGGTTCTATCAGCGCAATACTTCTGTAACATATATATATATATATATATGCCCTATATATTATTATTATTCATGAGCGGTGAGAATTTACTCCCAATGCGACATTTCCATCGCATGGGTACTAATAACATTGAACCCGGCACCTCCACCAATAGATGTGATAATTGTTTTCTCAACGACCCCACCAACAACTAGGTTATCTGGGGTTACGAATTGGAAGGGGATAATGAAACTATGGAGTTATGATAAGTGAAAAGACGTTTACAGAACGGTAATTTAGTTGACTGAGCTGCGGAGGGTGGCTTCCCCCATTAGATATGTTAAGGTGTCAGTAAACACAGAAATTACGACCGCAGAATCTTACAAACACAGAATTTGTGAGTGAGAATAAACTTGAGCCTAATTGTTAATTCATTGCACTAATCTCACGAGGTTTGACAAGGATAACTATTACCACTACTAAAGTGGATATTCAATAAATTAGATCTCGGGTGGGATAATTGACTTAGCCACCGGGGCGGCTACGTATAAATATAAAACAATATTGATCTAGAAAATGGATTTCCAATTTTATAGTTCTACTATATTTGGTTCCATTCGATTCGTCCACATGGATGGAATAAAAGTTGCTCATAAGGAATAAATGTACTTTCTAATTGAGTGACAGATTAATTTTATCCCAGTGAATTCTCTTTTGATTCCGATATGTTTCCCTCATTCATAATTAATATCTCCCAATAAAAGAATTTTCAATCTTTAGAGGAGATATCTTCTTCTCCACAAAAAATTTTGATGTTATTTTCTAAATATGTCCATCAATGTCGTGGGTTATTTTATGGTTTACTTGTATTATACTCATCATTTTGCTGCTGAATTGGAATTCCCAACATCCATATTATTTTTGTACATTGTCTAAATTGCCTCTTTAAAGTTTCCCTCTCATCACACTTATTTCAAATGAACGTTAATGGCATTTAAGGGCATAGCTCCATGCACTAACGTGGATATCAAAAATCAATTAAATACTGCACTATGCTATTTTTGATTATACCGTATAGTTATTCATAAACTTATTCGATGAAAATGAAATTGATTTGAATATACAATTTTCGATTCAATGCATAAATTCTTACCAATAGCTGGAGATTGCAGCCTCATCGTGACAGGTAGTTGTGCAGTCTCAACTTGTGGCATTTTCCTCTTCCTCGGCCTACCCTTCTGAACACCCCCGCCACCCCCATAATAATGTGGTCCCACTGCCCCCCTGAATACCGCTTCCATGTCATGACAACCACCATACACGGCCTCCTGTTGGTAGAGTAACTCGTAGTGGGGGCGGCAGTAGACGAGGCCGTCACGGAGACCAAAGTGATCACCCTTGGCAAGGGCGATACCGCAAGATGCACAGGTGAAACAGTGGAGGTGGTAGACAAGATCACGGGCTCGCATCACTAGCTCAGTTGCTGAGATACCTGTTTGACATCGGGCACAGCGCTTCACCGCAAATAGCCTGAAACCAATTCGAAAAATTATTCACTTCGAATATGCATGAAAGTTACAATCAATGTATGGAAAAAATTAGGATTTGATATACTTCCAGATGTTCAAAGATGGAATAATTATACTATTTTATTTAATGTTTTTCACAGTAATTATCAAGTGATTGTCAATACTGATATTTTGTTTCGAGTTTATGCCGGTATTGACAGTAGAGATGAAAGTTGTCATATGTCAAACACACGAGCTGATACGGAGTGATATGTGTTTCCATATATTGAAATGTAAGAATGAAATGTAAGAAATGTAAACTAGAAAATGAAATATATCACTAGGCCTATATAAGCTGGGATCTGTGTCATCCACGTGACATGGAAAAATTATGCAAGTTGTATTGCATAAAGCTACATTTTTGAAATTATTTCTCATATTTTTTCATGAATCTTCGATACTTTTTAGAAAATAAATAGAAAACCAGCACTGATATTTTCGAAATGGTCATAATTATTATTAGATGAAATTTCATTTCACTTGAACCAAAAATATCCGTATTGGGAACATATCTGTTCAATTTCATGTGAACTCTCTTTTCTCTATATAACAACCCCAATACCGTAAAAGCATAAATGGTTATACTATAATAACTTCATTTTACAATCTCCGGTATCCTCATAGCTACCACCGTAACAAGCGATTATTTTTGAGTTATAGCACCGTTAAGTAGCAGCTAGATTGTTTTTCAAGAGCCAAACAACAAACTATATACTGCAAGCTATAGTGTATAGTGTATGGTCTAGCAATGTCTAGCATGGATTGATGATGAAGATAAAGCTAATTGAAGCAAATCATGGTTTCATGTAGTAAAGAATTGAACACAAGAGTCATTAAATCTATCCGGACGAATTAGATTGTGAGTCTAATAATTGGAGCAGTCGAGTGCGGGATAAAGAGCAATTAATCATGTTCTTATAGCTCATCTAACAAGTGGCAAAACTGTTGCAAGTTGCAGGTGGTTCATTAACGCACGTGCGCTGCAATAAGCGTGCTCGCGTGATCAGTGCACACTAGATGCAGCGAATAAGCCATGTATGGTGGATGCATCTAGGGTGCAGGGTGGCTTAGCAACCCTGCTCGGATAGTAAGAACTGCTAATCCATGGTAAATACTGACTAGAAAAAGGGTGGAAGGATTAGTGTGGAAATCTGAGACCTGAACTTAGGGGTGCTACTAAAAATGCACTGATGGATGTGAGTTTCATTTTTACACTGTACAAAAATTGGAAATTTGGGTCGAGGGGAATGATTGAGTAACTATAGGGCCTTTGTTACGAAGAAACAAAATGTTGAACATTATTCACAATGCTTTGTTGGTTCTCGAAGAATACTGGCTATGAATAAATAAAATTTAATATTAATAAAATATCAATTTAATATATTTTCATAATATAATTCCATTTTTAGAAAAAAAAATGAAGCTCTGTCACTAGTTGAGAGCAAAAGTAGTTACAGCAGTTACAGTTCATATTACAGTTACAACTTCATATACTTCATAATCGAGCCACTGTTAGCGGTATAGCATATTAAATGTATGGATAAAAATGATTTTTCAATTAGTTTTAAAACATGGAACATCTTTTAAAATACCTAATTCAATTGAGTTGTGTATTCTCTGTATGGAAAATTATATGAGGAGAACAAATAAGCCAAACCGGATAATTATGTAAAAATCCACTTCATAAAAACAAATTTAAGACAAGTTATGAATTAAAAAAGTGTTGTTTTGATGATTTTTCAGTTTAGGAAAATCTTAATAGATACATAACAATTAATTTACAAATACAAAGAACAAAGAACTGGTTAGCTGATTTGGCAAAAACAATACAAAACATATAACTTATATAGCGTTGAAAACATTAATATATAAAAACAATTATGAACATGTGAAATTATTATCTCATGGTTTTATCTCATACCCAATTATGATCCAGTTTGTTAGCCACTTCCAACTATTATGCTAAATAATTAGTATAATTGTAAACATTTACGATGTGAATGAACGAAATCATGAATTATTAATATTAAAGAAATATTGACCTACAAGGATCCTCCCACAACCTCGTAGCTTATTTTGTATATTATATTGTGTATTCATAAAATCACTAAATCAACCCGTGTATTAATGAACACATCATCATGTGATGCATGTGTTGTAAAACGGAAACCTTCAGAGAATTATTTTCAAGGGATTCATAGCCAATTGTGTGAATGGCCGCTATAAGGTCAAAATTAATTGATATTTTTTCAGGCATATTTTCGTTTTCAAACAACAGTTATCAAGTTTTTCTTGTAACAGCGGAAGTAATAATTTAATAAAACAGGTTAATTCACTTAAAAGGTTCACAACTTTTATCTGTAAAGACCAGTTTAAAATATGTTTATTAAATTCGTTCATATATCCGTGGACTTTATATGAAATAGAGTCATTCTATCGTCATGACTGGGCCGAAGGTTCGAGATAGAGATTCCGGATAGCGTCACTCATTTAATTATGAATGGGATATTCTATGATCAAATTTGAAATAAATTTTGATTCAACGAGAAATACTCCAATATTTCACTCTTCATATGAATTCGAATCCATTCCATTTATACTTTATGCCGTGTCGAACTCAAGTCTGATGAAATGTATATCAATCATGTTTTTATTCAACTTATCAGTCATTTGAACAATTTATTCGAACTATTCTAACTCAATCAATAACTTATTTCCATAATCTATAGCTTCAAATAGAATGTATAATATTTACATCGATTGTATAATTCATATGTATTAATATAATCAGACTGGATCCCAGTGTGCAGAAATCAATCATATATTATGACCACAATAAATAATGAACTTTATTTATCTCTGAAATCTCACCTGTAATAATCTTCTTTGCAGTAAATGTTTCCATCACGAGCAAAACAAGTCAATTCCGAGTCCAAAGTCAGTTTACACTCACAGCACTTGAGGCAATGCGAGTGCCATTGACGATCTACAGCCAGAAGATAAAATCTGTCCGTGATCCTTGCACAACATCCACCACACACGGCGGGTTCGACGCCGGTACTCGAACATGGACTGCCCGACGTCGCGCCCATCACGTCCCGGTCTTTCAACATGCCGTCGCGACGTCGCCGACGGCTCACAACACACTTGGGGAACACGAACACACGAACGGGTATCGCTAATATTTCAAATGTCTTCGTAGCAAGATTCACTCAAGAGATGCGTTGGGCGTTTCATTTCAATATGTCATAGATTACTCTTAATATGCCTATACTAAATTGTATAGCACTATTTCTTCGAATTTATCTGATTTATTTGGTTCAATAATTTGTTTTTGATCATGGAGAATATTTCAATTTGATTTTTATGTTTCTCTAAATTGTTCCTCATTATGAAACCTATTTATAGAAATGGTTATAAAATTGTTAGTTCATTCTTCCGATAGACTGATTATAATTACAGTTATAAAATTACTGAATGATAGATACTTGTCGTACATATTTGTCTGGTTAATTTCGTTCTGTTGTATAGAATATTGCCCATTTCTCTTCTCGGTTCGGCTGATTCTTATCGATTATCTTGATTAAACTGGGGGCGTGTATTTATCCACCATATTGATGTGTGTAGGTATTCTCTGCAGGCAGCTGTAATGAGGAACATTTTTCCATATTTTATTCGAGCATATCACAAGGCCTTTATTAATCTAAAACGAAACCTATTCACTATAGTCAAACGAAAAGATACCTCATTTTATATGATTTCATTAAATTATATAAATATGCCCAATTTAATAAGTACCTTATATCAACACCTTACCCCGGGATGTCATAGTTATGTTTAATGTATGAATTAATGCTATAATATGAAGTGGACCTATTGTATACTATTCAAGTGTCACTTTTGGAAATGATAGTGGCAGTTATTATATTTGAATTGTGTATCAATGATTACATTTTACCATCAATGCTCATATCAATGATCTGTAATAATTACTGATATTCTACCATGTTACTTTTTCAAAGCGTGTAATATATTCCTCAATCCACTTGCATGCCCCTCACTGAATAAGATTCTTCAAAATAAGAATGTAAATGTAACCGAATAAATGTGAATTGCAATGTATACTTTCATTCAATTTCCTTATTAGGCTATGATTGCATAATATTGGTCTATACCCAAACGGTCAAAAGCAACTGTATTTCTTGAAAAACCATGTCAGTCTATACCTTCATTCGATCAGATCCTTATCTGAAATGAATTGAGAATCTGGAATCAAGTACGATTAATCGTATATATTTCTAATTTTCCAAAATAAAAAATATGGTATTTTTCAGTTTGCCTATTTTTATGAATTAAATATATATGTATATATATATATATATATATATATATGATAAAAAGACGTATGGACAGAAGTCATCTCTCTATGCTGAAGTATATTGGTATGCCTACCTAAAATCTGAATATGAGGGTTAAAATGAATGACTTTTCAAATGAAGATCTACGCAATTCACGCAATTCAATTAATTCCTAGTTTCATATGAAATTTGCTAATAAAGTGTTGTCGTCCAATCATTCACAATTTTTTTCATGGTGAGAATTACAATTGATTCAATAACATGCTGTCGTTCACCGATAAAATCATTACTGGTTCGCAATAAATAATAATGATCCACCTGATGCTAAGCGCGGCAAGCTGTAATAAATCCATCCGTTTGTGTGACTTTTGCGCGGTGAGGGAAATGGATAATAATTGACTTAATTAGTACAGGGTGTTTCAAAACGTTGTCCTAAATACAAAACACGCCGTTTGATGAAAATCCATATCACAAAACATGTCACACTCACCGTACCTTGTTTCTATACCTGTCACAACCACGTGCACTCTCCTTCTCTCTCTCTCTCTCTCTCTCTCTCTCTTCCTCTGTCTCTCTATCTCTCTCGCTCACTCACTCACACATATGTACTATAGTGTCACTCTCACTCGCACTCACGTCCACGTCTATCCCATCTAGACCCAAAGATGTTGTAGGAAAAGCGACAAATAATTTCCCGCTTTTTTCTTTACGTCTATGTGTCCAATAAGCCAGGTGTTTGGTCCAGTAGGAAACTGCTGTCTGGTGGTTATAGATGGAACTTATCACGTCTTCTCCTGTCGACGCCCTGGGCGATGTACTACGCAGTCGCGCGTCGGTCAACACACGGCGCATAATAAGAACACTCTGGCTACGCCCACTAGGTAGGGCGCTGCAATACGGCGCCTCGAACAACATATTCATTTCTTGCAAAACTGGAACAAATTTAAACGTTGATATTTAATGATAGAAAATCGACGTTGTTGAGAGATGAGCAAAGAGGATAAACGACGAATTCGTAACGAATGTTAAAGTTATCATTTTTCTATGAAATTGATGTGGAAAGAAAACTTTTCGAAAATATAGAAATGTTGTCATGGAATCTCAATTCCAATTTGTGATGTCTCCATATATGTCGTTTTACGAAAATTAAATAAATCTATGAACTTCTGTATAAGTTTGATCACAATAAGTAAAGTATTTAATATTATAATTATAGTAAGGTAGCCTATACTTTTTTTGGTATGCTTGACAAAAATGTCAAGTTGATTAGTTTCTTCTTTAAAATTGTATATTATGAAGCATTGACATAAAATGAATTGATAAACATTGAGCGTTAAAACAGAAAACTACTTCACCCTTTAATTGATAATATGAATGCAAGAGTAATTGAAAATAATAATATCAAACAATCAATTAGTATTTTGGTTTCGTTATTTATAGACACCAGACATTTTGATAACTATTGCGAAATGTGCCACGTGCTTTTATACGTGATTATATAATCGATCTTTTAGAATACATAGGAAATAATTTGAGAGATAAAAATGATTCCTGAAAATGTCAACTCTCAAGACTTTGGATTGGATCTCTCCACTCTGTTCATGAAGATGTTTTTGTGCTAACAGAAATTGAATCACAATTGAGTAAAATATTCATTCTGAGTCATCTGCATCCCTATTCACATTATTTGGACGTAAAGTGATTATTATACGATATCGTAGATATCGTATATATATAGGCCTGGATATTGTATATAAGCCAATAGAAATTTGATTGTGAAAAAGCTCATACTTTCTCAGCATTGGCTCATTGATGTTTGCTTTAATAACAAAGATCAAAGGACATGTTTTCCTCTCACCTGCGAAAAAATTGTGAACAATTCCGTGCAGTGTTTTCAAAGAGAGAACATTGTATTATATTAGTATACCACTATCATAAACATAAACAAGTGCAGAGATAATCTGTTTATTGATAGTCATATTTATTATGTAGAAATTAAGAGGGTGGTTATGGTGATGGTCTAATAGGCCTATTGAGGAAATCTTAGTCACTTTAACATGGAGGAAAACCATTCACCAATAAGGATAGGGAACCAAGAATAGGAACCACCAATAAGGATAAACGACGACGGAAAACGAGTTCCGGTCTCCTGAATGACGATGAGCTATTGAGATAGTGGCTGAGCATCCAGTCTAAGAAGATAGTATACGTATTATGATAACAGCATGGTTTACAAATTAGCCTCCTTATGGTTGTGTATTTTTCTTCTCTCCTAGTTTCATTGGTCAAGTATATAGATGAATGGTGCTATCTTCATGAAACGTCGAGAGATTGCGATAGGGAAGGAGGGGAGGGGGGCTGGGTTGATGTTGATCCGCTCAACACTGTCAATAATGAATGGATACATCATTATATATATGATGTTTTAAACTTTCATGGTCAATGGTATTCCCGGAAATAATAATAATTCATATATATATATATATATATATATATATATATATACATATACATATACAGACTGCTAACTTATCATTACGCATTTTTGAAATCTATTTGGGCTACAACTTGTAGAGCTCAATTTTGGTGTGAGAAAGGGTCCATCTGTCACATTGATATAACAAAGAAAGGGGCATTGAACTGCTGCGTTGACTCTTCACCTCGTATTGATAAATCATGTTTGAAATGTCAACTTTATCAACTTTAAATTTATTTATCAACTTTATGTTAACTTTCACTTTACCTATCCATTTATTTATTAGGTATCATATTATCTCTCATAATATGTTATATCTTAGATAACTAATAACATCCATTCGATTCATATATATTCAGTTTGCTCAACGCAATAATTATTGTAGATTGATCTGTAGACTTCCCTTGTTTATATAAGACATTTACCTCCTATATATCTCTCCTTCCATCAATCTTGCACGCATTTGAAGAGCACTCCCTCCCTTTCATAAATAGTCTGCTTGCATCCTCCCCATGGTTTAATAATGTAAATATCATCTTGGAATATCGTCACTATAGGCGGCAGTGAGACTGTTCGATCGTGCTATTCCACCAATGAGGTGTGACGAAGGGAGGTAGCGCCTTCGTTTCATTGGTCGACTAGAAGGCGGTGGGATGGTAGAATCGTGTTGGATGGTTTTAATGCAGCATCCCATATGTGAGATCACACATTCACTGCACACATTCATCTGGCAACTGGAGAGAAAAGGTCTGGAAGTTAGCGAACGAGAGAGACGCTTGACCGAGAATTCAAATGAGTAGAACATCGAAACACAATTAGTACTATAGATAGAGAAAAGTTGATTAAAAACATTGCTGTCAAAAAGGTTGACATTTGGAAACAGCATTACTAGAATGAAAACGATTGAATTATAGTACTGTATAGTTGATACAAGATTGAATCGTATATTTATGAATCATTAGATAGTTGAAGATATTCATTAATTAAAAGAATGAATTCATATAAAAGGTTGAAAAGATATTGTGGAGATTGGGCGTATGTATCCACAAGAATGTATGGAGTATCACATATTGTATAGACTATAGAATAAACGAAGAGTAATGGAAACTTGAGAAGGTACAATATGATTTCAAAATATTGAAACAAACATGAAAACAGACTATGGCTCTTCGGATAGAGTCAAAATGATCAAATAAAGGAAAAGTTTGGTAATTCATTGTGATAATACATTGACAATTGATCCTCTGAGAATAAACAGACAAATATAATGATCTCTTTTATTGACTTCAGAGTCCAAAAATGAGCGTGAAAAATTGTGTAATGTATCCGACAAATTAACCAACAACGAAGAGATCTTCGTTGATTATTATTTTTTTCGTTGAATGAATAAAACTTGTGAAAATCTGGTGAAACACATCAATTGACGTGCTCACACAAACCGAAAAAACTCTTGTTCAAGAGGTGGGGGGACATTGTGAGCCCATATAAATCTATATTTATTCTTGTATATGCCTATAGTTAATTGTATATTATAATGATAGTATAATAAAACCTACACACGCCTACACATGTTCAATTGTGTAGTTGTGCCGAAGTGCTGCTTTGTGAATTAAATTGTTTTGTACTTTCTTTTCATGCTAGTACAAAATCGATAAGCAAAACAATTTTATTTCAGTGTTCATGTTCGGGAACACATTTATCATGAGTTATCATGAAGCTATATATTATTAAATTCTGAACGATTGTTCTGTACATGCATGTACAGAATTCATGAGACTTCACATGTAAAATGACACTGCAGCATACGTGTGAACAATCTACTGACGTGTGACGCATATTTGTAGGCTTGTTGCAAGTGCAATGATGAGAGCATAATAGTATCAACCTTGATTTTAATCAAAGCAGCAATATGTGGGTTCAATAGGAACTAGTGTAATCATCGAATATACAATAATATACAAAAATCAGAAATTCACAATCGAAAACGAAATTAAATCTTATTCCAATTTATTTTGAAACAATAATGGGGAGAATCAATATCATTCTCACAAGTAGATTTTTTATTCATATTATATATATTCGTTGATCCATGCACATTAGGAAGAAATATATGGGATTGATTTATATAACAGTGTAATTCACAAGTATATTGGAAAAATCGAAAATGTTCTCTTATGAGAACAAAATTAACTCCTATTCAATTGATGGTTTTGTTTTAAGCGTGTCAGTTCAGAAATAAAATATTGTGAACAATCTTCATTGCATCGCGTACCATAACGTCAATGATGGACTAATGAATCGCTCTCAAAGAAGCATAAAAAATTAATATATATATATATATATGTACCGGTATATATATATATATATTCTATATTTAGACACCATATGAACAGATGATTGATAATTGCTACATTTCACTTCAGACAATAATATAAGCATGCTCGTGCACAGCAAATCTGCGGAACTACAGCAATTAAATCAAAAGCAATTATATTTATTGAGTTGTTTATAATCACGTCGTATTATTGTTTCTCAACAGAGTGAGAGATATATAGAAATAGAGAGAGGAAGATAGATAGTGAGAAAGAAAGAGAGTAAAAGAGAGAGATAAAGAGATAGAGATAGAGATGATATATTTAAGGCTGCTTGTACAAACACTATATATAATAGATATAATCTTTTAATTAAGTTTGCAGGATTTGTATGAGATAAAAGAAATGTATGGTTTTTCTTTTTGCCTGTTTGGTTTTTGACAAGTGATCAAGATATATTATATATTACAAGCCATGCACTATCTCTTTATGCTAAATAAAGATGGTGAGCTGTAGTGAGCTGATGTTGTCCTCACAGGTGATATATGGCCCTATTTACTGCTTACTCAAGTCGACGAGACTATTCTGCGTGTAAACATACACGTAGAGGTCGAACCACATTTGCTCTAGTTTATAAACTGCTTTCATAGAGCTCTAACGTACATCGTATAAAAATTAGATCATTCCGTTTCATCGAAACATACATTATATAGAACTTTACCTACCTTAATACCATAGCTTGTATATCCTGTTCGTACTATGTGAGTCTATACAAACAATATTACATTTATAAGTTTTTTTTTTCTAGCAGTAGCAAATATAGAAAAGATACAAATCAAAAAGACTGAGTTTTTTCATTAAACACTTTTCAAATCATAATAACCTATCCCATGCATATATTGGGACCCATGTTCGTTTTTGGATCTAGACCCATGGGCGTCGGCAGGAAAATATCCGAGAGTGGCCAGAGAGGAAAATTATATTATACTCATGTCGGAGTGGCTTTTCATCAGACCGGAAGTAGGTTTTCAATTGGTTTCAGACAGTTTACATCAGGATGTTTATAGGTTATGTTTGTTTTGTTACGTTAGTTGATTAGTTCAGATAAGTTGGATAGTTGGAACTCTCCAAGCATGACTCTCCAATTTGGGGATAACGCGACAGTTATCTACAGGCTCAAAGAATGAGGCCGATAATCACCAGTCAGGTCTTGAAGTGTTGGACTACTCGTTGCGCAGATCCTTTATAACGTGCCGGACAACTAATCTGCTATCGAGAGAATTGTTGGAGAAAACTATGTTTACTCAGCATCATAGTGTAGGTAGAACTGACTCTCCGTATGATTGTAATTTTCAAAGATTGTAATAAAAACTCCACTTATGACATCAGACAATCCCCGCACAATCCTTGATTCTCCAACAGTACTCAGTGTTGTACAAGTGCTGGGCATTGAAGTCTAGAAGTAGGTGTTCCGTATCTTGATCCTCCTGCTTGCACAATGGATATGAGGAACTTGCTTCAACTCCAATTCTCTTCAGATGTTTCTACAGCAAATCGTGGCCAGGTGTATCCTGAAGATCGCGTCTACAGGTCGAATGAAGCAGGGTTTGGTTTGTCCAGCAGAGACGACCATAACATTCATGTATTGGAGCGACATCTTCTTGGGCCCGATCCATAATAATTTTGGATTTGGTTTTGAGAATATTTATGTGGGACGATTTTGAAATTGCTGTTATATGCTGAGTGAGATTGGATCTCAACTTAGCAAATTCGTCAGTCTTTTCATTTCCTTCGATTCCGCATTGACTTGGAATCAATTGTAAAATCAATTACCACCCTTCTTTTGTTAGATTTGTTATT
Organism: Brachyptera putata; assembly: GCA_907164805.1. NCBI lineage: Eukaryota > Metazoa > Arthropoda > Insecta > Plecoptera > Taeniopterygidae > Brachyptera > Brachyptera putata. Next base: position 11,600,481 of record OU015468.1, on the reverse strand, counting down.
CGTGGGATAGTTTTCCACTTTGTTAGGGCACGGTATTATCTATTCTCTTCTTTCTTGCGCATCTCAACTCATCACTTATCCCCAACTTATCCTTGGTCTTCCTTCCTCTTTTGTTCTAAACAATGTGTGTAATGTATATTTAAATTATATGTGAATCTATATATGTAGCCCTATGGTATAAACTTATTATAGAAGAATAGATATGGAATAGATTTGTTAAGATTATCATTTCACTTGCCACCCTTTCCATATCATTTCTTCTACCCCTTCAAGTTCATCCCCACCCGGCCTCACTCTCCACACTTCATCTCCACACTATCCACACTTCATCATGAGAAACATTATAAGCAGTAAATTGTGTTCACAGTGGGCTTCATAATAACAGTTCATTTCTTCGCAATCTATTTCTAATTAAGATGTGTGAATCCCGCTACACATTGTTGAGTTTGTTTGTAATTTGCAAGTCAGAACGGAAACGCTATAAGAGATATCAATCTCGTGGCAAACACATGTACAGGCATACACGGTTTTACTTCTTAGTTTTACTCTTAAACATCTTTCCTTCATTCATCAGATCTTCTTATAACCAAGGTCAGTGAACATTCACAACCTGTCGTTTCAGTACGCATGACAAATTAATACACTAGTTTATTTTTAGTTTAATTAATTGATATACACATTATACAGTGGGTATTTTATCTATACTAATTAATATTATCAGAATGACTGAAATAAATGGAATTTTAGTTATGTTATATCATATACACTAAACCAACTTATCAGTATTCGTTCTGACTGCTGAACAATAATTTGAAATTAATGGAATGTTAGTTATGTAATATCGTATATACGTAAACCAACGTCTTACTATTCGTTGTAAATGGGAAACATATATTTAGATGCTGATTAATAATAAAACTTACAAAATATAATACACTGATATAAGCTTAGACCTACGCTTGACCATTATTCGTCCAATAGACAATAAACATATAAGACACTGTACAGCAGTGTAATCGTACCCTTGAACTATATGTAATCATACAGGTCATTTAAAAAAGAAACATCCTCTATAAGTTATTTTCCATTTAAAATTGAGACTATTGACGTGCACAATTGCAGCGAACAAGCAAAATATCATGAAAATAATAATAATTGAAATGCAATTCAGTACTTTTTCATTGAACGGAGGGAAAAAAATCGAAAGAGTTTGGTGAAATATATAGTTTCCGTCACGTTTGACATTCAGACGCTTCTAACAAAAATAATATTCGAACAAACAATTTATTTGTCCATTATTTGAAATTGAATCTCCATTTATCCATCACGTGATTATAAACCTGAAAATAAAATTACGGTCTATGAACTGAATCAGAAGTTTCTCAGTATATTTCCTCTAGCAATTCCAGCAGTTCATTGAACATCCAACCACTATCCATCCATGGTTACACAGAACTGTGCAGTAAACTGTGCAGTGCTTCAAATTTACATTCCTCGAAATCATAGTGTCTTAGGTTCGAGACCGAGCAGGTGCAAGTCATCCGTGCATCATATTCTTGCAATCATCTCCCAGATGAAGCTCTTATTACCGGGGTCGTTTTCATCACCAGATTCTAGACCATTACACCGGGTGATAGAGGGCGCCAAGTCTTCGGGGGAAATATGTTGTCCCTGCACATGTGAACATATTGGCGGCGGCGGAGGAAGGGGGAGGATGTTAGGGGCGTGAAGGTGCTGCCACCGCCACAGACAATGATTAATCATCAGGCGTAAGATGTCGGCGAACTTTGACCTATGTGTATAAGCATCAAATGTCATATCTTGTTGGCGGCCACTCTATTTGACTTCTTTGACCCTCCTTTCCCCGACCCTTACACATCATCCCTCACTTCATCTCATCCTTCTAAAATACGAGAACTGAGGATATCCTGATAAAATCATGTGTGTATGTGCATCAGTGAGCTCTTTCTCGAAGTGAAATACACTGCGATCTCTCAGCTTGAAAACTTGAAATGAGACACTGGAAAAAGTTGTAGAAAATAGTTATAGAAAACTCGATCAAGAGATGGTACGAATGACGAATATATGTTTGAACGTATAAGACGGACGAATGGCGCTGACGAAAAGTGGAGTAGCATTACTTCTAGCTATGAATAAGGCTCGTGTTTTTGCATTATCTTTTTGTAAGCAACAATCACGTATCATCTCATTCCAACCCCACAGATAACCTTGATGTTGGTGCGGGGTCGTTAAGCATCCCCCAAAAATGTTCTCGTCAAAACAGTTCTAATCGATATGATTGATTTATCAATGTCAACTTGTCAATAATAGTCATTTTATCTATATCATGATTATTTAATTTTTTAATTCTATATTTATACCTATATATATGGTATGTGTAGAAAAATTTCAATTTGATTGGTTTTATTTGATCATCAACTTCTAAATGTAATTCACATGTAGTTTTGAAAGAGATTTTCAAAAAGTCGAGTCTTATTTTTTGGCCAGATAAAATTGATGAAACCAAAGAAAACCGTCACGTCCCGAAAGTCGACCATGAAATCAATCGAACCCCGGTCCCGCATTTCTTTCTCAAATAGGAATAGAATTTCAGCACTGAAAAAATTCTACCAAAACAATTACACAAACAACAGTAGTCCCTATGAAACGTGTAATATAGCTGAGCTAGTTAAACGAAGCAAATGCGTTGTAACTTGTAAGGTTAGCGAGATATTTGTATGAAATCTATACTTGAAATTTGTACACATTTTGACTTGAATGGAATATACTCGAGAACTGTACACATCTTGGTGGAGTGTCAAGTCTGCAAAGCAGTGAATCACCATGCGCAAGATACTGAATAGCATTTCTAGGTCGATATTTCATGAAAATGAATAATTATTTCACGCAAAACGGCTCGTACGATCCCAATGAAGGTTTGTAACAATGAGTCTCATTTCATTATTTACGTTCAGGAAAAGAAATCAGGTTTCTGAAGAGATTGTTTTTTCAAAACATTTGTCGTCCCACCAACCCAATGAAAAATTCTCCTCTCCCAACACACAAAAAAAAACACCCCCTCACAAAATCTCATGAGGTTTTTCAAGTTTTCAAGATGATCCATTCCAAAAGTGATCCACGCAATTTTCCCCAAAACAATACAGTTCTAAGTTGGATAAGTCCGCGTATCCTGGAAAAGTTGCTTGTTGATCAGGCAAACCGATCGACCTGTGCAGTGCGTATACAAAAAGACTGCACACACACAGACAAATCCTCATAAGAATGAGGTAAAGGAGCCTTCATTATTGCTCATCTGATAATATATAATTATAAGTGGCAATATTCGCTTTAGATTGTTTTTCTTCCAAGTTCGTTTTGTCTTCCGTGTTTCCAGGTTGGTATAGGTCGAAGTGTTAGTACAGTTGTCGCTTGTCACAGGGTGTGAATGTTAGTCTACAACCCCTGCTACCCGCCCTGCATCACCCTAGTCGCTATACACCACAAAGACGCGGCGCCCCCCAACCCTAAGAATAACATTGGGCACGCGCGGTATCGGACTCGGTAGATAGAGGCAAGTCTGATACCCATGATATTTTGTAAATAAATATTGGAAAAAGAAGAGAGTCAAATGACATAGAAAGATGCCGACACAGCTTTATTTTGTCATGCTGTTTTAATATAACTTGAATAGTTTCATCATTGTTTAGGGCCTCAGTGCATAGTGACATTGGTACATTTTACCAATTTTTCTTCGTGGAGGTGGCATCCCCTCTCATTCCTTCCCAAACATCCCCCACCAATTCGACTTGGGCAACTAAATGCAACTGATTTTCAGACTAATGTCACTCGCTCATGCGCAACTGTTGTTGGCAGACATTGCTGATAACTTTTGATAATTCATTGAAATTATTCTTATTTAATTCAAATGGGAATCATACTCTTGATCATCTTACATACTCGTACTATAGTAATGAGTTCAAATATTCTAATTAGATGATATAGATGTGACATAGATGACATGGATATGAACATTATAAATATTCAACAGAATGCTTACTTATAGAATACATTGTCGTATATATACCTTCTTCAATTTTTTTCTGCATCTTTAACCCAAGTTGCTAAGATGTTGCTGAAAGTGACAGGGAATTACTTTGATATCACACTATGCGTCGGTGGATGTCGGTAATCGAACCCCAGACTTCACATATAGATGACTGTCGACCTCGATAGAGACTGATATCTACCCAGCTCTGTATTATATCCTCAAATAGATGATGTTATGGAATGATGATGATGTACATTGTATCAAATGTATCAACTGTTACCAAATGGTGAATAAAATAGGTGAATAAAAGATTAATATATGATCTGGGGATGGAAGTATAGAGAAAACAGATAAGGTTACAATAAGATATGTTAAATCTTCAGATCCACTGCTTGTGGTTTTTAGACTGTATATATAAATTTATACGCCAGTAAGTATTTTGTTAGTGGGCATGATTTCACTTATCGCATCAAGTCTGTGCTAACCCATGAATAGAAGTAATCAGAGTTAGGCCTACACCACTTAATTGCTTCTTGTGGTGTGGTGATACTTGCTTCGGTAAGTTTATGTTTGTCTTGTGAGTATTTCTGCTGTAAAGGACTTGAGGTAAGCCTCAACTTATTGAATTAGTACTCACTTATATTCCAGTTAGAGGCAGTTAGAATAGTAGAGAAGTTCTTACAAACCCTCAGGATTTTTGCATTGACATTACCAATTCATATTCATCAGAATAATTTAGAATATTCATCACAATGAAAATTTAATTATTTATGGAGAGGATGCCTGAAGAACTCGCATAGAATTTTACATAGTTTTTAAATGATTCTGGATGTTGACCAATAATTCTGGAAATTTGTGATTTGCTTCGAAAAATTCAAGAATCTGTGCTAGCACGTTGATAATTTTTATCAAAACGATCCATAGAGCCTTCAAAATTGAAAAAAAAAAACATTTGTTAAAATACTACATTCGTCTCAGAGCTGGATTCACCATCGTGGCATTTATTCAGTTATATCTTGGATGTATTGTTCTTTATCACTGGGGATGATTGTTATATGATATTTGATATTGATATGATGATAACTGTATTTAGTACCTTGCATCAGTATCATAATTTTCATTGGATTATTTTTTTTATCAAAAATCGTGGGCAAATTTTGAATATAGGCCTGTAAATATATATAAACTGTGACTGAACAATCATCAATTTAACTATTCTCTTCAAAATAGGTCATAATAATATGATTTCCAATATTTTTTTTAAAAAACTCTTACTCAAAACTTAATTTTGGATCATATATAATTTGTGTATGCTTATTCCACATTTTTTCATGGGTTATCTATGGTGGTTAGGGTTAGAGTGATTTTTTTGGCAATGGACGTAAGACATAAGTTAGTTTGAGACATAAGCTCCAAGGATCAAACCTGATCCTATCCAACTCTTAATATAGTATTTAATCTCTAATAGCTAAATGGCTAAAATGAATAAGGACATATCTATCCATGCAGGTCTTGTTTGTGATTGGATGTGCTAGTTATGATTCTGGATATAAATAGTAATGCCGATCATTATACTTCCCCCACCAGTGTAGGATGTACAAAATACAAAACGTGCGAAAAATATAAAAATAACACCCTGAGATAAACATTCCTTATATAAGAGTTGCTTGGCGAGACTTCACTCGGTTCATTCTGAAATAATCTCCATTCTCAAATGTATCCAAGATTATTCGATTCTGTTTTGAACAGGCTGGAGTTAGGGTTAGAAGCCATTCACTATTATCAAACAGAACAACTGACAATGTTAGGGCGGGCGACAAGACGAAGTAAAGAATTAGATGCAGAAGTCATGTTAAAACTGTGGACCAGAGAGAGAAAACATGAGGGTTCACATGGATGCTGTGTTATGTGATTCTCTGAGATCACATCTTAGTATGGACCGGTTTCAGCTTCAGTCAAGCTGGGTTGAAGGATCGAAACCATCAAGTGTCAATGATGCTTAATGTTAGAGACGGTCGTTCGAAGACATCGTCCAGCAATGTAAAATTAAGGTTACCTTTACACCTCAAGAACGCGTTAGAAAAACACCACAAATCAGTTTGATTTATACTCTATTTGCATGAGGGAAAATGTATTATAAAACCCTGCCCAGAAAGGGAAGAGAGAGAAAAGGAGAGGCACATAGATATAGAGAAAGAGAGTGGTGAGGAGATAGAGCGAAGGAAGAGAGAGAGAGAGAGAGAGAGAGAGAGAGAGGCAGTAGGACGTCGATAAGATTATTTTAAATAGAAATAATTAATTCACCTTCGACAACTGTAAAGTAAATCACTGAGATTCAGTGTGTGGGTGATTCAGCTACTAAAATCTATTTTTTGTCTTCATTTTGAACGAAAACAAATCGTGAATGAATTAGTAAATTTTTCATGAAACTTGATTCGCTACTAAACCACTCAAAATTGATTATTTTGAAAAGTACAAGTATGTTCAGTATTTCACTATTAGTATTTCAATATTATTCATACATGACTCTGCAATACAATATACGTGATTGAAAAATGTATATTTTCAATTGTCGTATATTCACTTATGTATTATTATTATTCCTCCTTTTTTACACAACACACATACTTGACAATGTAATTATAATTACACAGAAGAACAATATGCCCTCACCTACAACCTTCAAAACTCAGTCAATACCATTTATAATTGCGTACAGTAAATGTTTTAAAACAACAATAAAGTTATTAATTTTTAATGTGTGTAATGATATTTGCCAACCCGTCTTTCAAGTACTCTAACTCTTGTCTCATTAGTAAACCATAATACCACGTCATAATAATAATAATAATTAGCTAAGTATGACTTTAGTGATAGTGTGAATCTTTTACTAATTATCAAGTACATTGTATATATACTGGTTACAAAGTAATAAGCATTGTGCATTATAATGAATTAATATTGTAATTAAATCAAACTATAGAATCATATTATCTCTATATAAGCTACGTGCAGTTGTAGTTTATTATCATGTAGTAATGATTATAAAGAAATGATGGTTTTGAGTGTATCATAAATAATTATTAATGAACAAGTGAACTAAACAAGGATTTTACTACGCTTTATTCATAATTCATTAAGATTATTACAGCCACTGTTAGATGAGAGTGGATTATGTAGGCCTATATAGATTTTATCATAGTATATTATTATCTCTTTTGTATTGAATGAAATTTTCTCACAGTTTTTGACAATATTATCTTTTAATCAGTGAGCTACTTCAGATCACATCCCAGTATTTACCAATTCAATTCAATTCAGAGATTCATATTCATGACACAAGGAGGAAAAATATGTTCATAATAAAACTGTAACTCTAGCCATATCAACCAATAGTTCAATGTTTTCATCAGCCCAACTTTATAACCATTTACCACAACATGTTAAAGACAGCAACTTAGTTGCCAATTTGACACCTAAACTGCAACTTTGAAAAAAAATTATATCAGATGCTATCTGAACTGTTTTTGAAATTTCAACCTGTAATACTATATTTGATATTTTAATTTTCCACTCTCTCATAGGTATAAGGTTATGTGGTAGAACGGTCAGCTGACCCTTTCTGACTGTAATAACATTGTTTTATCCGATTATCAATACGTTCTATTATATATAGTATATAATTTTCAGAAGATGGAACTTGACAAAAATTGTTGAAAAGAATATACACAACTGACAAGAGTATTTTTTAGAATAGAGTCCATGTATAGATTTCCTGTTTTTGTTTCGAAACTCTACGTATTCAGTCCCTTAGTTGGAATGACTGCAAATACTGTTCAAGTTTTTGTGAAACTGATTCCGAAGATTGAGTTCAATCCACAATTGAGGAGTGGTATGTAGACACCTAGAAGTTATATGTTTTTCAAAAGTTCCAGCATGTGTCAGGTTATCTATCTTGCTTGCAGTTTAAAAACTGCAAGCATCAATAGCATATCAAAAAACTTATTCATACAGTTTTGCACCCAGAATAATCACTGTTTACATAAATTAAACAATTCTGGAAGAAACCTGTAACCTGACAAAATTGGATGGGATGGAACCGTAATCTGAATTCAGTCGCGTAGTTCAATCCAGATGGATATATTCTGTCTTATGTACGGGAATTAAATTCAGTAAATACCGCCAATACTTCGCTTTGTCAAATTTTCTTTCCTTGCTATTAATATAGGCCCACATGGTTATTAATATATAACAATTTATCATCGAAAAATGTATTTACGAATAGCTTATTGCTTGGAATCACACGTGAGCTTGACTAATTGTACGTAGAATTACCGGTAAGATAATATATCTATATACCTCTATATGGACTGACTGCCTTTCATCACATGTTGACTTTTTTTATCTTTTTTTTTTATGTTATTTCATATTATTATGTTATATGTTTTTTTGAGAGTTTGCTTTTACATTGCACGACAATGTGATATATTCTACATATTATGTATTGTATCTTATAGTCTGACTTTCCATGTACCCATGTTTCCTGTTTTCCATGTATACATATCTTAAACATTGTTTTCTGCGTGTCTTTTGTTATATCTTATTCAGAAAAAAAGAAATGGAATGGAATAATGAATTCCAAGAATGAAATTCAATTTTTCTGTGAGGTATGTAAAATGGAAGTGATTCTATTATTCTTGTTTCTTTAGTAATAGGTACCTATACATAATTGGTTCCAATATGATATTTTACATTTTTTTCCATATTCGAGGCATGTTTAGTTTCGAAGTTTCAACCAGTTCAAATGTGTACAAGGAAAATGATCGGTCTGTTATATGGCATACAGTGAAGCAACTGCATGATTGATTGAGCATGCCCCAAATTTATCTATTCAAACAGAATGTGAGGATCTGAGAAACCATTTTGAAATCTACTTTTTCAATTTGTGTTCGTGTTTTTCTATCATCTTTGTTCTTGATGCTCGGCCCATTGAATTGAAACAATGTCATTGTGTTCTTATATTTGTTGATCTGCCACAAAGCTAGAGCAGCGGTATCTGCCGTTGTTAAACATTCCAAAAGAAGCCACAAAAAGGAAATAATTTATCAATAAAACGAAAGCGGCTTTTCTGTGTTAAGTCATTAGTACTTTAGATAAATTGGAACTTGATTTCGTACGTCTGCTCTTATTCCACTTCAAACTGAAACTATAATTGCTTGTCTCTCTCGCACACCTTCTCTATTTAGCTCCCTCTCTTTGTCACACCTCCTAACTAATGTTATTTTATCTTCCCTCTCCTTTACTCTCTGTTACCTCATTCAATCTTTTATAACCCATTCGTCGAAATAATTATCATAAAATTGAGCAGAGGCCAATACACTTAGGTTTAGAAATGAAGGTTGTTCAGGCCTAAACACACACACACACACCCATTAATTCATATAATTATAGTTGATACAGTAAACTTTGATGACCTATAGGAAATGCTGAACATGAAATTTAAACTGCTCTAAGGTAATTAATATTTTATTAACAGTGAATAATTGTTAGCATATTTGAATTCGATTTTATGATATTTTTATTTGTCGATTGATTTTATTATTCAAAACTGATGATTTAAAATTTAAATTTGATTCGATTTATTATTTTTATAGCAGGACAAGAAGTATACAAGAGTTTACTTAAAATATGGGTATGGTCTCAACTGCTATCATTCTCAAGTGGTGTACGATTCTCAACTCGCATTCGTCTCAACGGATACGATTCTCAACTGGCACGATTCTCAGCTTGCAACATTCTCATCTCGCAACATTTTAGGCTCATGCGATTTCAACGTCGTCTCAACGGATACGATTCTCAACTGGCACGATTCTCAGCTCGCAACATTCTCATCTCGCAACATTTTAGGCTCATGCGATTTCAACGTCGACTCAACGGATACGATTCTCAACTGCCACGATTCTCAGCTCGCAACATTCTCATCTCGCAACATTTTAGGCTCATGCGATTTCAACGTCGTCTCAACTGATACGATTCTCAACTGGCACGATTCTCAGCTCGCAACATTCTCATCTCGCAACATTTTAGGCTCATGCGATTTCAACGTCGACTCAACTGATACGATTCTCAACTGGCACGATTCTCAGCTGGCAACATTCTCATCTCGCAACATTTTAGGCTCATGCGATTTCAACGTCGACTCAACTGATACGATTCTCAACTGGCACGATTCTCAGCTGGCAACATTCTCATCTCGCAACATTTTAGGCTCATGCGATTTCAACGTCGACTCAACTGATACGATTCTCAACTGGCACGATTCTCAGCTGGCAACATCTCGCAACATTTTGGGCTCATGCGATTTCAACGTCGACTCAACTGGTACGATTCTTGACTCGCAACATTTAAGGCTGCATATGCTCTCAAATGGATGTTGCGAGTTGATAATCGTACCAGTTGAGACGTAGCCGCCGCTTGACTTAGCGCGCTCTGCGTTGGTTCAACGCAACCCTCAGTGTATCTTGGTTTCGTCTTCTATGTGTGGGGACAAGAATTGTCTTTTTGAATTTTTGACATCGGAAATGATTTAATTCATTGTTTCATACTTTTATCCTGAGCCATAATAGCGGAACAATGATTTTGTATCAAGTTTCGATGTTATTTGAATAGAAAATCAGTAATCACACCCAGTTCTTAAGCTGAAAACTGTTTTTCATGAAATGTATTAATTAATTATCAAGAGAAGTAATAGGTCTTCAACAGATGTTGCTCGAATAAATTTGTATAGTCGTAATGTTCAGAAAAGTTATCCAAAAACAAAAAATCTGTCCCTTGACTGGAATTTTGGTATGTCAACAATTCTGAATTATCACGACAAAAAAAAGAGTCATCAATAAATGACTACATGTTGGCATAATTATTATTCACAACTGGCACAGATGATTCTAAATGATTTTCTAAATACATTTGAGTAATGTTTGAATTCTGACAGTCACATTTGAATAAATTTCATCTCCTTAATTATTATTTGAGCATTGAAAAATAAAATAAACAAAACCTTTCCACACCTCATTCCAAGCTTCACCGATAGTGCTCGAGCCTTCGAACGCCATATTTATAGCTCAATGTCGTCTTTCCTTCAGCTGAATTTCTTCTTAGACCTAATAAATAACTTGGAATAATTAGTAAATGATTCTACACGCCCAGTTATCTCCATATTGTTAATAACGATAGTTATTAGAAATGCATAAAAACAAAGATTTAAGAGTCGGTAAATAAATAATATTTGTGCGACCATAAACCAGCGTCAAGCCGAAAGAGTTGGGCTAGAAACGGGTTCAAGTTCATCATTCATAAAGATGGAAAACTCATTTTCTCGACGTCACGACCTTAACATAAAATGTACACTCATGGCAAAGTAAATAATATGACTTACATCGTATTGTATATACTTGTATTCACAAAAGAAGAAGGTCGTCCATCAATAATATCCTGCTGGGATGTAAGAGTTGTATGGAGTATTAAATTCAACTCAATTCTCTTCACCTCTGTGGTAGTTGTCCATTGTTTGAGTATGTTTTTGAGTATGACTCATGTTTTGAGTATGACTCATGTTTTGAGTATAGATCATATCATTATCAACTGATTGGCATGGAAGATTCAATCAACCCTATGTGCTCTCCAGAAAAAAACTTACAGTTTGCGAAAGTATTGGGGTGGGTTGATATCTATGTATTAAACAATCAATTTTCATCAAAAGAAGGAATTGCATTATACGTTTGGAAGTGATAATTAAAATACTTGTTTTGTAGATGATTGGAAATTGGAATAGAAGTTCATGTTTCATCAATGTCAACATATGGGGATATGTGTTGTAAATTTCAGGAATGAATCATTTGAGGGTTTTTTTATGAATCATTATAGGCCTACTATTGTAATTGTTACGATAAAATTTTGAAATCTATGTTTTGTTAGCTTGCTTCCATATTTGTTTAAATTCTACAATATGAGAATATATGTAACAATTTTCACTGTGTATTATCACATCTTAGAATCGAGTTTATCACGGTCGAGTTGACCGATCGAGTCAATAATCGATTGAGCCAATAAAAGAATATGTCGATAAGTAGAATAGTATGGAAACTTATACCACTGACCAGACAAGATGTATGTACTGGATAGTGGATAGTGGAAAATATGGGAAGCTAATTTTCAAAATGGTCCGTGAATTTCATTATGGGAAGACCTTTTAACATTCGTTGTTATTATGTGGTACAAAATATGTCAATATATTCTCATTCATATATTCCAGAGTGTTTTCACATCCTTTCGACAATACAATTCAAGATTTATTGCTATTTTGAAATTTGAAAAGATTTCATGATTTGTTCAATGATTTACTTTCATACACATTGTCCATTTGTTTTGTTATAATATAATAATATATATATAAATATATATATATATATATATATATATATATATATATATATATATATATATATATATATATATATATATATATATATATATGAATACATTTTTTGTATATCTCAAAAACCCACAACATTTCAATTTCATTTGCATAACATCAGAAATGCATGGATTTCGCCTCATCATAACTTTGAAGATGACGTGTGGGTGCTTGTCCTCTCCTCGAGTGTACCACGTTAAACTGCCGATAGGAGCGTTTTGTACGGCATGTGGTGTGGGTTTAACAATATACGTGCTTCGATTACGCTTAACTTTGGTTCAAAACCAACGCAAAATGCTTTGTAGAAGATATATTTTTGAAGTGGTTGGATATATTTATCTCCAGTTTACTTATGCAATCATTGAATCGAATGAGAAACAAATTCTGTTCTGTATTTTAACTACAATTGAACTGATCAGTGTATGGCATTAGGACATCAGGACATTATAACAGTATGATTGAATTGTATTTTTTTTCAAACATATTTTAATATTTTATTTTAGAATTCTACCACTTCACTGTAATAGCAGACACAAAGTGTTGGTATCATAATATAGACAACTGAACTTGCAATCAATATCTTCGGTCTTTTATAAACCTTTTTCTCTTGTGAACTGTTTGTCTCATAGCAGATATTCATTCCCAATAATTCTTGTTTATTTCATAGGCACGCGGTGTCTAATTGTCTTTATTCAATAATATATGTTAATTTCATTAAAAATGTCATAATAACGAGTGGGAACTGATGTAAATATTATTCCAAGAGAAGTTATATATTTTGTTCTAAATACAAAAGTAAGATGACGTTTTTTATTCCCGCTCTCGTCAATTACTGTTCCCATTGGTTCCCCTCAAACAGAAAAAAAAAGAAAAAAAAAGTATCAAGTGAAGATCTGTATTCATACTTTTCTAGACCAAGTGAAATACTTTTCCCGATTTCCATTAGTGTTTGACTTACTTTCATCTCCAAAAACCCCAGATATGAATTTTAGTATAGTCAATACATCGAAGCAGACATATGCATATAACTAATAAGATATGTTTACTTGGATAATTATAATCAAGTGAAAGAAATGTATTTTTCATTCTTATGTTGAAATAATATAGAACAAAGACTGGAAATTATGAATGACAATATAAGCTGAACATTAAGAACAATGAAGAAACTTTTCAATTTACGTCATTTTCACAACTTGATATAAAATACACAACGTTTGTGATCCATGCCACTTCAATTTCAACAACTAATAAATTATTTCACATATTTATTTTGTTATTTTTTCTTACATATTTGAACTTAATGTGATTTCATATCATTCAACATACACCAGACATCAGTCGTAAAATGTTGACTGATGAATAAGTTGAATTATCCACTGAAACAAAAACACTTGAACTTTATGGTCGAATTGATGTCTTTTAATTATATCCATTTAATTCAATGTAAAATTTTATCTCCTCTCTTTATACTTTAGCAATTATTATTGTCTTTTCTTGTTGATGTTAAAAGTTATCGGGGCGTATATTAAAACTGTAACCATGTTCTAATGTGATTTATGTTGAGGCTTGTTAGATTATGATCTATATGTCTTGTGTAGACCGAGCCAGTCTGATAAAAAGAACGTCTCATATACTTACCTTCAGCTAAGTGAGGAAGCTATTATTTCGATGTAACAATACTGATAACACTAACATTACTGTGTATTGTACATTACAGAAGCTAAAAAAAAACGATTTCTTACTTGTAATAATAAAAACAATAAAAACCGCCTTTATCCGCCCCCACACACTTCTATTTCTTGTAGCTTTATCGCTGTCCTTGTCTTGCTTGAATGCGATGAGGAGTAGAATATTATTTATGTTGTAGGCGTGATTTGAAAACATAAAATTCTGATTTTTCTATTAGTCTTAACAACAAGTTATACTTCAGAATAACGGTCTCTAAATTAAATAGGGCGTGAACAATAATTACAAGCAACTATATAGATAATCTGAGAAATTGATATATCCAGTATTTTAGAGTTGGTTTAATTGATCGATTTCAAATGGAATTGAGCAGTAATGCTAAAGCAGGGTGATAATTATTTTTTGTTCAAACCTTTCAAGGTATATAAATGTAATAATACTCGTACTCGAAGTCGAACTGATTGAATATCATCCAATCAGCGATAATTGTGACGAGTGATTAAAATCTATGAAGATTATATAGTAATGAAAAAATTGATTTATGAAATATATATATCCCAAATTATTTCTATGACAAGCGAAAGTCAATTGAATAAAAACGCATACAGTATTAAACCATATAGTCATCAATTCCATTTTCGTTTGCATACAGTGGTGGTATACTGTACAAATAATTGCTAGGTGTTGAATAGCTTTCATGATTTTGTTTGTGTTATATTATGAATGAAATTTATATTTCATCTTGCATCACACATTTTTCATGTAAATCCTTTGCAAGATGACACAAAAATGTATAATTAGTTGGATGCAAATTACACCAGAAATAATGTTTGATGTATATTTCCATCAAATACACAATCACTTGGCACATTTACAATAGATATTGAATCCCATGGATAGCTGCACTTGTTGAACATAATTATCTTACTGAAATTATAATTGAACATGAAACAGAAATTGAAATCAATAATTATTCACAGAGCTTAATTAAGAACCATGCTTAATTTTTCCCTTCAAATACAGCATTATTTTCATGAGACAATTACAAGGGTATATACGGAACAAGTACTTCAAATATACAAATTATAATGTCATTAATAAAGTATTAAAGGATAAGGATTATAAGGATTGTAGTGTTAGCTATACCTCCTTTAAGCAAATATCCATAAATAATTTCCAGCCAATCAAAGTTGAGAATAGTTGATTGGAATGTAGGATCTGTATGTTGTATGTTTCGATCGTGTTTATGATCATAAAAGCAAGCCATTCCCGTCACATTACCTGTTGACTTTTCCCTTTCCACCTTCACAATAAATTAACAAAGTCATAAAATGATATTACCGCTCGAAACGGAGTACACTTGATAATATAAATATACAATAGCAAATACCACTCTTGCATGGCGCCTCAGGGAATAGAAGCGATGTTATACTTGTTGACAGAAACAATTTCAGAAACATCATCTATATATTTATAGGTTGAGCTTTAATTTCATAAATAAAATATCCATATTTCATTTTGTCCATTACAGACCACTCCCATTCGTCCCAAACCTAAAGCAAATATACTATTTCTAATTATAATATATTTCATAGTCGAGTCCTTTAAAAGGCAGTTATCGAGTTGCAGGTGTATAGATTTCGGACCATTAAATGATATTTGCTATTACGAAACTATGACAAAACTGAAACAGACAATTTGTGAATATTATCATATTATTAATCTGTTATTTGGTCCTAATTGTTCGTAAATTCACCTAAAACAAAATGTATAGGGGTCTATGCAACTCTTCAATTCGTCAGCAGACAGATGAGTTCATAAGTTTAAACGTGCTATGTATATTTGATTTGCTTTGAACTATTAACATATAATAATAGATTATATATATATATATATATATATATATATATATATATATATATATATATATATATATATATATATATATATATATATATAATATTCATAGAAATGCGAGGTGATATATAGATGCACCTTATGTTGTGATCCAACTATTGCAAATACAAATATGAGTTATATCAATATATTATATTGAGCATCTGACAGCAAGTGCTATCAGTTGCGGCCAGTTCTTTATGTTCTAGAAGCTCGTGCATGAAAATTGTAATTTATGTCACCTTTGTTGCGTACCTTCGTGGCGTACTTTTGTGTGTGAAGTGTTACCCCCCATTCGGGAGTAGTTATTGTTCATGTACACAGTCTAAATTCACCTAATTACATACATAACTCATCACCTAAACTAATTTAGTATATCCCTTCATATAATCTAGCCGGGAAACAATATAGGAATAGGAAAGTATACGAATAGGCCCGATATGACCAGTTTGTCTCATAATACGAACTCACTTATTCATTGCATGTATACCCCTGACAAATACTATTAATGACGATTAACTGTTGAACCATTAAATGTGTTATATTTCTCATCATCGTCGATCCAAATAAGTTGAGATCGTCGGTCGGGTTTTACAACGTGTTTCGATGTTTATGAGGAGGCAAAATAGTAACTCAATCTCTTGAGATGAGCTTGCCGGGACTTTATCTTTTATTATGTTTTATGAGACACGAGAAGAACCGTATAGTGAACATACTATTGACCATATAATCATCATCGTAGATTGATAAAGGTACCGGTAAATAAACGAACACTTATGTACATTATATATTTTCAGGTTAAAGTATACTGGCATTCAATTTGGTTTTCTGATTCTCAAAATTCTTGTATCCATATATTGAGATATACCAATAAGGAGTATTTCGTTTTTGATGATAACCTCAAACATCCCATGCAATGAGGTTCACGCGGTGATGTCACAGTCAGGTATACTTTCAACAGGATTTTTTACGGGATAATCTGACGACACCCCGAGCTAAGATGAACTTATAACCTAAATAAACCTGAATCCACGTAAGAAGGTCTCTAACACCAACAAAACAATCCTCAATTTCACTGATATATTTGTATAGCTATATGGTGATATGAAGAACAGTAGGATTATCAGGACGATATTTACACTAAGAAACGCGAATGCATTTTTCAAAGTCTTCATTTCTTAAACGGTAAGCTAGATCAGAGCTATTACAATTATTTAGTACGTATAGACGAACTTTTTATTTCGTGGATACAAGTATATATACGCATTACGTATATGTACATCTTTTGTGTAAATATAACATTAAATATCTTTAGCACGGAGCCAACGTCAAGGTGCATGACCCATGAGAGTATTTCCATTGGTTGTTCAACTCGTGACGATCTAGTTTTTAAGCAAAGCTCTGATACTTACTGTTTCTATGGATACATGAGAGGTGATGTGTATTTCACACTTCAGCAAGGGTTGAGTTGAAGGTAATAAGGGAAGAAAGAGGAAACTCGTAGCAGACATGCAGGAATCCTGTTACAAGTATAACGTGAGGAATCTGGATGTGATTAAGTCATGCGTCGCGAGGGTGCAAGAGCGAGGGTGCATGAGGGAGGGAGCTCGTCGTTGGCGCCACAGAGAGGCAAGTCATCCATTTGACCGTGACGCTATCCATCAGAAACGTCACGGTGCTCTAGAACACCGCCAGTTTTCATATACTTTTATTTTTCATTCAATTTATAGCTTGAATTGAAAAAATATTACATTTGATTGGATAGTTTCAAAATGAATTACTGCTACGTCACATTGGATTCAAAATTGAAATATTGTATAATATATAGAATTAATTCAATGATCCTTCAGATTTCGAAATATGGTTGAAGTTATCAGGCCTGAAGCTCCATATGAGTTACTTTATATAATCAAATTATGTATTCAATTCGTCACCATACAAGCAAATGAAATTTTGTCGCAATGTGTATAATTTATGATCCCTTGGTGCGTTTCATTACAGATTCCTTCAAGTTACTCATTTAGTGTTGTTGTGGCACCCCTGCTCTGGCAAAGGTGAACCGCGCGACCATGTATGGTGTTTTTCCCGCCTCTCGCAGCACGCTATAGGACTCAAACACCACCCAATAAAATGATCATAATGCTAAGTCCGAACTCTCCACTATTTATTATAGACATACAATCAACTCCACCAAGCAAAAACGATTACAACATCCACTCCATAGCCATATCCATGTAAATTGTTTTACAATACAATCATGAACAAAAACTTCTATACTTGCGTGATAAAACAGCTCTCTTGAATTATTTTATTACCTATGTTTTATGTGGCCGGAGATTTTTATTTTTTTTCGATATATTGTGTAAGGCCTCGCCGCTTATATGTGGTTTATTATAGAAAGACAATAAATATGAGTTTCTTAGAAGTTAAGGCAGGTCATTATTTTAATAAGTTATTTATTGTTTTGTTTTCGAATAAATATGTGGAAGTCTATAATTAAGATATTTATAATCGACTTTTACACGGAATATTTGTTCGTCGTGTACAAAAGCCGTTGGAAATGGAAATGTTACATATATTTATTTTAGAATGTTTGATATGAAAAAATAAAATATATAAGCTTAAAAAAATCTTGAAAACCTTGAAAATAAATTTGGTGCCAAGGAGACAAAAATTCCAATAATAGACTGTATAACTGAACGAAATAATATTGAAATATGCAGTCATACTTTTGAGATATTAATATTGGTGCAGTTGAATCTAATTTGACCCGAATTTTTTAAAACCTATTATTGTTTTAAATATTGTAAAGTCCATTCATCAATCCTGGGCTGAGACATATTTTCTCATAATATCCTGTATTGATATATTTTTTAATACATGCTTTCATATCTTATAGATAAATTAATGTATAATATTATTTTAATTATTGTAATATAATCATTGTAAGAAGAGTTGTGTCGTCATTATGGAGTAATTAAAAGATTCAATTATGAACCGAATTATAGACTCTATTATTTTTTTAAACATTCTAATCGATTAAAAACAGGTGTTTAAAACTTTGAATTGCTCGTAATCTTCATCTCAATGTCTCACATATAGCTTCATCGAGAAACATTTCATACGTTAACGATATCTACAATAACTGAATTGTGGCCCTACTAGAACCATACAGGGTCTAATTTGTGAATAAAAAGGAACCGAAACGCACCTCAAAGTAAGCCATCTCTTCTACCTCCCCCTCTCCCTCCCCACTCACCACCACTACAAAAGTATCAGGGAAGAAATAAACAGATTTATTAATTCGGCATTGAAACGTATTTGACAGAATATATTCGAAATTTTCATCATCTCTATTGAACGGTAATTATGCATAAAAAAATGATAATAAAAAAACATTCTCAGAATAAGAAAATATTTATTGATCTGTTGAAATAATATTGCATCACAAAAGTATCTGTGAATGAATGAAAATCCACCCTATCGTTCATTTTTAATCATCTTGAAACTGGAACGTGCGTACCGGTTTCAAAAAAGGAACCGGAACGCCGTTCCGATGCAAATTAAGCACTGACTATAACTAGTAGTAAACACACATATTCAGAGGGTCGTTGACGAAGACTCAATTTTATCAAACTTGATTTTGTAATTTTTGTATGCGGTATTGAAGAAAAGAGTGGTTCATTTTCAGGGGAGTGAAGTAAATACATGGTATATGTTCAGGGCAATGCATTTCAATGAAACGAGTGTAGTGGGACACTATACACACCTTCAGTGATACTTGTACACTAAACCAACCTTCTTAAAACTAAACTAATTCACCATAAAGCTGAACTAGTTCAAATGTAAGGTTCATGTCAGATATAGTGCAGTGAAGAAAATTTCAAGATTGAAGGTATGATTTATATTTTCTTCAGGGAGCATTTTAAAGTTTAGCTTGATCGAAAATGAACTTCATGTGATCGCAACCGTACATAATAAAGGCTCGTGCAGTGAAGATCTAAGATCAGAGTAGTGTAGTCAAGAGAAGATCCAGAATCAGGATAGTACACTGAAGATAACAGGCTAAACTGCAGTGAAGACCTAAGCTCTTTCAGGATAGTACACCGAAACTAAATTGCTACAGTTCAGTGCAGTGCAGACTTATGATGATGTTCTTGCCAGAGTATCATGCTGTGATTAAAAGGTTCAGGTTCAGCTAACTAAATGGTTATAGTGCATTAGTGACAAGATCTAAGCACATGGTAGTGTAGTGAAGACATGGTTCAGAATTAAGACATGACATGGTAGTGCAATGTCTCAGGGTAGTGCACTAGAGAGAAGAGGGTAGTGCAGTGCAGACCTCACATGATGGTTTGTTGAAGTGGAAAGTGCAGCCTCATTGTCGGTATGATTGTCTAGGAGACCGGCCCCCGTGGCTCGGCCGATGCATGACTATCATAGTAGTCGATCTCACGCTGTTGCCCCCAAGTCCAGCTGGCTTGCACTCTTTCACTTATACGTACTCGTTCTGCCAAAATATATAATACGTTATGTTTTATTCATTCATTATTAGAATCATTATAAGATATGCATTATATAATTATATCATACGTTTTACGTAAATCGTTCTTACCAAATGTCCTATGACTATCCTATTGCATGATGAAAAATGCATTCATTTAAATCAGGCAGAAATAGATAATATTATGAGATCCCGAATTACCAACGTATTAGAATGTACGAGTATAGTCATCCTCATTGCTCATTGTTGGTGAAATGAATTATAACACTTTTGGCTTCCAAGTTGTTCAATAACTCAAGAAGGGTTGAATAATGAATGGGGTTGATATAAAACCGTTAAATTGGTGAAAACTTATTGTTTCCTGTTTGATTTAAAGTTCGTATATTGAGACAATCGTTTAATTGATAATAAATACGTCAGCTAAAAAGTACAACTTCACCACTGGGAAAAATTGGGATTTGTTCATACGTTTGTTTCATTTGTTAGTAATGACTACAATTTTTTTAGTTCACTCGACCCAATGAATATACGGATTGGATTGATAGATCTTCTGATCATCATTATACCAATACAGGTTTACACAGCAATGCGATTTTGACTATACGTTCAATGCGATATTTGTGAGACATGAGATTGACCCCAGGGAAAGGAATGGATAAATATTCCTCCATAAACTTTGAATATGTTCAATAAAATAAATAAAATCATCAATTATTGGAATGACCAATTTCTAGGAAAAGTTATTTTTAAGCAATTCTCTTGGGAAAATGTCTATCAAATTGATCAGCACTTGGAATTAGCACGATCAATAAGAATACACTATTCGTGATGTACTGTTTCATTGAATGAATTATATTCATAAAATTGTATTTGTGACTGATGTTAATGAGAAAAAACTCAATTTAAACTTCTGTTCGATGCACGATTAGTCAGTATGACTCTGTTGATCTTATTCAAACTGTGCCTGCTTTCACTTGTATTTATTGGAAATTTATACTCAAATGAGTCAAAAGTCGATACTATAATTTCATTCATCAGCAAAACAAAATAACATACAATATATCAACAAAATAGTTATAGTGTGAGTATCGTAAAATAATTGATAATGTTTTCCATTGTTTTTTCCGAGGGCGTAAAATATCAACCAAGAGGGAAGAGGAAGGGAAGAAAAGTTTTAGAAGAATCAACACATCATGAGAAGAATGGAAATCATGCCGAATGCTAGTAGCGAAGAAATAAATAAGGTCGATGAAGATGGTTACGTCCAAACTCACCTCATTCTATACTCACCTCATTCATTGAAAACAACGTAAAGCAGCGAATGAGGTGAGTTTGGAAAGAGTTGATTTTGGAAAAGGTGAGATTGGAAAACCGAAGGGGTCAATTTGGAAGAGGCGAGTTTGGAAATACGTGAGTTTGGAAAGAGGTGGGGTTGGAAAATGTGACTTTTGAAAGAGGTGACTATGGAGAGAGGTGACTTTGGAATGAGGCGAATTTGGGAAGAGTTGCGTTTGGAAAGAGGTGAGTTTGGAAAGAGGCCATTACTGACACCCATTATTCATTACGGTGATAATACCGACAGCTTATAGTTACTTGAGGTACGAGTAAGTGGGTGACAGTTAATGGATCTATTTAAAAACGTTTATATACGTGTATATTTCTATTTTACAAAAAACACATATTCCCAAGAAAAACTGTCAAGTCCTCACTTATATTATCTCTCAACATAGTATTTGCCATGAAACTCTAAATGTAAAATAAATAGCTTCCTATACACTACATAAAGACGAGAGAAAAAATAATAAACCGGCCAAACAAGTCAGCTTGCAGAACGATGATGAACAATATTCATGTATATATAGCTTTAGATCGATTATAAATGGAATGATTTCCTCCATGTTACTCTGAAGGATTATTGTCTGGCTGTATATCTTCATTATCTATTCACTTCTTTTCACTCTGTAAAGCCATTGATTTCTGGTTCGCGCAGACTGATGTGCAGATTGATCTTTGTATGTCCAAGACGTTCCCACATATGTCTCGCCAAGCTCGTATGAGAGACGAGTCGAAAAGTAACATTGACTTTTTTTACTTTATTAAGAAGCATTCTTTTGTTGACATGAATGCATTTTGTATATGGACAGACGGTAAAATTGTTTGAACCACCGCGTGAATGTCTGGGATGACCTGAAATGTAACGTTAAGATTTCAATATGATTTGTTCGGTGAAATAGTGAATAGATTGTGTTCTTGAGGGTCCAGATATCATTTAATTCTATTCTTGAAAATTAGAGAAAATTGATGACATTTTAGATGACTTTACTACAATTTATGTAGGCCTAATTCGAGAAAAAAAAGTTATGAATCGGCTTTTCACAAGTTCGAAAACTTTCTATAACACGTTTTGCAGGAGATGACATATTATTTACCCTAAATAAATGTAAACAGTTTGAAGGAATGTGTTCACATTTATTTTATATCAGTGATTCCATGGTCAAGTCACTGGCTGAAGTCACCTACGAGTACGAAGAATTCATTATTCCATTACGGCTATCTGTCAATCCATTATTGGAAGAAATTTAGACTTAAATATGTGCATTTTCTTATTTTCATTACTTTGAATGCAAACATTGTTAACAGCAATTCAAAGTAGGCTTTATGAACTATGACTCGATAGATACCAAAAATCAGATATTTCATCAACTTGATATTTCGATGGCGTCGATTATGCCATCATTGTTGTGTTTATATTTAGGAATAGTGTGAATAATAAAAATCGTAAAACCTTCGTGAATAATGGTGAGGACGAGCCAACGACGAGGGTATTTTTCCCTGCATGAGCTGTGCGTATATGTGTGTTATTTCATTGAAGGATCGACACAATGTCACGCAAAGATCTGACATGAAGTATAAGAAGAAACGACGCATAAATACATATTTCAAAGGGTTAAAAACATCAGTATAAAAAAGTCACCCCCGTCAACACATTGAATAATATACCTCAATTCATTATTATTGAAAGATCGAAACTCCAGACGACCAATGTAATAAACTTATAATAAACGTACGTTCGAACCGTCTCAAAATGCTATAGCAACAACATCTGAAATGACAAAAGAAATAGCATTACATAGCAGAATTTGTTGCCGCCGGTTGATCCCGACTAGTTTGTTTGAGTTATTGAATAACACGACGTCCAACATCGGGAGCCGAATCACAGCGTGAGCAACAAACAATGTGAACCCTCAGATAGGAGGTTTTTAGGAGGTGTTTTTTTCACACACAAGAATATGTCTCGAATGGTTGGGAGGAGTGACGGAAGATGAAAAGCTATCGAAAGGTACACAACGAGATGATGACATACGTAGAAACTGTACGGCACAAAGAGGAACACAACCGTATGTTTACTGATGGTGAATTTAAGATGATGTGAATCAGTCTTGGGATTATTTTTATGGTTTCTTGGTAATATAGCTTGATCTTTGGAGCGATTTGAGATACTAACATAACAGAATGAAATATATCGGAAATATCTTTGAATATCACACCTATCAATTATCCCATAAGAGTAACGATTTTTGAAAATACTTTTCTGAAGAAAAGACAAAATATACATTTTTTTAAGTATATACACATGTACACACTCACACACACCCATTATGGCTGTGTGATGTGTGTGTATAAATTATTGAATTAGAAATTCACCCCAAAATCTGGTTCATCTCTAAATCGACTAGTACTCAAATTTTCAAATATTATTTTCTGTTACACTTACTATAGGCCTATATACGTACAGCACCTGAAATTGTACCTCAGTTATTAACCGAGCTAGCGTGATTTGTGTGATGTGCTAGATCCATACATCACATGTCTCGATCGAGAATTGAGTTCTCGTTGAGGAGAACAAAATCTTCTAACCTATGATTTAGCCGAACAAGACGAGTAGCGGTACCCGAGGGCATTCAATCAAACAACACTGGAAAAGCAAAGAAAATTGAGGTTCGCAACAATCGCTGATGCTATCTTTAATAATAAGGAACTCTCATCAAGGCAAGAACAGTCAATTATAGACGTCAATCATAACAGTAAAAGCGTCATTACTGACGGTAGCTATTGTGAGGTAGAAATATTATATCAATTGAGTGTAAATCGTTATCATTTGGAGAGGTGAAATACATTATTCAAATGGAAGGCGCCATGTGTGGCTAGTTATTGGACCAAGGAGTTACTCCATAAGTCCATGATTGGACGAGACGGAAGGTTTTTAAAAAAAGTCGAAACTTGATGTAAAAGACACATGAATTGTGCAGAAGATAGATCATATGTTTGAATTTAATTGACTGATATATCTTGGCAAATCCTATTTTGTGTCCTTTTTATATATTGTAGAAATTGTCTTAATATCTATTTCAAATCTCATCATTTGCGTTTGTATATTTTTAATTTAGACCATCTTTGTCATGTAGAGAAAATCTAAATAAAGTTTGTCACTCCGATGATCAGTCATGAGAAGGCACATAGAAAAAATATTTAATTGTTTGTATGATGTATGATACTGTATAGAATGATGGTTTGAAGTCAATCACCATGCATGAACTATAAACACCATACATCGTATGTGTAATTATAGGGATTGCTTTTTTTTGCTGCTATACTAGAGAGTGATTGATGATCTGTATTCCAAATAAATTTTACTTGATAGTCCTGTTAAAAATAAATTGGTATCAATCAAAATAACAAGAAAAACAACTGTGAAACTTTTACGAAGTTTCTTCTTTCCACAAAAAGTATAAGTTACGGTTACGTTTAAGTATGAGCATGTATACGCAATCACGATGTTGATTGAATAATCAGGAAATATCAAATGGGAAATAACTTTTTATTTTCTTTAATAACGTTGAAATCTCATTCATGTATTTTTTTTAACTTCATTCACACTAATGAGAGGAAGAATAGATGGAATAAGGAATCAGACATGGTATAAAATTAGTTCTGAAAGTATTAGCATTGATAATTGCCAATTGAATATCAGCGTGACTAGATAAAATTATATCTTGAAACATTTTCATTAAATCTTATCCTGAACGAAAAACGATTTCATTCTAATCTTTTAAGCCTTACTTTATATATGAACATGTATATTCATATATATAAATATATATATTTTTTAAAATAAGCCTATAAATATGAATGTATATTATATAAATATATATATAATTATATATATATATATATATATATATATATATATATATATATATATATATATATATATGTGTGTGTGTGTGTGTGTGTGTATATATGTATGTATATATACGATATATATATATATATATATATATATTTACTGATTTTTACTTCGATTCAGTGAACACAACAAGATTGTGAAATAATAGGATAATCGAGCTAATCGATGATTAAACACAGTATATTCCACACACTCTGTGAACCTGTCTTGAATAGATGCCGTCGGTATATACTCTAAGAGCCACAGCAATCGAGTCAAAAGAATTTCACGTCATGACTGGCCAATTGCCTGTTTTGATAGTTGGTCTTTCGTGATCAAACTGTTGAATACTCTAATAAATCTGGCCGGTGGCTATGCGCAGGCGCATTCACGTTAATTATATGATCAAATTGAATGATCAGGAATACTCTCACGATCATGTAGACGATACAGATAAACACACATTACGAAAACGTTTCTAAACTATCGACAATTGATGATATATTATTATTGAATACAAACGTTGTATTATTTCTGAGGAATTGGTCATTGGAATGTATATGTTTCGATTGGTAATTTCAACGATTAGGTGGTCCCGTGAGTTTTACTCGGCGTGAGGAGTGAAATCCATTTATCTGTTGGAAATCGTGATAAAACTGAGTTCAAAAAAGTTGGTAGCTACACAACTGATGTTTTCCATAAATACATAATTGTATATTGTTTAGGAAATAACAGAACAATTTCGAATGTAAATGTGAAATATTTTAAAATATACTTTGCATAGCTTTGTATGGATTTAAATAATATGATGAAACGGTGTTTAAAGGAGTTCTCGTTTTCATAGAATGGTTTTGTACTAGGAATAGAGCGTGCTGATATTCTACTTCTTTTATGGAGTATATATTATAAATGAACTTGTCGATTTTGATTTATTGCCTTCTGTTTCCAAAATCTCAATCCAAAAGATGTTATGTGATTGTGAGTATGAAAGATGTATGACTTTGAGGTAATTAACACATTGTCCATGTGAGGGGCTAACTTCACACTACAGCTCCATAAACGGTACACCAAAGAATATCAAGCTATAGCCGCCCCCCACCTTTGATATTACAGATTTCAACGGCAAACCCATAACATAATGTCAAATCTGGAAATTTCTAGTTTTTGTTGGTAAAGACTTTTGGTGGGGTACCATGAAAAAATCTTTAGTTTTTCTTTGTTTACACCGTTATTTACACCGTTTACACCGTATAAGTCTTTTGTATCTGAGGGGTCAACTTCTTACCAGATCCTTACAGAAAATAGATGACGTGTCAAAGAAAGGAGTAGAAGTACTAACGAAACTTGGTATAGGTCTTACCGGTATCAACAAAGCACTAACGCATTCCTTCGAAATTATCAAGAACTTTGCCCCTCACATGGACATACGTACCATGATGAAGAAGATGTTGAGATGGTAATCACGATGTTGATTGAATATATACCCATTGAGTATATCTATAGTTTTCTCACACAGCTCTCTAGGACTCAGATCACTTGTCTGGCACGTCGAGTCTACACGACGAGTGGTGCAGTTGGTGAGTTGTACCTGGAAAATCAGTACGTCCTCACTATCTCAAAATCAACAACTTGGACATTTTCTTCCTGATTGATAGTTTTCTGTGATCTATAATTCACAAATTCGAACCGCCAAGACCGTATAATTTTGAAAAAGAAAGAGTATTCTTAAACATATACAATGACAATGAAACGAGGAGAGCAATCGAAACAAAACGTTCAATTTTGTAATAAATACAAGAACAGAAGAAAAGAGAGAAGAGATAAGAAGAAAGAGAAGAAGAATATCGAGATAATAAGTTAGAAGATTCAAGATTTTTTCTCCCCACTTTGAATGTTTGAATTGTTTCTAGCTCTGAAATTACTACCTTTATTCAAGATTTATTGTTTGAGTAATCTTACTTCAATGTTCTTTGGGCTGGTAAAATCACCCTTGTAGTGCCCCGTCCAAACGATCTTAAACTATAACGACAATTTTCACGGTATAACGGGTACTAACGAATTAGAGCGAATGGTAAAATGATATTCTCAAATTCTGATATGTTTGGGGCCAAATTCACGGACGTTTAGAATGTAATAATTATATGAATCCTCCAGTTCTGTCAATCACTTATTCATAAAAAAAACAGTCACATATATAGTGTTTTATATTTTTTCATATATTTGTATTGTATTCTACAACACACAGTAATGATAGCTATAAAGGCACATAAATGAATGATCAATAAATGAATGAATGATCATCGAGATAATGATGAAAATAAGATAAGGTTTCGTATATAAGTATTGAGAAGGATAATTGGAAGGAAGCGGTCATGGATATATTGAAGGAACCATCGCGGTATTAGCCTCGACTACATGGGGAAACCACGAAAACCCCTGTTATGAAGGAAGGTGGCGGAGATGAGTCAAGGTCCAAAATGACCTTCACCTCCCGGATCACATGGAGCAGGCGCGTCTGCTACTTAGCTGGTGATGTTTTATCAAAAATGTAAATAGAAAGTTATTCCATCACTTTTAGTATTTTCATCGATTCTCATCATTTGTATAAACATATATGTGATAGTGTAATTTTGTTATGCTGTTATTTCATCCAAAATTAATTTAGTTCCAGTTTTACGATCTGATAGTTGATGGATTTAGCGATAGTTAGTGAATCACCGTTGGTTAGCGTTTGTTATTTTCGTACCTCAACTAATAGTTAGTGGATTAATACTTCACTCAGAGTTCGTAAAACCGACTCTTATGACTTTAAAACAATTCTAATTAACCAGTAATATTGTGTTTCCTGTTTGTGTGCATAATGATTGTCGCTATAACTGAGTGACATGGCTTTTGGAAGTGTTTAGCATCGTGTGGGTGCTTGGGAAGGGGGGTGAGGGTGTATCGGGGTGGTGCTCTGGAATCGCTCCAAAACCAACACTCATCATCCAACTTTCCTTACATTCAGCACCACATTGCGGCGACGGCGGCGGCGGCGTCGTCGTTGTCAAGGCGCCCGTTTGGTTTCACTCACACCGCTAATTGGGCGTATGAAACAAAGTGACGTTAGTGACGTGGGTGACGCCAGTGACGTGATGAAGAAAGACCAAATGTTTGAGTTATGATGCATAATCTTATATGCTAATTTTACATCACATAAGACAGCGAACGAAACTCTGGCATTGATCTTATATATATAAGATTATCCTCCACTTTGTGGTAGGACTTTTATCTTGGTATGTTAACCAACAGTGGGTCAATTTCGGCAACTGCATGTGGACGGTATAAGATAACAAATTGTAATGCATTGGAAAGTAAAATTGTTGATCTACAAAAGTAGGTACAAAACGATGGGTTTTATAAATTACGTAAAAACCTCGATTGTAGTCCTTACAATTTTTTTACAATTGTGCACGGTGCTTACACAAATCGAGATATTTATCTGTACTATTTTTTTCTATGTTCAAAAACCAGTGTAATTGAAAGAAAAGTTCACATCTCCAAGATAACTTGATGTTCTTCGATTAATATGACACTTTATTTTTGTGAATTGAATCACTTTTGAGATAATACGTCAAACAATTTCACCACATTCTTTTTATTCATTGATGTATTATCGCAAAACTTATTGTATTCACTGAAACAAAATGTCATGTTGATTAAAGAGCATACAATTATCTTGGAGATGTCAACTTTTCGTTCAATTACACAGATTTTTGAACATAGAAAAAAATAAGTGAAGGTGAATTTCTCTATTTTTATAGGCACCGTATGCATGCACTCCCTTAATAGGCTGAATCACGTATACGCACAATATAGGGGCGACGTGAGGTTTCTGTACGAATGTAGTCGTTTCACAATGACGTTAGCTGATTCGCTCTTCCTCATAGTTATTGGTTTTAGATATAATCATGTGTAGATTAGCAGTAGAGGGTTCAATATGTTTCTTTTGTACAGGTATCAAAAACTTTGTTGCTATGAAACTAGAATTTGATACTTCTCAATTCTCAAATTGTCAAAGATATAATTTTCTCAAGCTCCATGCATTTTCAAATGTAATACAATACAGATTAAATATATAACTCACACTTTTTTCGAGGTATAAAAAATACAATTACTGTGTCCCCCGTATTAAGAGTTTGATAACTCATATACCGTACGAAAGTTATCACAAAACTACTGATTCTGCTAAACCGACTCCCATGTACTCTCAAGTACTACATTTCAGTTACATTGATGTACACACATCGGGTTCAACTTTAAGTTTGAAGTGGAAAATGTATGTGTGATGAGAGGACAAAGAATATGACATCATTGTTGAAGCTTTTTTAGTTCGGAAAGTCAAGGTACTTTTCTGTTTTAAATTTAACGTATATTCTAAAATCCAACAGAAATAACTCAAATCGAACATGTTTTTTTTCTCGTTCACCTGTAGAGTAACTTTTAAATATAACTTGATTATTCTGATTCATTTTTCAAAGTATGGTGTTTTGAACTTCCGTTTTGAACCAGTTTTTATACTTTTATATACTTCAAAAACTTACTTCAAATTTGCTGAACCAATCTCGACCATACAGTACTCGACCATACATACAATGAGATTTCTTCCTTCTGGAGCATTACCATTTCCTTCCTTTTATCCAATACTTAGTATTATCTTCATTTTCGTCTCATCCCATTCAACATTCACCGACGATTATAGATCAGGATAATCAGGACAGTGCGTCGGCCGAATCAACTCTCAGGGCTTGAATATAGGCAGTCGATTACAAAGTATATGTACCCATACCCTTTATACTATAGTATAAGGGGTATGGGTTAGGGTAGGTCATATATATTATATACATTATATATATATATATATATATATATATATATAAATATGATAATTGAATATATCATTGAATACACACATGTTTTTATACAGAAAACCCGAATCTGTCTCAGAATTAGCATACAAATTGAGTGAAAGTTCAAATTACAGTTTGACCAACATTAAGACCACTTTGAACATAGACAGCAGTAAATATTTCTCTACATTGAATCGTACTTGAAATAATGCAAAGATTCACAATTCAAATACAGCCGCAAACTTGAATTAAAATTCAACCAAAATGCATTGTTTCACAAATAATTGTTCAGAGCTTATTATAAATATCCGAGGTGATTCATTTTTCGTCTTGAATTTTCCCATACGTTTCAGCCTAATCTTAAATCAACTAATATAGGCCTACAATGATATCGTACATCGTTTTCCTATATTCTAATCATTTATTAATTCGATACAACGCCTCCTGCTAAGCTGGGAACCGTAAAACTTTTCCTCTCAGGTGAAACAGCTTAACTATAAGTCAGGCACGCAGGCAGTCAGTCAAGCAAAAGCTGGAAGACAAGCCGGGTGGCATAGAAGCAGGGTCAGCATTTTACATGAGCGCTATTTAATGATTGATAATGACTCCATGATGGAGCAATCTTGATATTGAACTCTGCTTTAGGTAAACGCTTTTTATACCCGCATCTAAGCTGCAATTCATTTATCATCAGCGTGACGATAAAGAAGATGACTGTTCTATCGGCAGTTTACATTCATGCCTGCGAAGTCAACGGCTTTTCTTATAACGTGTCAAACAGTTTTCGTCTTATGTTTACTTGTTTAATCGAAAACTACTTTCTTGCCTTCAGCTAAGTATGATTTATTTTTATCTGACCCTCTATGAATAGATTGTAACCATAGGTGGCATATATCGAATACACCTCTATTCTTCTATACCCAACTATACATGTTTACATGTAGACCCACCATGCTTTGAAATTGAAATGAAGATAATTGATTTGAATTATGATGTTGATTATACAATTACTCTTTTAATTGCTTCACATTCGTTTTTCTTCTTCAAAATTAAAATTCGCAGCAAAATTAATTTCTTACTTCATGGGTTGAAACCTAAATATTTAAACATTTCCAGCACACCATCATGTTCTTATAAGATTATTAGTGAGTATAACGTCACAAAATTATTCATATTCGTACATAAATCTTCTTTAGAAATCGTGATTGTTTTCAAAAGAATATGTATTCAGGAAATGGAGAAAACAAGATAAGACAGAAAGAGACAATAGATAAAGAGTTTCCCTCGATGTAGTAATAAATAATTAAGACATAAAGTATGTGAGACTGACATACAAATAGTTTTTTCCGCTCATAACTCTTTGAATGCTTCGATAATGTGCTCATTACCTTTTAAAGAAGTGTATAAGTCGCGTTTAGTCGTGGAGTTTTACCACACGTCTCGTTCTTACAAATACTGGATATTACCTTATACTCATAATGTTGTGTACAGTGCTGGACAGCACTGGGTATCTATTGAAGCATTTACAAGTAGATACGTTGCCTGATTAGCGTTCAGCATTCATTCAATAACAGAAAACGAATTGAAAAATATCAGGAAAAATCGATGTCACACATTGAAAAGTTTGTATTTATTATTGAAAACAAATCACCCGAAGTAACTAAACAATTGACATTTATAAAAGCATGTCCAATACAAACAACAATTGGATCCAACTGTACAACATAAGAGCAATTCATACACATATTCAATCAAAAACTCTTCAATATAGTGAATGCCAAAAATTTCCGTCAACAAAAATAAGTTATCCTATTCAATAATATGGTTGGTTAATTCTCACACATTTTCGGAGTCAAAATGATTCAATTGGTTGAAGCTCATGGACAGAATGAGTGGATTGATGGAGTGAATATTCCATTTATCCGTTTGACTGGTTATTGATGTATGATTTTTTTTAACATATTATATAATTTCAACATTGAATATTCGAATCCATTATTGATACATTGATGAGCATTCCATTCAATAATTTGAAGCAGTCATAATATCCCTCATTGAATAGGAAGAACGTTCCACAGATACTATTCAATTTTCTGTTATTTCTGTTTCAATTTTGAGTCTCATCAAATCATTTTATAATCAAATATGAATATTTACTAGGAAACTGTTGGATTTTCGAAACATACGTTATTAATGTATTAATCCTTGTGTTCTTCCATAAATTATTATACCAACAGTAATACAACTAGCCAATTACAATGACCATCTACATCTCATCAACTCAATATTCTGCAGCAGTAAACTTATAGTGACACTGTGTTAGTTAGCTAAGTTTGGATTGTCTTATGAAAGTAAACAGAATCCTCGTAAGTAATATTATTCTGTCCTATATCAGGTAAGTCCTGACACGTATAGCCTATCGCTGTGAAGTCGACGACTAGCGCCAAAAGTAGACAGGTCAAGACTGAAACACACAAGCAATAGCTCATACTTGTTTTTACCAACTGTGAAATAAGAGTAAGACAACCATAAATAATAAACTAGTTTTAATTGCGGCGTCCATAGGTGTAAAGGCTTGTGTCAGGTTTCCTATCGTCGTGGAAAAAAATGAGTTTTACTCGAGAAGAGGCGTCGACAAGTGAGTCGATCGATGAAGTACTGTATGATACTATGACGACCTGAGAGATGAAATTCTTGACTTTTCTCTCACAAGAAGTTCTTTCAAGATCTTTAAGATCTTGAACATCTTGGAGATGTTTTTTCTATCAACTGATATATTTAAATGAAATAATTTTGTGATATAAGTTTGGACCCTGAAGAAGACGAGACCATTCTC
Organism: Brachyptera putata; assembly: GCA_907164805.1. NCBI lineage: Eukaryota > Metazoa > Arthropoda > Insecta > Plecoptera > Taeniopterygidae > Brachyptera > Brachyptera putata. The sequence goes on along the minus strand of OU015468.1, from coordinate 11,566,922 downwards.
GTAGAAACGTTGGTCGATTGAAAATAAAAAGTATCACGATTATAAAACAGACCAGTTTTACTTATTATATATATATATATATATATATATATATATATATATATATATATATATATATATATATATATATATATATATATATACATGGTAAGTCTATCTTTGCAGAAATTTGCCCTTCTTCAATGAGTGTTGTTGGTTCTGAAAAAAAAACTTTTACTCGACGTTTCGGCGAAAAGTTGTTCACCATCTTCTGGAGTCGTTCTTGTCCCGTGGAAGTCCTTGAATTGCGAACAGATGACAAACAGGTTTTCACCGAAACGTCGAGTAGAAGGGTTCTTTCCAGAACCAACTACACTCATCAAAGAATGTCAAATTTCCGCTAAGATTGACTTACCATCAACCACCGGCCCTCAAAACTTCAGACATCACACACACATACACATATATTATATATATATATATATATATATATATATATATATATATATATATATATATATATATATATATATATATATATATATATATATATATATATATATATTTACATACAATCGTATCACATAAGGTGGATCTGTGCTCTAAATACACAAGTTTAGTATCCCCTTTTTGCATCAGTCAGTCAGTCAGTCAGTATAAGCGGGTTGGCAAATACGGCTCACGTATGTTGACATAGAAAACATAACAGACTGTGTATAATCTGGTGCCCCTTACAAAATATTTGTAAGGTGTTTGAAATGCAAATGTCAAACAGAAGTTCGAGTCTAATCCTTAAACACCATTCTGCATAGAACTCGACGAAGGGTAGACCTATATAATACCAACACTCTGTCACAGTTAACTAATATGCATCAAGTTAAATAGAAATGGCTTTCATGGCAAAGTTTCGGGAAAATCGTATCGATAGTTCACGAGACTCTGATAATGTGTGAATGACTAACTTATGACATAATGACTCTAATCAATGTGATGTAATATGAAATTATTATTAAATGTGGAAAAAATTTGAACACGTTTGGATGATAACGAACGTAGAGGTAAATTTTATATCTGCCAGAATAAAATGTATATCACATGCAATGATGATGATGATGATATTCGAACTTGACAACTAATATATAGGCCTATATTTTTTCAAATATAGATACATTTATGTATCTTATTTCCTTCGTGATCGTTTGATATCCCAATATTATGTTAATAAATCCCATATCCTTAAACCTATGTTTGTCAGATATATTATTTCTCAGTTCATCTCGTCTTATCAACCTTGTCGGTTAATATACACAGTTTAATACAATTTGTTCGTTGTGGATTGTTATCTTTTTTTTTCATGATAAGCCCAATTCACATTCAAGAAGAATTAAATAATATAAGACTACTCTGGAAAAGAATTGAATAATATAAGACTACTTTGGAAAAGAATTGAATAATATAAGACTACTTTGGAAAAGAATTGAATAATATAAGACTACTTTGGAGAAGAATTGAATAATATAAGACTACTTTGAAAAACTAACTGATAATCGCTTGATTAGGGAGATCGCGATCGTGAATTGAATTAGTATATGAAGCAAAAAATATTTAAATCTCTTTCACGCTTATATAACTCCAGCTGTCAAGAAGTAGAATAATTATGGCTTATTGTGAAATTTAAAAAATTGAAGATTACATTTTTGAAGAACAGAGAAAGAATAAAATAATCCATACAATTCGATACGTCATCGTTGATTGTAAATAATTGCTATTGTCAATTTACCCCTTCTAACTGTATCATTTTTAGAATTGTTATTTTGAATGAATTTGAGATTTAATAAAGTACGTGTATAATCCTCGAACAGCTGTAACAACATAACTTATACAATTATCAGCATTTCACGTTTAACTTAACGATTAATAATAAATAATAGGCTTATATCCACTCGATTATGGCGTAAACGTCGAGGATAATGTTATAATTGAGTGATGGTTGTAATGACACACAATCGGTTAGAAGGGCCATAAAAACGCCCTGTTCGGTGCTACGGCAGTGACTTAATTCGCTATGTGATAGCTCACTTATCATAATTGAATGGAAAAAGAGTCAATTTGTTCTTGTCGCATTGAATCAGTAGTCGGTGATGGGGCTCACTGATTCTCGGAGGGATATCACAGTGTAGGGGTTGTGTTTGAGGTGATGGGGAGGGGGTTGGGGTGGGGATCAGTTTTCATCCCTATATGGGTGCTCAGTCGACCAGAACTTTATACGGGACATATGTTATAGCAGGGATGTCCAATATCATAACATATGATCTTTGAGTGTCAGAAATGGTTATCGTTTTGAAGGAATCGTCATACGAATTCAAAATAAAATCTTATGACAGTCTGTTAGAAGTCGGTGTCTGATCGCTTGTTATGGTTTGATAATCTTTCGGACAACATAGTCCAGCCAAGTTATGAAAAAATAAGAATTATCTAGATGAAGATCGGGGCTCAATATGTCCAGAAAATGAAAAATGTTCATTGAACCGAACGTTATAAAATGTGTTACTAATTGTCAGAAGGTTTTTTACATTTGAACACTTTATAAACATTCGTGTCATTTTCATCCATACAGACTCAAATCTAGTATAGGATTCAACATTGTTTTTCAATCGGAATATATATGTACTGTACAAAAATACTAATAAAATATTACTATTAAAATACTAATAAAATACAAATAATTCACTTATTTTGTAGGCCATAGAAGGAAAATATGCATGAAAATATCCATTCGGTATGAAAGTTTCAGCAACAATACTTGGAGCTACCCAGAATAAATAGCCGAATTTTCAAGGAGATGTGATTTGACTGACATTTTTCGATGTAAAAAAACGATATTTATAAAAAAATAACCGATAGAAATTTAATATGAAATTAAATTAAATTTTCAATTTTTATAAATGACCACTTGATGGTACAATAATAAACTTCATACATATTATTTATTTTTTAATCAAGTCAACAGTTTTTGAGAAAATAGAAAAATCCAGCCTGATTCTTCCTTGAAATAATGATTTTTTTTTTTTATATATATATATTTATACATACCGACGAAAAAATATAAATTTTCCTAATGTTTACTGACATCGAGGATACAATTGCATTATCGATTTCTTTCATTCTCATACCCAGAACCAACTCATACCCCGACTCCATACTGAGCTGGCCATCCTTTGCCTGTAACAAGCAAGTACCATAAGCCACCCTTAGCTCTTACCCCGCACCCTCCCTATATATACCTTGTCGCCCACCCTTATATGTTGAGGGCTACCACAATAGAAGCTGGTACATTGGCAGAACGAATGGCTAAACCTATAGACTCAACTTTTAGCTTTGATAGGGGATGATGTTATAGACATTATATACATTCATATCTCTCAATCAACCCTTTGAAGTTTCATAAATAAAACTTTTTCCACATAAGACAAATTAAATTTGAACAACAGTAAATCACAATCAATATGATTGTCAACGTACAAATGATGGAACAGAATTGTTCCGGCTGTGAATTTTCAAATTATTTCCCGAGGGCTGTAAATTGTATTTCATGTGATTTTTTATAATTATATTTGGTGCGTGATTACTGTATACAAACTAAGTTCCGGGTCTTTTTTTCGAATATTGTAATGAAATATGTTTTCAGAATCGAACTTCCAGTTCATAGGTTATACAATCAATTTGAACATTTTCGTGTCCTCATATTTGTCGTTCATATTTTGTCGTTTGTCGTTCAAGAATATAGTAACCATTACTAGAAAGTATCGAATAATGAGTAGATCGAACATATTCTTATATTTGAGGATTGTGTTCTCAAATTATGCGAGAATTTTGTTTAGTAAGGAGCAAATTCGTTATGCTTTGTTATTCGCGAAGAGAAAAAGACGATACGCAATCTAGGGGAGAAGAGTGGAAAACGATTCACTGGTGGATTCGTCAAGTCGTGCCATATATTTATATCAATTTATTATTGTTATTGTGACGGAATTAGCATACAACTTTCTGTACTCCAATTGGACAATATAGAAAAAAATCCATTTCTGCAGCATTTGTATTTGACTTACATTGAGGCAGTACATTTGTTTGAAGAGTGTGAATATTAAGTATATACCTCATTAAGATACAGAGTATGAAAAGGGCAGAATCGAAAAGATCTAACTGTTAGAAATTGGTTTCCTAAAATTTCCTCTTTCGAGTCCTAAAACTAATCTGACACATATTATATGGGAAGAGGAATAACTTTAGAATTCTTCTGTTGTTTCCACACATTCAACAAATACTTTATTGAATCAAAATAACCATCCTTTCAAATAGTAGAAAAGATTTAAATCGATCAGAAAATATTTTCTATAGCTCATTGATGGATCACTATAACAAAGATAAAGCTTCTCATAAGTAAATTATTGTTCCATTTTTTTTCATCCATACAAATGAAATGCGTCAAGGGGGAGTTTTCCTGGTGTATTTTCAGAGTAATTGGCATCATTTTCAAGTGTGCTCTCTCAGCATGGTCCTGAGGGTATACATCCATGTCACGTGACCCGGTCTGGCCGCGTGGCGTGCAATATGCTGCTGTAAGCTCCATTCATTAGCCGGCGACCACAAGCAAGGCACAAGAGAACGAGCGCCGATGTGGCCTATAGTTCGGCCCACTCTGCGGGTAGAAGTGCAGGTAGGGCTGAGGGATGAATGTTAACGCCAACTAGGCTGCTGATAAATCCACAGATTAGTGATTGCACAAGTATAAGACCTACCATTGCATAATACACACACAAAAACGCACACATATATATATATATATATATATATATATATATATATATATATATATATATATATATATATATATATATATATATATATATATATATATATATATATATATATATATATATAGAAGCCACCCCGGTGGCTCAGTCAGCTATCGCTAGCGGTAGAAACTGAGGTCACCGTTGGGCGTGTGTTCGAGTACCGCTAAAGGCATGAGTTTTGTGAACGTTCTTTCACCTATCATCACACTTCATCATCACACTTCGTCTATCATCACCTATCATCACACTTCGTGTACCTCCGATTAACCTAGCTGTTGGCGGGGTTGTGAAGCAGCATTGAAAAAAAAGATTGATAGATATATACAGATATTGATAGGTGTATATAGTCAAGAGAGAATTTTTTATCCCCCCTATTGTAGTTCACATAACGAGTCTCATTTCCTAGTATAACTCAGTTTATATTCAAGTTTTTTAACAATTGTTATTGTTCCACCAGGATCTAATTGAATGGGGAGATGCAGAGTCTCTATTATTCGATTTGTAGAGATACCTTGAGGGTAAGAGAGAAATACAAATAGAGTGAGCAAGAGAGGGAGGGAGAATTCACATTTTAAAGAAAGAGCGATGAAAAATATTTTCGTCAATTCTGTAACAGTATATACGCGTATATATACCATCTTGCATCAAAAACTCACAGAATGATATAATTATATCATCCATGAAATTGTAAACACCGATTCTCTTTTTTTGTGAAGTGTAGAATGCCGTATAAACCCTCCATATATTAAACTTTTCTACCATAATAATATGGCTGTGGAGAAGAAGGTATAAACTCCCAATTTCTGTTCATCAGTTCCGCTTCCCCACCAACACAAATACAATTTAGATGTTAGATCTCATCTCCATCCCCAGCATCATGATCATATTTAATAATGGTTTTTCGTCACTCCCGCCCCCAATTAGTTGAAATCTCTTACGCACCCCCTCACAGTTCATATACCCACACGCATTATAATCAGACATATCTCTTAATTATGACGTCACAGCCACTCGAGCCGTACAGCGTCGCGACGCCACGCTATTTGCTCAACGGCGTGTGTGCCTTTGTGATTCCTGAAGTCGCTAATGAGGGTGCACTGCACAGCTTTATGCTATACAGTTATATGCACATAGGGTGTTCGCAAAACGAGTACAAAAATCAGAACAAAAGAAGAAGAAAAAAATGTTTCGAATATAAGGAAGAGAAATGTGTATATTTGGATTTTTTAATATATATATACATATATATGGGCCGATTCGACCAAATATGCATAAAGATATGATGAATATGAAAGTATTGATGTGCAACTCGGATAAAAACTACTACTAAAATCACAATATATGAAATGAGGATTTTTTTTATATTTATATACACTTGCTTTCATATAATTGAATAATCAATTTTATTTCAGAATGTATCATGAAATAATCCTCATGGCCCACATCGAACAATAGATACAATATTTTAATAAACTTGCTCTGGAATTTCTGTGGATTTCACACAAATTTCTTAAACATTTCTCAAAAAAAGGTTTCTCAAAACCCATTAAAATGTGCGTATAAAGATCGCCCTTTTGGTATCTCGTTCAACCGAGCCTAAACTTTCATCCTTTGCCTCCATAGAGAAACAATGGCTTCGTGTCAAGTTTTTGAAGTTGATAAAAAATATAATAATGTGCGTGAAAACAAAAAGTAAAATATTATAGCAAACTTGTCCACAAATGTATCTGACGTTAAATATATACTGATTCATTTTTAGTAGGACATACATTAGATCCAGGCAATTTTAGAATATGAATTTTACAAATTATGCTTGATTCTTCGAGAGAAACCTAGTGACCTGTATGCTATTGACTCATAAAACTGTGCAATTCTTGTGGACTATGTACACAAAGAAGCAATTACACAAGTAAAACCGATACATTTGATGAGTATCAATTCACTTTGTGAGCCATTTGGTTGCTAGCCGACAAATAGATCTAACCGTGCTAGTGGTTGCAAATAGGGGTGGTTGTCGAAGGGTGGGGGTGGGTGAATCGAATGCCGTGACCGATCCGGCGGTCCGGAAGGGCTTAAGGGTAGTCAGCCTAGTGGTAATTGGTTCAATAAAGGTCCAATTGAAGCAGCATCAGCGACTTTGGAGCCCCCCCTCCCCCTCCCAATACACACAACCCCCTCTGAACATGTTTCCAGTGTAACGAAGCCACTTATAGTTCATGGTTCACTCACCATGGTCATATATATATATATATATATATATATATATATATATATATATATATATATATATATATACATATATATACATATACAAATATATACATATATATATATATATATATATATTTATATATATAATATATATATATATATATATATATATATATATATATATATATATATATATTTGTATATGTATATATATGTATATATATATATATATATATATATTATGAAAGTACAAGCATTTAAGCTGTACTCAAATTGCGGACGTGCATCCACTTGAGGGGCAGATAGAACAATGCTGCTATAAACTCTCATTCAATAGTTCAAGTTTTCTGGGGAAGATAATAAGCGGATGATATTCAAGAATAATGTATGTGGCGTTGTAAATTGTTAGTTTTTCCTACTTTAAGAATAATTTGGAGAGTATCAACCATACTTATCATCATTAAAATAGATATTCAATGAATTAGTGGGGCTTATTAGTGAAGTTTTAGTGTATAGCTTATACTCGTGAAGATTATTGTATCGAAATGAAGAAATTGGTCACTCATTGACAAAAATTGACTCTTTAGCAACTTTAGTATTAAATTCATATATTAAAGCATTTGTTCATTATTGATTGACCGTTATTTCAATATTCAAAAACTGTTGAACCATTAAAACTGTATGTCTCTTCTCTCTCACATAAAATATGACTAAGCGAATCGAACCATCGCAAATTTTATTTTAATTTTATCATTCCAAACTAATCACAATAATCTGATGATAATCCAAAAATACACAATTCCACTACCAACAGCAAAATAAGGCATTCAATAAAATTTCAAAGAATCTATCTGTATTAACGTTTCGTAATTCACCTCTCATAACTCGACTCTAGCGAGGCAGCTCTTTGTCTGGTTTTCTAATCATGATATTTAATTCAAGTTAATGTGTGAATAAGTTGGTCATTCAATCAGATAGGCCTATATTTCATCCATTTCATTTTATTTCCTAGATAATTATTGCCTTTTGAATGTTTTTTTTTGTATCAGTCACACGTCATTGTTGTTTTAGTGTCAGCAACCATATATATGAATACCGTGGTTAATTATTATCAAATGGATTATATTCCTACAACTTATAACATAATCGAATAATATTTGAGGATGTAGGATCCAGAACACTTCAATACGATATTTTGAATCAGTCCACTGCATTATTATTGCCAATTTATTTCTACAGGTAGGCTATATATCTATATAGACATATTCGATGCCCTATCGTCGTTCCCTTATTATTTACACATCGAGACACCTGAGCACCTGAAGTCTGGAACAAAATCAGAACTAGCTAATCCTGAGGGAAGATGCAGGTGCGCACAGGAGCAACCCAACACCCATTATCTACTTTAATGGCTATTCCATTGTTGGCCACGTCACCCCTCTAACTACCCCTTACCATCCCTCTCAAACATAAGGTAACAAAGATAGATGATCGCCACTCTCTATATAGGATGCAGTAAGCCCAACGGCAGATACTGTATGCGGATACTAATGAGTACAGATGAAACAAGAGTGGCATGTAAAGGAAGGATAAGGTTTTGTTCTTTTGATATCAAATGATTGAAATAATATGTCTGTTGCTCATATTCTGTCGTTCTATATGATGAAACATAGGACTATAGGGAACATGGAGAAGAATGCAAAATAATACGTAATTGGAGAGCATGAGACCACTGATGGAGCTCGACTTGTTAAAATATCAGTTTTTTGTGGTTCTGTCTGGAATTAACTTTGGAAAGGCGACAATGTAGTTACAGCAGGCCTTAAAATTAATGTAGCTATTATAGGCTATTATCTTTAGGCGACGACATGTTTTCTGGTTTGAGAACATTGTGTACTCATTGCTTCAATACTATACTAAGGATACATATTCAAATTCCTGCTTGAAATATAAAATAAAATTGAAGATAATATAGAATTGCTTGCAAACGCTGATAGAAGTTCTCAGACCGATGAGGATTTTGGTCGAAGGAGAGGGTAAGTTCCCAAGATGGCGTCTGGCGCTTTTCCCCCGAGATTTGTGACTGATGACGGTACAGCATCGATCTGGAGGCCAAACGGCGCCTAACTCCTAGGACTACGTCATGGCGTCGATGTAGAGGGTAGAAAGAGGGCGGAGGAGACGCTTATTAGGACGCAAAGTATGGTGGAAGAAAGTGGGTGGAGACAAGAGAGTTTTAAAAAGAGGGGAATACTTTCAACTTACTGAGAAATCAATACAATTCACCCGTTGGCTGAGAGTTCTTCATATCATGTAATATAAGAGCCATTTTTTCATAAGAATATGTAGAGGGGAAAATTCAAGAATATCTCTTTCAATGTTGTATGAAAAATATATTTCAGAAAACATTGGTCCCTAGAGTGTATAAATGGAGATTTCCAATTCAAATCAATAAAGACTGCATTTTATTGCACAATACATGTTCCACATTCCATTGATGTGGAGTTGTAGACAATACATGTACAAATGTAAGATTTTTTCTTTTTACTAAGCTGTGCTATTCTTCTATCTTTCGACCAACAGATAAATCAGATACATGAAAAAATCGATTACATTTTGATTTAGGTCCAAGTTTGAATAGACGTAAACTAAAAGCACGATTTTAAATCACTTCATTGTTTTCAACTGTAATAGTGAGTATTCTTATATATATGTGTGTGTATATATATATATATATATATATATATATATATATTACAAACGTATTTGGTTAACACACCAAATACATAAATATATCAGTAAAAATGTTGCGTGCCCGTGTACTAGATCGTGCCACGATCGCGCACGATGGGCTATGGTTGTTTTGTTGCCACCTTTAACTCATCGGTAAAACTTGGCTCCGTATTTCTTCTTACATCTTGTCATAGACAAGCACTGTTGTATATATTCGGCTATAATTCATATCCACCCCCACTCGAGAGCCTATGCAAGTACACTCAGGTACACCGTAAATATCAAACAGATCACAATGTAAACGTGTAACACATCTCATAGCAAAACACATTCGTATGAGTCGAGTCGACAAAAATGTATTCCTAAATTCTTGCGTGAGCCCTACTTTTGAGTGTGGAGAGATATAAACATTCTAATAGGACCATAAAACTAACTTCCTATATAATTCTCAATACAACAATTACAATCAACAATCATGGTATGACGCTCATATAACAATTATATGTTGAATTGGTATATATAAGGAAATCGATAAAAAAAAGTTATCTCGTTCAATATATGTATATATAGTTAACCCTATTGAATATATCTCTTTTTCTACCGAAACAAAATTTCAATTTTTCACATCTTACATGTATGCATAAGTTTTGCCAATGAATCTTTCCACTATGGAAAAATTTTCTACTAGATTAAGACTCTACATGTCCTCGCATCAATTGAGGAACAGAAACGATTAAAAAAGTGATCAGAAAGTGTAATTTCAAAATTATAATTTAGATAGAATTTTTCCCACCAGATTCTCACATATTTTAAATATCTTTATATAACGGTGTACGCCTACATTATATTTGTTCAAGTGTATCTACACTTTTTAATTTTACTGAACTTGTATCAACGAAAAAAGAGTCGTCTACTATCATAACAAAATACGAATCACATATTTATTTCATATGGTTGTGGTAATTTTCGGGTGAAATGATTCTCCGAGAGAAAGTTTACGATAGTAAATGGAACTACATATATCTGAATCGTTAAATCATTATACTTGCAGAGAGATTATGTAATTATCTCAGTTTTTATATGGTTATTCAGTCGACATAGATTACCTTATTATCTCGTGGATACAAGGAAACTGTATAATGTATGTAAGTTGACCAGAAATTACTCTTTCAGCTTCTTATGATGTGAAAATTGAATTGCATGATTCGCATCGTTATAATGTGATTTCCAATCATCAAATTATGTCACTTTTTCATATTTCATCCATATGCATCGCTAAAGGTAAGTGTTGAAACAATATGAATTATTTAGTGCAACGTCATTTTTTCAACCTGAACGCTATTTGGCCAATTCTTTATATTATACTTTGTTCTCTTCTATTTTTTTTTCACCTTGAAACAGAAATGATTATAATGATGGTCCATATTATAGAAATCCCTAATTGTATGACTGAAATTATATAGATATTTGTTCATAATCTACAGCAGAAAATTCATGAACTAAAAAAACACCGAACATCTATGTAGGGCTACATAGATTCATCACGTATTTCATTTAATTTACTGCTATATAATTTATCACCATCACAAGATATCCATTACAAAGGTGTGTTCTTCCAATCACCAATAGTATTCCTTGCATTTATTCATGATTGCATTTTAGCTCGTGGCAATTACCAACAGCTAGTCCTGAACTATGAGCAGTGAGCACAGGCGTACACCAACATGAGTTATTCACAAAACAGGATATAAGAATGAATACATATTAATCAATATTCTTCCATTTATTTATGTTATAGAAAAGACAATGGCTTTACTGTTATCGGTCCAGTTTTAGAATAAATTTATCCGTCTTCTAAGTCCGGATGTCACAATAAAAAGCCACATACATTATCGGTGACAAAAGCGTATGTATAATGTTTGGATGATCGTTTTCAAGATGTGTCTCGTAGAACAGCTGCCTGTGACCTGGCTATTGTTTCACGTTCATGTGTTCCTATTGGCCATTGAACCATACAACTTTCAACCAATTACATTACTTTCAACAATCCATGATAACTCAGCTTGGACATCAACAGGTAAAGTAGCATTCTTTTATCTTCTGATCGATTTAGTTTAATCAAACACGAATAAATGACAATCAGGTATACAAGTGAAATGAAATTAGCAATACAGATTAACAAATTACAAATATAACATTCCAGAAAGGTGAATAAAATGTGTAATTCTCTTTTTGACTGCACCTTCATGCTCATAATTTATTTTCAATGCCACTTTGATGAATTAGGTTCATATGGCATGAACGATTATTATATTATTTGGGCTCTTACTGAAATTGCTGATATTCCATAACGTCGATCAGTATAGAGTAGCAGAGAAGGAACATATTCCATTTCCTCTCTATTTGTTCAAAATTTGAATTTCGATGTATTTTCAAATGATAAATATAGCATAACTCATGAAAACCATATATATATATATATATATATATATATATATATATATATATATATATATATATATATATATATATATATATATATATATATATATATATATATATATATATATATATATGTATATATATATATATATATATATATATATATATATATATATATATATATATATATATATATATATATATGGAAACCATATGATAAATGTGAGTTCTATTTCGTATGGGCCTCCACTATATTTGGTCCAGTGACACTTGGGAAAAAATCAATAATATATGAAAATATTGTCTCGAGTTTGAACACATCAACAAAGATATTAAAATAATGATATTTTCTGATCTGACTGAGGAAGAATAAATGTCATTCAATAGATAGTTTTTTTTTTCGGTCATTAATCAACTGCTCAACTAGCTCAACTGTTGTCACTCATTGTTGCTATGAGTGGACAACAAATATCCGCAAAATGTATTCTCCAATTCCAACTCAGTATTACTTCGTATACACTTTATTTTCTCTAATTTTAACATGATAACTGCATTTATGAGGTAGAAAACAAAACTCAATGTCAGGACTGTGGAAAACCATCTGGTACTGTGTGAATGATGAAGGTGATCGGAGTGATGCAATGTATGTCATGAGGCCGGGTTTGAAGTGTTTACAAGATCCCGCTGCGAGACTAGGGAGGCTACAAGTTGTGGCCACATCTCGCGCTACAGGTAATTAACAGTTTCAATCTATAAAACGCGAGGGGGTAGCACGCGATGCAAGGGTGGGCGGGGAGTGGAAGGGGGCTAAACTAGTATTAAGTCAATGAACAAACTTGAATAGGATAGTATATAAGCAAACTATAAGTTACATCAAGTTAGTCGACCATTTAACTACAACGTCAAGAAAATCGTTTTGAAAAATGATTATCGATGTCAAATGAAAGATTTAAATATACCGCACATAAAGGAAATTCAAGAGAGTATAAATGAGTATCTGAGAGCAAGAGTGATATAAGTCAATTTCAATCAAGCTGAGATACAAAGAACTTTACTTTCAGTTATGGATTTATTAATTGTTATCGGTTTCGGGCTGGGAATTGTATTTTATAGTGTCACAATTAATGAAGTTAATTCTTCCATCTGAGTACTCGTTCTGAGTAATTGAATGATTCAGTAATTACAGCTTTTACAAGTAGCTTGGTACATTCACATAAATACATTTTTTGAGGGGAAATTATCAAACTGTTTTGGATTGAATCAGTTTAATTTATGACTCGTGCCATTATTCCACACAAGAAACCCAGTCCAACTTTCAAAATAAAGTTTTCATTTATTCTAGTTTTTACTTACATTTCAATTGAATTTCAATATTACAGATTATACATGTGATTGTCTCACACATTTTTTACTTATAACAGCAATAATAAACTTCTCTCTCGACGTTATTCTCGCAATCCGACAATGGCCCAGTATCTTCATTTATAGTTTTCAATACATGGAAGTATGTAGTTGCACGGGTTTATATGCGGCACCAAAGCATCAGACAGTGGCACCTGCTCTGGTTCGAATTCTGTGATCATGCTTTCTTCATCTATCATTATTGAATTGAGCGTTCAGAAGAAGGACTTCTTCTTGCACTCATAGGCTTATGGTATTCATAAACTCGAACAAATGAACGTAATTCATAATCAATGGCTACCAGAAGATGAGAGATTTTAGGTAGTATCACTATCAGGAAGATATTCCCAACCAGAATCAGTGAAGCCATTAACTTCCATAATAAATTCACCTATATCACAGCCATTGATTTATATCAATAACTCAATAAAAACCAAATAATGGAAGATCTATTTTTTTAGTTGGACCACTATTGACAAAACAAGAAATGGTGAATACATGTTCAAATTCATGCTTTTTCTTACTCATAAGTGCCCAACAGAAAACGATGAAAATAGAATTTGGAACTCTCTTACAACGTACAAGTAAAAGAATACGTAATAAGGAATCCAAATATGGAACCTGACTAAAAAATGAAGATAATGACCTATACCACTTTGGCTCTCAATGGCGCAAATATAAAGTTTTACTAGAGTGTGAATCAAGTGTAAAGTGTTATACATATAGTGTATGTATAATGTTGAGTTCTAAAGAGTGTACAACACTCTATTTATAGAGTGTATAGAGTTAGTGTATGAATACACTATGAATAGTGTTGGGACCCAACAGTTGGGTATTCAAGAAAATGTGTGAATCTGACTCATATCTCGACTCATAATTGAAAATTCTATTAACTTATCTTGGAATAATACCATATTCAATTCATTCTCAATATTTTATGAATCCGAAAAGAAATACTGTCTATTTTCCATTTTATTTAATTCGAGGTTTCCATGTATATAACCTTTCCATATTTTTTTTCTGGTTATTCTTTCCAAAATGAAAACTTACTAATTTGAAACATTTTGAATAAAAATGATCAATATGTATTGTTTGAATTTAAAATTTAATATAATATATAAATATTCATTTTCCTCAAACGTGGCGTCGCTTCAGTTTTTTTTTCTTCTTCATTCTCCGGTAAGTTCTCATCACATATGTTTGCGTGCAAGCAAGTGTTGATGCACATCTATTATGTTTGAAAGGAGCGGCCATACATTAACTCAGCATGTGTAAACAAGGCTGTCACGACGGGACGCCCGAGTCACGAAAGTAATTCACAAAAATATACGTCCCAACTGAATCTCGGAAGCCGTGTTATGCATACAAGAACATGGACTTAATCGTTTACAATATTGCACACACGCCGAACTGAACACGAAGGAACATAGAAAATTTTAGTTAAAATTAATACGTTTTTACACGGGTTTATATGTTGTATAATTATCTTAATATATCTCATCACTATAGGCCTGTGTTTTGAGGTCAATGGTCCGAGGAGACACACACACAAATATATATATATATATATATATATATATATATATATATATATATATATATATATATAAGTGTGTGTGTGTGTGTGTGCATGTGTGTAATTGAATGTATATATTTATAAGACGCACTTAGCGAAGATTGGAATTGCGTATATTTGTACACATTTTGGTTGGACCACTGTAAAAATATAAGGAATTCAACATTTTGAATGAAAGTTTAATTATAGTTTCAACGAGAATAGGGAAAATGGACGCTTGAATTCAATCGACGACTCTTCAACTTACAGAGAATGAGAATTGAACACAAACGTGCACATAGTACAAATAATCGGACCAGTATTTCGAAGAAAATAAATCAAATTGTGCTCTGTATCCACATAAAATATTTAGAAGGAAGAACCCAATAGTTCTACAGACAGTTTTTTTCGTGGGGCACGCTTTCCAAGTGATAAATTACCTCAATCATGATAATCAGTATTTCTGTTGATAACCAAGATTATGAAATGATTAAAATTTGTCATAGAAATTAGCTCACTCTCATTGAAAGAAATCTATATATATACGTATGTAATTAGAAATGTAAATCGAGCGTGCATTGTGCATTTGAGTAAACGATAATCAATGTGTATCATCTCCACTTTATGATCTTATAGCTATTCAATTGGGATAACTCGAAGTGAAACTCGTCGGTTGAAGGTCGACGTTTGAATGACAAAAGTATTGCAAATAACACACATAGATAGAAAACTTGAACTCTAGGCTGAACGATTCAATCAATGCTTATTCTAAGCAAGGTTGTAACGAAAAGCTGCACAAACCAACTCAACTATGAAATCTGTATAACCACAAGCTAGTAGTCCCGACCTTTCTACTACTTCATCGATGAGGTTGCATATTACTACGACTATTCCGTGCTTGGTTAATTATCATATTTAACTGGCTCTTTTGACGCCAGCCACGAAACTCGAGTTGGACAAACGAATTAATATACTTTGTTCCGTTGATAACTTAATTCTGATTTACAGTGAGCCAATCATCGCCTATTTATACAAGGGTTTACGAACAATGTTGAAGTGTCTTTATGTGCGTCTATTTCAATCGAGACGCCGAATTGAAGCTGTAATCAGCACGACTAAGTTGATAGAATAGAAGCAAGGAAAGGTTTTATATATTACGATTTGTACACTTGAGACGAACGCTGCTGTGAACAAGGGGTGCAAGATGGGATTGGTAACAAATCAATATTATATCAAACAAAAAGTGGGATAGTGGAAGCAGAAGCGTTTGGGAAATAACTATCAAACTTTTATTGTGGAAAACTATTATCATTGCACAACAAAAACTGAACAATTGAAAACCCTAATTCTGTTCGACAAGATCGGAAAAGTGTTACCAATGTAACTTTTTGTAACATTTGATCATATGTTCGAGAAGTACGAACCATACTAGTGAACCTATAATGCATGCTGTATCGGTTATATAATATGCAATAATTCGTTGCCATAAATACAATCGAAATTAATTTAAAAGCACACCTATATCGATATCACCATGCAAACAAATCAATAAATTTACATAACATTTATTGCATAAGTTAGGCCTACTTGTTCTTCGAAGAATGTCTGAAATTTCAAACATTCTCAACTATTAACATACGTGAAAAGGTTCATTAGAGGTCCTGAAATAGAAAATAACCATACTAGATATTCCTGTAGTAGGCCTATGAATTAAATGGTGGTTAAATACACAATATTTTTAGGTTCTAGTTATTTAGATTTTTTCCCCATTTTTACGACTTTACCTTAATTTAACAAAGCTGATCTTTGAACTAGAAAAACAGGTCAAAGTTGACACTTCATCAGTTCCGCTTTCCACCACCAGACTGCATATGAAGTCGCTGATGTCGGTGGGAATTATTGCAAACGATGTTGAAACACTAATAAATCAACGAGATGTCAGAAGTTATGAGTAGAAAGACATGAAAACGGGGACCACACATCGTGTTAGGGGGGTCATTAGGGGGCGGGGGGAACATATACCGCGTGTGTGTTGAAGTGAGGAGCCCCAAAAGAAACAAGTAAACAAGTAAACAAGGTTCTCTCCTATGGTTTGGCGTTAATGATTTTGTGAGAGAAACGGTGGTTAGTATTTTCTGCAATGTTTTATGGCTTTGAGTAACATGAATTCGTGATTTTGAAATAAGTTTTTGTGCTCAATAGAGTAACCGTTGATTGATGAATGATTATTTGAAATACTTCAACAGATGTTTTATCTATTTTTTTACTTTTATTATCTTTCATGGTGGAATCAAATCATTTTTATTACAGATAATAATGAAATGTAAATCAATGGTCACATAATATGTGCATAAGTTACAAATATGAACTTAGGTTAGCATAAATCTAGGCTGGAACAACGTTCAAGTGTAAAAATTGTGCTTATAATAATTTATGTCAAATTATTAATTCAGAAAATATTTAGGACCTGGCTGTGCCATTTAGATATCACATTTTGAGTAACATTGTTCATCCAATCAAAGAATGATAAATATACTATACAATTTTGAAAAAAAACTTCCTTCGAAATATATTGGAGAGGATTGAATGCAGAAAATGCAAAAGTTCTTATGGTTAAGTTTATGACATAAGTTCTTTTGTTGGAAAAAATCAAAATTTGAATTTTTGAATGAGCGAAGCAAACACACAATTTTACTTCTACTTTTATTAACTAGAAGTTCCGTGTATCATTATTGCATGGTTTCGAAATCGAGGTGTTTCATAGCTTTCCGTTGTACATTTCACATAAGTGAACATATCACTCATCTCACAACGCATATGCTGCGTTTTCATGGATATTATACTTACATATTATCATTATTCTCAAATATTTTTTTCAAAGTCTCGCCAAGTCTAGCTTTCAAACCTGATGGTGTTTACTTTCACACTCTTCCACGTTCATCTCGCTACGTCATCTTTGGCGTTTTCTCAGTTTTTAATCAAGTGTTTGTCTCCTTATACAAATATTATTTGACTTACTCATTTCTAGGATCCTTGACAAAAGTATTTTCATTTTAGTGAAGCACTGGACGGCTTTCAGCGAACCTTGGTGAACAAGACTAGTTGCCCATGCAACAACACGGGTGGAAGTGCCGTGATCAGATTTATATTTAGCTCATGTGTTTACATGGGTGGAAAGGCCGTGACCAAATATAATTTTTAGATTGGCGTGTGCTAGAATTCTATCCGACTCTTTGTTATGTGTTTTTCAAGGTTTTTCCATTGATCTATATGTTGGTTCAATAGAACACTAAGAACATGCTGAATTCTGGAGGAAAATCCGGAGCAAAGTTTGTTAAAATATTCAAATACTTATACCCTTCATATAATAAAAAGAGTCGAACTCAGATAGAAATATCGGTGTTTCAAATTCAACAATAAAGAGGTTCGAACTTTGATTTCACAACGAAGTAGGTCTACTGCTTTTCAAAATTTATATTCAAGAATCATCATTTGTCATTTCATGTATGATGATATTGTAAAAAGCAGCAGTTTCATTCACTTCAACTTGAAGTTCAATTTTATCAGAACTATTGAACGAACAATAATAATATTCGTAATAGTTGTTGATAAAACTTGATCAACATCCGACACAAACCCCATACCACACGCACACTATCTACAAAGCGTCGACTCATTTTCCCACTTCTTATCTTTAATTCATTTTTTGTCTCTAAAGCTACATGATGGTTTGCGGTTTTGGGTAAAACCAAACGGTTCAGCGATTTCCATCCATTCATCACACGGTTAGTACTAGATCGCAATGGTGTGTCGAAACACCCGAGCGTTAGTTTGGTGAGATTGGTGGAGACGGTCGAGCAGAGATATGTTACTTATAAGGGATACGTTCGTTTGAAGATGTAGACCTAGCTATACATGTGTGTCACATATTGGGCTTGAGAGTTGTAACAAAACCCCACTTCCTTTTCTAACGTATTTCACCGTCCCAGATGATACAATATGACATAGACCACGAAATGATGGTTTACTAGGAAAAATAGATGATTGCCATGATTACAAGAGAAGTTATGTTGAGAAAAACTGAAGCCGAAGATTACCAAATTATGGGTTATAAGCACGTTCTTGAATTTAAAAAAAGATACAATGAATCTCATCTTATATCTCGACTCTGATGAACTTGGTACCCTGAAAAAGAAAATATTAATTATATAATTGCTAAAAATATGAATATAGAATCAAACTATAGGCCTAGACCTTAATATGAATTTCTGCATCTCTACTTTTTATCTCGTTCTGTCCGATATAGTGTAACAGTTAAAAAACTTATCGGAGAAATTTAAATTTTTCATCATTATTTCTATAGAATTGCATTTAGATGGCTGAATGTAGATAAGATATTCGTTATTTTTTCAGATTATCTCAAAATCCTTGATTTAATTGCTCATCCATAATATTGGGAATGATATGAAAGAATTGCAATTCCGAAATATAATTCAAAGTAATTGCCGTAATTACAATGTACATTTTTATTTCCGTTATCAATCTTCGCGTTTACCTACATTGTATGCCAAGAGTAGTTCATACAGGGGGTTGGCATACAGATGTGACTAGAAACTTGTAACTTATAAATAAATACAACGTCAAATGGTACTCGTTGTGCAAAGTTATCCGCGCGCTACTTCGCGTCGCGCGCAGTCGCCATCACCAGAGAGCTGTGTGTGAATGTAAATCGTGGCAACTCTTTTCTCCGCGCGCTGAATCAAAGGGGCGCTGTTTGCTTGACATCGCCCCATCATTTATGCAGATGAGGCGTAGCTTTTAGAACGCTAACATTGCCACGATCCATATCGGTGCTACACAGTATAAACAGCTAGCAGTCAGTAGTAGGTACAGTCGGCAAGAAATAACCAGAGAACGGGTGGAAACGTATAACATATAACAAATTTAAGTTCGATTCAACAAAGCCAACATATATTCATGTTCATGTTCATGTTGGAATGTAACAAGAATTCATATCAATTCATATTCATATGCTATTCCATGACTATTTTATATAAATAATATTTTTGAGGTGTCAACAGAGTGAGGAAAGTACTATTACAATATTAAATTATTATGGGCTCACCATCATTATTTTATATTTCCTATATACAAATGAACTGAATAATCTCTGTTCAAAAGACGTCAATACTGTTATTGCAATTATTATTTTATTGACGTGAATGGGAGAAATATTTATGTTCAACATTTGTAGTTTTACAAATAAGTAGGCCATAATCTAAAAAATACTAATTCGATTCAATATTTCGATGAATTGGATTTAGGTAGAGTGACTAAACCAACAATCATTTTATCGCAACTCCTTGATGATATTTATCCTTGACTCTTCGTTGAGTGCATAGTCTATAAGTTATATGTTATTGAGTGAATTATAAGGGAGGTTGCTTGCTGGCTCTATACTGAACAGTATACGGATGCTTGCTCTTGGTTCCTGGTTCCTGGTGTGATTTTAATATAGTTATAACAGCGATTGGTACTGCAATATTTCCATCCAAAGTGCATTACTAACAACTGATACATAAAAAAAAATCCATACAAATTTGAATGATTACAATACAAAATGAATTGAAGTTGTTATTGATCTAAAACAATTTTCCGATATATGTCTTTCCTAAACGAAAATGAACAATCTTCTAGTTGGTATTGGTAGCTCGATCAAATGATATTTGCTGCACCAATGACTTATTTGTTAGACCATCCAATATAGTATGACCCCCCATCAATTTCTGGGTTATTTGTGCAGATTGTTTATCAACAATGTTCAATGATCCTTTCATTTACTGTGTCTATAGGGGTGTAGACGATAGACGATTCAATCAACAGTCAATCGGACGCGCATGAGTATGAAAATCTAAAATTTGAATGAAAAAGAAGAAATTACACAGTCGGCTTTGTGAATACAAAATTATATAGGTCTTAATTGATGTTATTGGGATACTTTTGAACTTTGAACATACATGAAAGATTATAAAAATGGAATTCTATAAGATAAATGTTCATAAATAGACAGCAAAATCAGATAGATTAATACATTTCTTGAATGAATTCATTCGATACATTGTATAATACATTTTATGATTTAACAAGAATTCAAGATGGTTGTATAATTCAAGATATATCATGAGCTATCAAGAAATTGAATGGAAATAAGAATTGAACTGATGAAACTTAATTGAAATGATAGACTATTCAATAATATATACTCTTAGACACTAGTATATTCTTAGTTGACATGCGTGACAGGATAGGTCTCACGTAAGAATAACGAAGAAATAAATTCTCATGATAATGAAAGTATAGAAAAACAGTTTTAAGGGTATTAACTTTTATAAACGTTGAGCATACGTAGGTACTAAAGCACTGTGTAAACTTTCATTCTGGCTCCGCCTTCTGAGTTTGTCTTCAAGTCATCCGTGGACCAATAATAAATTATTCGTCTCGACTATTATTTCCAAGCCCAGAAGCAGAAAGAAGCTCTATCTCTAGCAGCTGGCTGGACGATACGTCTCTGTCGCTTGCTCTGCGCAGGCAAGAACTCGCTAGCTCGGTTATACACAAGAATTATATGATAAAAAAAAGGAATGTATCTGCTTTAAATGCTTTATATTCACCAAATAAAAACTTGTTCGCTAAACAATGGGATGTAGGCCTATCCCACATCTTGAACTATTCGTAAATTCCAAACTCAATAATATATTATATACGTATCACAATTGGATAATAATACAAAAAAAATCGTTTGCTCCACCCATACTAATGCTGTATTTTATTTACCAAGATACGTTCAAGAGATGGCCGTCGATTTCAGAATCTAGACAGTTCCGAATATTGTTGTATAGATATTGTACATATATATTATATAAATATATTATATATGAATATATATAATATATATATATATATATACATATATAAATACCTGCATTATGAATAGTGTACAATTATTCTATGTATCCCCATAATATCCAAGGAGTCTTATGTTCTTATACATTTAGCGTATTTTATAGAAATTTGGCCAACATTTTCAAAAAGCATACGTCAAGATATTTACACGCCAATAATGATATTTCATGGTCCATAGTATTGTCGATAGCACCAATGTCAAGAAATAAGTATTTCAAAACCACTCGGTCAATATCTTTGTATGACATGAGAATTAATTCTGGTGGCTGATATTGATATAAATGTTAATAATTAATAGGCCTGATATTTGACATTTTTTAGTTTACCAATTATGCCCTTAGAACTAATCTCTAAATATTATGAATGGTTGAAATCAGATAATATATCAATCGCACAACCAGATACATTTCAATATTTGAAATATTATTATTTTGACTTTGGAATAATATATCAATATATTCTATACTGTTAGAATCTACTGTTCGATTCTTTTCAACTAAATGTGAATGAGATCCGTGAGGATTAGGGCGTCCATTTACGTCGTTATATTTGTATAACCTCAAATAAGAATATTCATTCCGTTATATCCTAGAAACACATGGAGTCTACATTCTGCGATCTCAACCTTTTTATTGACTACACTGCATATAAAAGACATGCAACTTTGTGATGAATAAAAAGATAATGCAGCCGTAAGTAAGGAAAAGATTTCGATATAATATAAGTTATATAAGAAAGCTGACATACCGATTTAAAATGGTCGGCACTCATGTATTTTCATGGTCAGGAATATAATAAAGAACGATGCACATATCATTTGTCTGTTGGGACATTTTACAAATCGCAACTATGCCAGCCAGTAGATATTCGACCAGAAGTAAAAACTTGACTATGGGATCGTTGTCGAAAAAACAGAACGCAAACAACATACAATAGACGGTGAATCGCGTCGTGTAATTTAAACTTCTTAAAGAATGTTCACTCAATGAATGATTCTTAATTTTCAAATTGAAATAAGTTGTACGTGTTTCAAACCGGTTCATTATTTGCTTATTGACGTATGTCCATGTGACTATAAAACCGTCGCTTCTAGATTCACCGCCTTCAACAATCAACAAATTCATCGTAATTAGCTTGTCGTATCGCGGTTGACGCGATGGCAATTAGCCTCTATCTCTCTTTCTCTTTATTTCTCCACCTCGTTGAGTCTCTTTCTCTCTCTCTCTCTCTCTATCTCTCTCTCTCTCTCTCTCTCTCTCTCTCTCTCTCTCTCTCTCTCTCTCTCTCTCTCTCTCTCTATCTCTATCTCTCTCTCTCTCTTACTCTTTATATATATATATATATATATATATATATATATATATATATATATATATACATGTGTGTGTTTATTGACACTTGGATATTTCGATCTCCCTCTCTTCAACCAAATTCGTTCAAAAACGCATCAATCTAAAGCTGTATTGATCTTGACATTGATTTGAAAGCAATTAATTAAGGACCGCATACACACACACACACGCTAGCTGACATCTACATGTATCATGCAGAAATGTCTGATTTCTTGAAAACTAGTTTATTTTGGGTAGACCACAATGATAGCCAGATAGTCCACTTGTTAATCATTTTACAATTTATTTGAATTTGTTGTATAATTTAATATGGTATTTCAAGGTTCAATGAGGTGGATTGAAGAGCGGAGAACAGTGATGGTATGTGCGTGAGCTTGATGGTTGCACTAATTACAGGCCTACTTGTTGATTAATTGGATAATTAATATCAAATTAAGGGTAGCAGAAACATTTAATCATACAATCAAAGCAACACGCTATGCTCGTTTGTATATTATTATCAGCGAAGAATCAGATAAGAGCTTGTATACCGTTACGCAAAGCCATACAATAATATACCGCTAACAAGAGTCTCTTGAACGACATAATTTATGCTCTTTTTGAGGAACCAATTAGTAATATTTATATATCCTACAAATTAATGCTAGAAATATAATTTAGTCCTATTCATTTTATTTTATAATCAACTATTTTGTATGGCTTCGTTTCCTGAACAATAAAATTTATTTTGTAAGAAATATTTCATTAAATGAAAGCTCGATTTTCATTCAATTGATGCTCTTCTTCAAACACTTGTACGAGATTGATCAATTCTGTTACATTTTATGATTTAATTTTATATTCATACTGAAAATGTGAATACATTTTTTATGCATGCACATATAGCTATATGCTGTATCGTCTTGAAATTTTGGTATTTTGATAGAATTGACCTAATTGTTTACTAATCATATGATGTATCGAATACTAGGGCTTATTTAATGTGTCTCTGTATGATGATATACTTATATCCCCGAAAGAAGAATGTTCCGAGAGACCGTATTCCCTATCACAACAATAGCGCTCGCATTCGTGGACAAATGCATGTAAGTTGTGGCTATAGATAATATGTGAAAACCACATCCCTTCTGCTGTGATTGGATTGGGTAGGTAGATGATTATATATTATACAAGCAATAAGGAAATACGCACTCATTTCAAGTATACATATATAATTTAAATTGCTTTTTGTACAAAATCATTTTTTTAATTGTGATCATATTATTTACTTTCACAATAACAACATATTATTATCGACTTCATTAATTTATTTTAATATAATAGTATAATTTCCTTCTTTATATATTTGAGGTAGTCCATTGGTATACCGTGAGCTCAATCATAGTGTAATAATATATAATATAAAATTGATTATATTACATTCTTGAGTTCATATTTGTAAGTATATCTTGGAATGCAGGTTTATTAATTCACTAGAGAATTTTACAGTGAATCATTCAGATTGATTCGATTCAAATATAATGAATCTACGAACAATATTGTGTTATCGGTCACAAAATTCTAATCGCATAAAAAACAAACTTCAAATCAAAGTAAACTTAAAAAATTCCATTCAACTGTACTCTTTGGTGAAAAGGCATAACTTAGTGATGCATATTTTCAACACGGAAAGTTGTGATACGATGGTCCACAATGAGTGTCTATAACATTTATTATCACTTTACTTTTTATAGAATGTCTAAAATTATTATAAATTAAAAAGAGAGCTCGATTTAGTTATTATACATCAAATATTAAACTCACAACACTGCCGCTTGAACGCACTACAACGGTCAACCACTAATATCACTGTAATAAGTTCTTGGTTGCCATTCTAAATAAAAATTAACAGAATCACGCTTCATTTTCGAAACTAGATAACGATCGATTTTATCAGTATCAACTTGGCAAATGTCGCACCACTGCTGCAAGTCATTAATGAAATGGCGTTGAAATAGCAGAATACAAAAATATATCACTATATTTTGCGTCGCTGCAAAGACCAAGTAGAACTGGTCCCTGGTGCAGTTCATGATTCAGTCAACAGAATCCACCCCTTGGACATCCGTGTGGGACGTTTTGACGACGTTTTGACAACCGTTTGACGACACTTTGTGACCGTTGTCTCAAGGATTGATATTCTATATTGCCAAGTTGATGTGGTTTTGATATGCATTGTGCTTAAAACACTGGATTGTCATCAAAAGTTCGTTTTTGTTTTGTGAATAATCCACATAGCTATAATGACACTTTAATGATTTTTGATATTCACTAAACATTGCTATATTAGCGATCGAGGTTTAACGAAATTATCAACGCCAAAAGTATATATATATACGCCTATATAAACATTATGATATTCCTTCGAATGTGTCAAGAAGTTGGTGTCGGTTTGATTGCTAAGAACACTCGAGCGACGAAGGACTGTTGTCACCAAGGATGTAAGGAGGACTTTGCTGCGACGGCATTGATTGGTGGAAATCGGCCGACGAGTAGGACTCGAGGTCTAAGCCACCAGATTCGGAACCAGAACAGATTTTGTCGCCAGATTTGCCTTCTTGCTTCAATACGAGTCTTCGCCATTTGGCTCGAGCATTTTGAAACCATACCTGTAAAAAACAAAATATATACATGGTTAACGTGACATTTAATTAATACCGGAAAAGGAATGTACAAATCTTGAAACCGCATGTAACTGATAATATATAGTACTATGCAACACGTTTGGATTTACGTACGAGAGTTTTTGATGAACTTGTTTTTGATAGAATGTATACCTCAATCTCCTGACAGAAATGTAGATTACATTGGTCATTATTTAGCGACAAGATTATGTGATTTTGCTCAAATGCTAGTTTGAAGTGTTTTGATTTAAAAAACTCTAAATTTGTGTATTGTATTGTATAAACAATAGAAACAAAAGAATTGAATACTACATTTACTAGTAGGCCTAAAGTTTATATTTTTCAACCAGCCGGAAAACTGATTGACGATTGAGATTGAGTCAATTATTGAAGAAAGACAATTACCTAACCGATGATTGAATGAAATTTCATTCTATTCGATTATAAAACATTACTTTGAGTGAAATAGATCATTCGTTATATCTTTGTCACGAGGCCAATTCAAATGAATATAAAATTATTCAGTATCATATATATATATATATATATAATTGATTTCTGGGTGTAAATTAAGTTAGTCAAGTTAAAATGAGAATTAAAATAAGTAGGAATCATATTATGAATACGAATCCATGACTAGAGTATCTTGTTGGAAGTTGTTGTTCAGCTTATAACTTGGAATGATTCGTTTCCACTTATAAATCCTAGATTTAACGCCAATCCACAGATCAGTATTGCTTCAATAAAAACTGACTCGAAATAACATAAAAATGAGAATGAATATGAAAATGATTCGACTCATTAAAAAGCATGAAGAAAAATTACTACTTTTCTAAAAATAAATTCTCATGAAAGACTTTATTCAAATCGTGTATGAAACTTAAATATCCAATACAAGAATTCCAACCTAATGCTCGATTATTTGTGATAATAGTAAATATATAACCAAAATCAATTAGAAACGAAAATAATGAATGAAAATGCTCGAAATTCCTTCAAGAAAGGAAGAAATCTGTATATAATTAAGTTGTCACGTTTTGCGAGAAGAAGCTATAATTGCGCAAGAATTCAAGTTGACGAGTAATGTTTTAGCACCAAAAATGTTCAAGGCTTGAGTACTTTTTCAAAAGATGTAACGCCTCTTCTAGGTGAGAATCTCAGCCTCATTAAGATGCCATTCTTGAGAAAAAAATCATTGGTCATTATACACTTCAAAGTGGCACCTCATTCGCATATTACAGTAATTGCAGGCTAAATATACATTCTTAGAATTTTACTCGGACATATTTGATAATTTTCAAGAGAAATACTGAAATTCTTGAAATATAATAATAAGTAATGAAGAACTTCATCCTTGTCTTTTCCGTGTAATAATTACATCTCCCTCCCTGTATAAGGAAAATGACACGTATCTTCAGCTGATACACAATTGATGAACGTGGATCCACAACAAAAAAGGCCGTATATCAATCAAATAATTGGAGAAACTTCAGTTCTTGTGAAAAACTCACGACAGCTTTCATTTTTGGAAGATGTAGTGGTGTTTCTAATAAAAAATTTTGTCCTGAAAAATTATCGATCCTCAAAATACTAGATCTAAATTCTTATAGTGGTGACATATTCGCTATGTTCGTATACGACCTTCTTCTTCAAGCGTGTTTTCACGTATGCTTTATAGTTATGTCATTGTTGGTTCGTGAGGTAATAATGAACAGCTTGATGGGCTGTACATCTATATATATATATATATATATACACACGTTTCACCTTTTATATATTTATTTCCATCGAATACTATGATAGGCCTTATCGCTGA
The DNA here is from genome assembly GCA_907164805.1 of Brachyptera putata. NCBI lineage: Eukaryota > Metazoa > Arthropoda > Insecta > Plecoptera > Taeniopterygidae > Brachyptera > Brachyptera putata. The sequence goes on along the minus strand of OU015468.1, from coordinate 11,538,954 downwards.
AGACTTTTGATTTGAAGTGCGTTTTCTCATATTTTGTCTGAATCAATAAAACTGATTATAACTGAATAGCATTAAACCTCCTCACAAGAAACAAGCGTCACATATTCCATCACAAGCCCGGATAAAGGGCTGAAAATAGGGTATTTTCCAATCGCCGGAAGGAAGTATTATAAAATGGCGCACGCCCCTCCTCTTCCCCTAGTCCCCTTATCATGGTTAGATGATAACGTAACAGTCGTAACAGAGTAGCGTGGTTTCACGGTGCATTGAGAATGCTGAAGAGGGAATGCAATGATGAAGTACACAGTGAGAGCAAGAACAGCAGCAAGATTTTATTTTGAGTTTATTGTTGTTCAATACTACATATAAGAGTAGTCACAAGAGATAAAGGTTGTTTATACCAATACAACGAAAGAAATGTACCGGTAATTGAAGAAACTTACTTTTTGACTACGGTCTACGTATATCTAGTTTTGGAGAAAATTCAGGAGCATTCGTAATTTTGTAATTACCACTATCATAATAGTGTAGGAAAATTTTAACTTCAGAACTATAATTCCGATTTTTTTTTTTTTTTTGGAATCGATCACTGCCCTTATATATAGTGATATAAGATCTTTGTAATACAATTAATACTGAATACTATATTTTATTTCAAGGCATATCAAGATTCTAATGAGCTTGTAGATATAACAAAATTTACAGACAGCACTGTACTCTGAGAATATATTCCTTGAATAACCACTTTCTCATTATCTAACCGTACAATGACATTTTATTAGAATACACTTATACGGCGTACCAAGTTTACAACCTTCAAGTAACATGACTCTCCATGAGGAAATTGATGAAACGATAGGTCCTGATCAGTTGCAACCTAAAATATTTCAACCCATTCAAAACGAAGGTAAATAGTTGGAACTTTTGACACAAATATAAAATAAGAATATCAAGTTTAGCGTGTGAACGACTTGAGTGCGAAGAAGCTGAGAAACAGAACGAAGCTAGTGAAGCCGAAGAGCATGAGAAGAACCATCAGCCAACACTTCACCGCAGCATATAATTAGGGTGGAACATTTTAACGATCGAAACTGCAGTAAAACGAGACAAATAATTCATTATAAACTCGACTATTTTGGCACCGAATGAAACGAATGCGCGCGCAAAACACACAACTTTTTGCTTGCAAGCACCTATAAACCATTATGTTAGAGCGTGGTCGTGGATGATGGGTGAGGGGGACACATAAAACTGTTCAGAAACAGGGAATAGATAAGTAATTACTTGTGATGAAGAAAATATGGAACATCTTGTCATGTACTACAACCTATTGGAGGAAGAGCTCATGACATGAATATAGGCACACGCCTATAATGCCTTCTGTTGGTTGCAAAAAAAATGTTTACTATAATGTAATTTAGTATAATTTTGTTACATAAACGTGAAAAAATGCAATAAGTATGAGATTGAGTGTGGGCAAAGACTCAGTTTCGAATTTACTGGGGAATAGTTCTTCATTTTATGAAATAAAACAAGAATTTCTTGCTTCACTATCAAAAAATGTCTACAGACTATGTAATTTATAAGAGATCTTGAATCTGGAATAGAACATTCATTATTACTCCATCACAGAGCAAAATTCGGGGCAGATCGTCACGGATAATTACATATGCCCAACTGATGTGATGTTTCTATTTTGCTTTAGGTTTTGATAAGATTACGATTTTGTTTGGTCCATATGTTGAATTGCGCCTCTTGGCTCGTCCAGACATTTTTACATGGAATATTTTTTCCCGAAATACTTTTTCTCGTGGATATTTTGTCCGGAAATATTTTGTCTATCAAAAGTTGAGAGTATTATATCTGGGTATATATTTTTCACCGGTTGATAGGTAAAACCATTTGAATTTCTCCCACTTGAATTCTAGTATTCTTTGAGGTTGGAAAAAAGTACTGGCCCATACACTGAACTTCCAAATATGGCAACTAGTGGCAGTCCACTCTTTTTTTCTTCATGGCGCCTTGAGTGGAGTTGAATCGAGTGTCAATAACTAAGTATAAATACGAAATCGATTCTCATACCACCTCATTAATCTGACCACGAAACGATTTCTAGTAGCAAAAAGGGCGAGAGCTAGAATCTATGTCTATTTTTAGCACTTAATAGGTATAGACCTAGACTAGCATATTATATATATATATAAGGCATAAACCTTGTCCATGTTAAATAAATATTGATGATGCTATAGATTATAGTGATAAATTAAATAAGCTGCATATATATACATATATAGGCTATTTTATAAAAAAACATTTAATACATATCACTAGGTAGCTTGTTTTACGTTCATTAACAGACCGGTATTGTAGACATCGACAATAACGTGAGTAATGTGATGTAAATAACAATGTATAATATGTGTTATAACATATTTTAAAATATATTATGCCATTATAATATATTATATATTCATGAAAAGTGTATGTGTTCTAAAATATAAAAGATTCAGCAAAACACCCTTCCCTATATCGCCATTAACAAAAGTACATAAATACCTAAATATACCTAAACCATGGTTTACATTTTAAAAGAGTATATAGATAATAAGCTAGAGCATTGATCATATTTTAGTTTTGTGGACAAATAGAGTACGTAACCGTAAACAACCAGACTGTCTTCGTAGCGACTTGCCTTCAGAATGATTAATGATGTTTTTCTTTTGAACTTCTGTTTTTTCTTGTTCATTTCCACTCAACTTTGATGTGTGGTACACCCTGTTTGTATAAGGCCCAGTGGCGTACCTATCACCCCCTTACTGTTTTGAAAATTCGAAAACACATTTCGAACGTCTGCGAATGAAAATTGGAGAAAGTGTAGTTATTATATACATCATCTGAATGAAATTTTCAATTGAATATTCATACAACTATTACTAAAATATATAAAAGCCAAAAATATATCTATTCTCTCCGAGAAGGGATCTCACGTTCATAAAGGCAGAAGTCGCCACTGATCACAATACAAAGTTACACGTGAAGATAGTTTTATTTCTAACTTTGCTAATTGCCGTTGCTTAGCAATGTTAGGCTGAGGTTCTTCAGTTGGCATGCATGCAGCTAGGGCGCGAGGTGAAATATTGCTATTGCCGGCGTATGTGGTCGCCATTTACCGCCACAATATGCTGGCAAAAGGCCCTACTACAATACTATTCAACTCTAAAAACGCTCGTGCATCACTAGGATTTATATACTGTATAACTTCTATTGATCCCTGACTTATCAAAAGATTGTACAGGATCATAATCAATATGAAATTCATAATTTAAAGAATTAGTAACAAGATATCGATTTTCATACACACACATACATATATATATATATATATATATATATATATATATATATATATATATATATATATATATTTAAAAAATCCTTGTTCCCCAGTAAAGGCTATGAATGAAAGATAGGATCGTTTGGACGGTACACCACAAGAGCAAGAGCGATCTCACCACCCAACCTAATCTCATCTAATCTCACCTAATCTCAATGATCCGAAAGAACTAGTTTTTATTTTATCTGACAAAATATTCATTCAGCGCATTTTATACATTTTGAACAGTATAGCTATAATTGTATTTTGTCTACTCTTTGTTTAAAAAGTGTCATTATGGAGACTAGAGCCATTACTCAATATAGCAGCTCACCGATGAAAGCATCAAAAGACTATATACGTATAGACTTTAAATATATGTATATATTTTTTTAATTACAACGAAAACGATAAAAACACTGCGAATAATCTGGTCTCAGGGATTTCCACCAGCTCTTCATTCCACGTTCTGTTAACTTGAAGAAGACAAAAAAACTATCACTTTTGTTGTTGCGTTGGCAAAACAGTCGGCCATGCAATCGAATCGCGGCGGGGTACTGTCTCGTTTTTCACACCCTTTAAATGTTCACATTTGTGATTCACACGTATTTATGATGTGACTCCGGCTATAAACTTGTTGCACTTAAGCAAACTTGTTTAAATCATTTAAATAACACACATCGTTCGATTAACACCTTACGGCTTGATGAGAAGGTGCTAATGAAATGGTTTAGCTAAACTCACAGACGCGCGAGAGTGAGAAGGGTATATACGGAGCAGAGTGAGAGGGATGGAGGGAGAGTTTTATAACCTGTATAAAACCTATGCAGTTCATAGGCATTTCAATTTTTCATGATACGAACGATTTATATAGCGTAGACTTACTAAGGAAACTGCTTTTATTTTTGTCAAATCAAACGCATGAATAATTGGATTATATTGGTGAGTAATAAGTAATTATTGATCATCAGCATGTATTATACACACCCTCGCGATCACATATAAAAAATGCAAATTTAGTTATAGACTGAAGGTGGATTGAATGTTTCATACATTTTCTTCTTCCTTTGTCTATGATAGTATACGTATACTTATTTCCACGACGCATTTTCGTAAAGATAGGTCGACTATAGGCCTACTTTATGTGACCGCAATTAGACGGTGACATTTATATACCTTTCAAAAACGTTGGCAAATTTTGTAATGACTTTATAAATAAAGATATTTGTTCAAATTGATGTACTAAATATATCACGCGTTTTCAATTGGTGAATTGTGTCAAGTGTCAAAATTAATAACACTACCTACTGCATTTACTCTCAATTATGGACAATAGAATGATTTCCTCAAATTAAACTGACGATCGAGTTATGAAGAAGTGAACAGAGTATCGGCCTATACCTGAAAGATCTTGGAAGATCTTGAGAAAGAAAATGAAAATATAGGGCCCAGTCGTTTATTTTTCTGTTGCCTGAATGCCAAATGGTCCATTGAACCGACAGAATTTAATGGTCTTCAGAATTCCATGAGGCAACGAAGAATAATAAAATTGTGCTACCCAAGCTGAAATTATATGCACTTAAGGCATCGACCCATTAAGAAAATATAGACAGACTTTCCTTTAATCATATAAGAAGATTCATTTTTAAGAAGATGGATGAACATCGCCGATGTTCTTTAATTAAACTGTTTCTTTCAACTTACTGTCGAATTCTTTCAAGTGAATTGTTTAAGGTTTGTGGTGTGTTTGAAGCACATGGTCGCGTGTTTGATCAAGTATGTATTAATTACTTGAAAACCGAGAAAATATTATTTGATAGGATAGCTGATGAAGTACGGTATGGAGAAGAAAATCGAATGAATAGATCGTTAAACTGAAATGATGTAGTTTCCATCAGTGAATAATAAGATGATAATTATAGTGATAAGATAATAATAATGCCTCCCTTCTACCTACAATGCTCATGGAGAACAGAAAAGGATAGATGAATATACCTAAATAATTCAATTAATATCAAGAACACTTACATGCCTTAGTAAATATAGCTACGATTGTGGTTTCGTGGGTCACTTCGTAGGAAAATGTGTTCTTGTATTTCGCGTTGTACGTGTTTAGAACTCAAAATGAAAACAAATTTAAATGCAAAAGTTAAAAAATTGAATGTATTTTGAGAATCTGGGTATCCATCGAAAATTGGAATTCAGATATATTTCATAAAGATCAAACATATGATGAAGAAAAATTAATATTTCAAAATTATGTATGCATCACTCTCTCATGATGCAGTTTAGTTTGTATATCAGACCTGTGAGTTTCACAATTATATCAAAGATAAAATGTATAAAACTACGTCTTACAGTTATAGATCTGCTTGGTTATTCACTTTCTTTAAAGTACGAATGTAATCGTATGACTTTTGATAGGCGTACACAAACACATGAACTGTCTTCTCATATCTGACAACTGTCTATAGCAAATCCTCACCTGTAGCACCCTCTTCGGTAGGCCAGTCTTCTGTGATAGCTGCTTAAGATCTTTGGCGTCTGGATTATGATTAATCGCAAAGTATGACTTCATAGTCCGGAGCTGATGATGTTTGAATGACGTACGCATTCTCTTAGTCCTGGAGCTGTTCGATCCAGGCATGCCCGGAGTACCCGGACCCGATCTTCCAAAGGACACGTCCAAGTAATCGGCGTTCAGATCTGGAATGAGAAAACGTACAATTCGAGTATTAATTTTATTAGTCGAGCAGATGAGTGGGGTCACGAGTTTAGCGATATGAGTTACTGGCTTTAGTAAATTCACAAATAATTAATTCACGAAATAAATAATTGATTCATTAAAAGGAATTGAATTAATCAATTGAATGAATAGATGAAACAATGATTGTAAAATGCTCTAATTAGTTAATTAATTCCCTGAATTGTTTTACTAAATTGATATAATTAATTGATTTATTTCCTTCATTTATCCAATACATTTATATACTCGTCGGTTTATATATAGTTTCGAAAGTGTAATACTTTCAAATACTGTGCTTTCACGCATCTTCAAAAGAATTTTGAGAAAACTTGTGCCTAATAGCTAGATCTTATTCATACTTTACATTCTGTAAAGTGCTCTTGAAAAACTGGATCAAAAAGACCTTTTCAATTAGGCTCAAAATATGAACTTTTATGATATCAAGGTATGAAAATTACTGGAAATCCTCAGGGTTCATCGAAACTACAGTTTCAAGATGAGCATAAACAAAAATCCAATTCAAAATTTGACACTTCATTCAATCACATCCTCAACAACACAGAAATCTCCTTGCAAGTCAAGTGAACAGTATAATCAGCAATCATTGCCAGTGAACGAATCGGTCGTAACAAAATATTGCGATTGGTTTATATCAATTGGAGGACATCTCTGCCTGGCTCGAAAGAAGCAAGTACAGAAAGTCGAGTTCATGATAATAATCGTGACGATCGGCTCTTGTAGGCCTAAAGACTGAAAAGAGGCGCAAAGCGTTCATAGGAATTCAGCGCTATGTGGCAAAATTGAGCAATACCCGAATGTTGGAAATCACAATACACTTTGATGAACTACCATAACTCATAATTAATTAATAATTAGGTATACATAGAAGAGGTTCCCTGCAGCGGTATATGAATGACAATACTCCGACATTCATATTTGTGTCTTCATCAAGCATCGAGAGATCTTAACTAAAAGTGTGTCTTCATTTGTTTCAACATTTGTTAAGTATACAAGGAAACCAATCCCCGATAGCAACCTTTGAATTGACTGGTGACCTGCGATAGTCACTGCTAAATGGCTATTCTCGGTACCTTCTGGTAATACAAATAGGGGAGAAAATGTCCACGTCCTGAATAGGTCATGCTGAAGCAAATCTCCAGGTTCAATAAAAGCTATACTCCTGATCGCCAATCAGCGAGGATAATCCTGCAGCTATTCAAATAGAAAAGAACCTAAACACCCCCTTAGTTCAACAAAAACAATCTCCCTTCTAGTTTGGTGTGGTGACGAACTACCTTATAACTACTAGAGTTCCAAGCAATACACACACACATATATAGCTAGAGAATATACATGTCAGTGAATTAATTGGACGCCATGACAGTTGATTGATCGGATCAAGTACGCGTTGTTTCGACAAATCGGCTTTGGGAACCCCCTTGACTGCACAAAGCTGATTGAAGTTAGTTGCGTGCCCGGTCGGTGAGTGGCGCTAGTGTAGCACCGCACCGCCAACAGAGGGATTACAACCGGCTGATATCGTACAAGGGCTTTATTTAGTACCAACAGAACCATAAAACAGGACTCATAGACACTCTATCATGTTTTAATATTATTCGAACGGGAAATAGAATATATTTTTTTGCGTAAAATTATATTCTTTTTAATAGAGTAAAAAACAACGCTAGAAATCACACTGATATGTTAAAATACATTATGCTAATAGCAAATGCACTAAGTAAGTTATTCCTCTGCGGGGGAAAATAAAAATAATAATTGCTCGTGGTAAGGAGTCAGGTGGGGGAATAATTATTTCATACTAAAAACTATCTTTAGTCTCTAGTGTGCAATATATATGAATGTGATGCACTTTTTTTTAAATGAGACTCATATTTTGTTGTACTGAAAAATTGAAGATGAGCAGATGCAAACAAGGATTTATTTCGATTAAATGTCCAATTTTATATAGATAAGAGTTGACCATCGAATTGATTACATTGCTGTCGAATAATTCCAACATGAATTGGGTTACTATTTTTTCATCGTGATATTCTTGGGGCATCAAGAGGTATAGTATAATTTGGTCCCCACATTGAATGCGAAATAACTATATAAACGGTCACGAAACAATTTCTGTGGACATTTCTGCACAAAACGAGCACATTTCAAGAAGACATTCGTAAAAAAACTAGTGGTTTCACAGGTCTTTGTAAGAAAATCCTAAATACATATCAAATATATCATACATACAGATCAATTATGGATTGAATGCATCTTATTTCTATATATAGGCCTACGTGAAAAATGGAAGTAAAAAATTGATTGAAGGACTTCAGTTCAATTTCTATAATTCAAGCGCAGTATTATTCAGGCCTATTATAATATAAAGCCATGCTATCAATTTACTCAAGTTTAAGCCGATTTAGTCTGCTGATAACAACTTGCCTACAGCTTTTTGATTAAAAATTGTATAATTCCATTTTAATGACAATCTCTTTCCATCTTTCTGTCTCTCTCTCTCTTTTTCTCTCTCTCTCTCTCTCTTTCTCTTTCTCTTTCTCTCTCTCTCTCTCTCTCTCTCTCTCTATATATATATATATATATATATATATATATATATATATATATATATATATATATATATATATATTTTTTTTTTTTTTTTTTTTTTTTCATATATATATATATATATCTCTCTCTTTTTTCTCCAGGCCATAAATATAGATATCTCTCCATCTATAACTTTATGCAATTTATTGAATGAGTATGGCCCACTATTTTGATTAGCCCAACTATTAAATATATGAAAGTGTTTACATTCGGAATAAATAAATATACAATATAGGCCTACATGTAACATTTAGAATGAAATTTATAAAATTGTGGATTTTTGGCGTCCATCTCTTATCATATAGAGGATTATTGATTATTATTTGGAAGACAATTCTCGTTCTTCATGGAATTCTACAAACGTATAACATTTATAATACCACATGCTATCTAATAAGCTGTTTTAGTTTTTAACGTTGTGTCAAGATGAATACCGTTCTTTCTTCATCGATTAAGTTTGGTACCAACCCAAACGAGATGACCTTATGCCTCATAATAGTATTATGCCACGAGAATGATCAGAAATGGATAACGATATCTGTGCGAAGGTTTGATCCGCTGCACAAATGCACGTCATGAACCAGTTAATTCCAAAATTAGGAGAAAATTTGGACCTTGTTCTAGTAAACTTGGTTCAGGCAATCAATTGAAATATGTTTAAATGATCGTAACTGTGGTTTCATATATATATATATATATATATATATATATATATATATATATATATATATATATATATATATATATATTTATATATATATGACTATGGGATATCAAAACATCAATGTCTGCAAGTGATTTTTCCTCGATACATTATATTGATGTTTCATTTCCCATAAAAAAGGATAATATTGGATAACTGCTGGATCTTACTGGTTTCAAATTTTATTGGAACAACTTTCGTCGACGTGGCAATGCGTGGACATTTGAGGATTCACGTAGAAAATGTCAAGCTATATTTTAAAATTGTGAGTAAATGTATATTGCATTTTTGATGAATTTTCGAAGGAGATTTACGATTGAAAACATAACTGCATCTTTTATTTCTGTTCTAAAAGTTTGAAACCGATCATTCTCTACGAGATCGAAGTTCTTACAATTATTCGTTTAGTAGACCACGAACTTCTATTTTCATAATGATTCACTCTGTGTTCCACTTCATATATGAACATCTTTGAAATTATTAAATATTAATTGAAATTTGCAATGGTGGGCAAAACTACATTTCGATTTCCGTGATCTACAAGCTATATTTTCCCGAGAACATTTATTTTTCCGCGAGGATATTTTCTCACACACACTCCAACCACAACTCCTCAAAGAATAGAATTTGAATGAGAAGCATACAGCATCCACCACGAGAAACATATTTTGTTTTAGAATGGTCGACCATGGCGGGAATCGAATCCCGGTCTACTGAATGACGGTTCAGTGTGTTAGCCAAACGACAACCTCATTATTGTTGTTTTGTTTCACTTGGCTTTTAAATTTTGAACAATAAATCAAGTAGCTGTTGATTATAGAAAAAATTATATTATTTTGCCAGTGTACATTACTATAATATATAATTTAATGTTAACATTCCATAATTGAAGAGACGAATTATTGCCCTCACTGCAATCTCATAAGGTGTTGTTATAGCAACTACCATCTCTCTGTGTATATCATGATTAGAAGCTTGGCTGTTTGCCACACAAAATCTGAACGCTTCAACCGTCCGATAACAGCTGTTTAGTGCACGCACGTGATTCAACTGAACAAATCTAGCTATCGAACCAGTTCACTTGGAAACAGCTTTACAGAAGCAGCACCTCGCATAACGGTAAGACGAAAACTAGATACTCAATATTAGTTTAACGTGAAATATAGACCGCTCGAAAGAGTTATTTTATAGATCCTGTGAAATGGACAGGTGTGAAGCAATCGTTAATTATCAAGAGGAAAACGTAAGAATATTTGTATATTATCAGTTATAAAAGAGTATACTGAAGATGATTGCTTCTGTATGTAGGTTGGAAAATTGATTGACACTTGATCTGCTCTATATTCCATATATCACTTTATGAATATATTTACTGATGGACTGGCGATAACTGACCTGTATATTTATAAAGTGATATAAGGCTAAATATATAAAGTTATATAATATATAATATTATAAGTTTGATATAAAAATGAGTAACCAGCAACCAAGTTATTATTAGCTGGTGTTATGAAACAGAAGAATGATGTTTACATAAACCTACAGTATGAACTCTGAACTAAAATATGAGATGGTAAATTAATTAAGCATCAACCTGCTGTCAGGAAGATGGGAGATAGGAGTTATTTGTGGGTCTTGAAGCTAACCAAGGTCATTCAATGCGAACGTCATAATGCGAAGAGATGCTCTACATTCTATAATGACTGTGAGTTGAGCTCGAATCACGTGGGTTGACGTGTTGAGACTGCCGACCGTTGGCTGTGAAGGATAGGGTGGACACACGATCGAACGGTTTCTCAGGACTGGGTCAAAAGCTTCAAGTCAACTTCTAAAAGAAGTCTGACAAGATTTACAGAATCTTTTATAGAATGTGGAATACTCTACAATCAAATAAGTTTCAACTTTCAAGAATCAAATTCTTCAGCTTCAGGGATGTATCGTCTTATATTATTACTATTATTCCATGCCTACGCCAGGTTTCTATATATTTTGTTAACATCTTGGGAAAGATAAATAAGTTTTGCATGTCGTTTAGAGGTAGGAAGGAGTCGAGTTGCCTGATAGTAGCGAACCATTCTTGTAGGCATATTCTCTTGAACGACTGAGGAAAACATGGAAGAAAAGTTCAGTCGGACTACTGTTCTTAAAAACCTTCATACTTCCAAATCTTTAAAATTGAAATAAAAAAAGAAACGATAGACTTGCGAAAAGTAGTAGCCGAAGATAAAGAAGAATGTGTAACTCACAACAATGTCATTTTTGAAAAATCAGCCATTGTTGTCCATTTTCTTTACTACAATCATCACGCAAGCTATATGTGCATGAGAGTCGATTTGAAGAAATATCTTTTTTTATGATAATTTTCGAACTCTATGATATATCAAAATTCTAATGCCATAAAAACACAAATCTCTTTGACGCCTTGAGAATGATATGAACTAAAATTATCAATTGTGAATTAATAACTCTGATTAATTCTCACATTTCCTCATGTCTTCAGGTGAACAAAATTCAACTGTAGGGCCATACCTATGAAAATCATGTCATATAGTTCCAGACTTTCAGTACTTCACACTTGAGGCCTACTATCACAAAAATATTCAAAATATCTGTGGAAGTAGAAAATTTTGAGAAATGAAAAAATGAAAATTTTGAATTTTGATACCTTATACCGTTCAAAAGTAATTACCAAAAAACTGATATTTCTCTAAAATGCAGCGCATTATGTTCAACTTCTGTCAGCAGATGCGAGTGGCAGTGATTGGTGCAGGTGCTGCCGGCTTGGCAGCGGCAAAGTATCTAACTACTCAAGGAGATAAGTTTACTTGTACCGTATTCGAGCAAACAGGTGTCTCAGGAGGAACATGGGTCTATACGGATCAAGTCGGTTCTGATGAGTTTGGACTGCCAATTCATACCAGTTTATACAAAAGTCTCACGTAAGACAAATGTTAAGTGCATATAAGAGACCTTCAAATGTTCACTTCAAGATTATTATGCGCTTCAAGTAATAGAATTGCATATAATTTCGATGCTGATTAATGATGATCCACCATGGTGTATACTTATTGTATGTGTTGAAAATTATGGTGGAAAAAATAATATAGAGAATGCTATTCTATAAAGAAAGAGATTGTCCGAATTTTTCCCATGGTTTTCATCAACACGTTTTTTGAAAAATAATTTCACAATAATATGTTCAAAATATGCAGTATTTCAGTAAATTGAGCTTGAATATCGCTTGAAATATTGTATTCATGAATAGGCTACTTTATTATAAACAATTGTATTTTATATCGATTAATATCCAGTATCAAGCTTTCTGATCAGTTTTATTTTTATTTTTTTCAAATTTTGAGATATTGTTAAAAAGTAAAATGTAGAAAAATTGTACACCGAGTATTGCAATTATTCACAATGTAGAGAATGTGTAATATGATTCATAAGCTAATCTCCTCACATTTTAATACGCCAGGACAAATCTACCCAAAGAAGTGATGAGTTATCCCGACTTCCCTATTATTGCTGAGGAGGAATATATTTCCGCCGAGGAGATGCTTCAGTTTCTTCATAAATACAAGCAACATTTTGGTGTCGAGCAATATATTAAAGTAAGTGTAATTCTATTTCAAAATTTCATGACATGACGTGAAGAGTACCGGTATCTATGTTCTATGTGTATCTATGTCAGGCGATGAATTGTTTGATTGTTTTCAGTATTTTCATCACGTGAAACTTGTGAAGCCACTATGCCACGGTGGATGGTCGATACAAGTAGTCGACTTAAAGACCCAACAAGAAAATGTCTACGAGTTTGAAGCAGTTATCGTCTGTAATGGGTAGGTTTAAGCTGTTGATATTGATGTTTTTTGTGTTGTTTTTTTGTTGTTGTTTTTTATGTTGCTTAACAACCCCACCAACAGCTAGATCATACGGGGGTACGAATGAGCGGGTGATAATGCAATGACGAAGTGATGATGGGTGAAAGGACGTTTACAAAAACCCCTGCCTTAAGCGGGACTCGAAACCCAAGCCCAACGGTCACTTCTACCTAATAAGTTATCACTAACTTTCTGTAATCAGTGTACTTATATTACGATCAACTTTGTCTGATCACTTCAATTTCTTTCAAATTGCGATTGTAATTAAATAAACCGTCTTCATAATGAGAGAAAAACTTCTAGATAATCTGTGCTAGTATTCCAATCGGAAATAATGGAATATAAAAATTAAATGTTCGTTCGCTCATTATTATTATCTATTAGTTATTATATTGGTTACCTTGAATCACTTCTTTCATTTTCAGTTTAGCTTTATTGTACCTATATTATGTGTACATCATATTTTTGTATGTTATAGTGATTAGTTATAAGTGCATTTTGTATTAGTGCATGATTCTTTTTTCTTTTTTTATAGATTCATTAGTATACTTCTTGGCCTAAAGCGTATCAGTTTGAAATAATCTCGATACAGTTTTTTCCAAGACAATCATTTTTAATATTTTTTCCTAATGATTCTGAAAAATGAGAACGTACTTTCCTAGAAAAGTGTAATCATAGTTATATAGACAAAAATAATAATAACGTAGATCGACATCATATATACTCAGAACATTTAAATTCATTAGGTCGCTCAAATCATCGAGTACCAACGTAGACCCTAAGGAAATATGTTTTGACGAAATGTTCACGACACAATATGACCGGAAAAAATTAAGCACGGAACAAAATACATATTTGATGAATAACAAAAACTGATGTACGTCTTGATGAGCTCAATCTGGTTCTTCGAAGGATCATTTATTCACTGAAAAAATTATTTATAAAAATCGATGCAAATAAATCCAGTTATTTTTATAACAAGAGAAAACGGAGATCATATTATTTCAGTATATACGTAAATATAGTTTTATTACATTATTTTATGAACTGGTTATATTAGACCAACGTTATACAGTCCAGTTATAAAATCCCTATGAAATAATAAAATAACAACAACATCGTTCCACAGGCATTATTCAACGCCTCATATTCCGTTATATCCTGGAGCAGAAAAGTTCCTGGGGGAACAGGTACACAGTCATGACTACAGGACTCCAGAGAGATTCCAGGGCAAGACTGTTCTTGTGATTGGTGCGGGCTATTCGGCACGAGACATTTCTCTGGAAGTATCATCAGTGGCGAAACAGGTCGGTACACTAGACCTAAACTGAGAGAAGTCATAGATATGGAAACCTATACGTTATGTATGAGTGTTGATAAACACAACACACGTGATAGGTCTTGGATAGATATCAATTGAGAAAACGTATCCTTGAAACAATGGAGTCAACATGAGATGTTTTATATATATATATATATATATATATATATATATATTCATTTATTTATATGAATATGATAATTATACGGATCACACTGGAAAGTTGCAAGAACGTGCGCACAAAATGAAAATAAAAATAATTGCATGAGAATTTTGGATTTTACTCCTTACATTCCCGAGACAAATAGACCAATACGAGACTAGATAAAGATGCAGAAACCAGAATTTTAATTTTTACGTTTGACATGATTTATGCATGTAAGTCAGTGATGCATGTCGACTTCATTTCTTGCAGGTTATTCTGAGTCATCATTTGAATGCGCCAATAACCAACATTGACTTTCCTGCAAGTACAATTCAGAAGCCAGATGTGAAAACATTCGCCGAAACGTCTGTGACGTATACAGATGGCTCTTCCAGTGAAAACGTGGACGTTATTCTCTACTGCACTGGTGATAAGCTTTTAGCATACGTAGTACCTTTGATTTTAGTTATAAATATCGTACCGATGGCTAGGCAACAGCGTTCCAGAAACAACAATATATACAAAAAAAAAATGTGCTGTTACCGTGGTACAAATTACACTATTTTATTATATATTGCATTCGCATATATTCAACTCACAGTTGAAATTATATATTTGATAACGTGTTCATGCATAAAGAAGGATAGCAAACATTCGTGTGTACGTATTTTTTCTCTGAGCTTTTGTTCTGTCTACATTGAATTCTTTGTAGAAGATATCTCGTACAAATTGGAAAATAAAAGTGCACTATACTTGATCAAGAAGACGCCGAGTATCACAGTGATCAGATTCACAATGTGATTTGAACTTGATTCATCACGCAAAACTAAAAGATCAGTTCATTTTCATTTGTCCTAGCTCTGCATGGAGAGAGTCTGTGCATTAGGAATTCGCATGAATTGGTTATCAATACAGCTATAATCCGACTTAATACAGAATAAATGCGAATTCACGAATAATAGGACGAAAAAATAACGATGCAATTAATATTGAATGATTAGTGTATAGTTTTAGTAACTAGAATATTCAAACGCTTGACCGATCTTCATATATCTTATCAAACGTCATGATGATCATGGAAAAAATCGCTCATTTTTTTACCATGTTATTCTCAACACAATCATCGATTTATCAAAAAATAGTATAGCGATTGTTACTAAAGAGAGTTTAAACGTAGAAGATGATTAATGCCTAGAAAATATGGTGATTGATCAATATTACGTCTGTTGTCATTTCTAGGTTATCTTTTCAAATTCGAGTTTCTTGACGAGAGCTGCAAAATCTTTGTGGATAACAATTTTGTGCAGCCCTTGTACAAACACATGATCAACATTGAGCTGCCTACGATGTGCATTGTTGGTATACCCTTGTACGTGTCACCACTCTCCATATTCGATCTGCAGGTACGTTTTATTTATATTCAAGATGATAAAAGTCCGATATATTATATATTATATCCACAGTCATGAAATCGTTCTCACTGGGGCTTCATTGAGCGTTTACGTTTCCATGACGATATAAATCAAATACAAAATTTAGTTGTCACTCTGCAACGAGTAGTTATGTTTAGTATACAGTGAGAAGATCGATATTTCAGACCAAAATATAAATCTATGAGTCTATAAACGCCGTCATTTCTGTACATACATAACGCTATAACTGATTTTGTTCTTTGGTTTGAAGTAATTGAATATATAATAGCTATGAATAATTAACTGTTTTGTTCTATGTTTTCATAATATATTTTTATATAATGTTTCTAAAGGATAATACAACCCATAACTACAAAAAAATAATTGATGGTCCACCAAATTTCAGGTGTGAGTCCATGGGAGTCGATTTAGCGAAATATCAGTTTTTGGTGATAACTTTTGAACGGTATGAGATATCAACATTCTGATACAGAGGAAATACAGATACTTTTGATACCTACGAAATATTATAAAATTAAACTATACAACTCATTTCGCATAATTGATAAGCGTATACAGCTGAAAAAAAAACATTTCTCAGACGTATACACTTGACAATTATGCGATATGAGTTACATATAGTATAATTTTATATAGGCCTATACCATCTTGGAGTTATTAAAATAAGCTGTGTTTCCTTCTCATTAGAATTTTGATATCTCAAACCGTTCAAAAGTTATCACCAAAAACTGATATTTCGCTAAATCGACGAGTATACATAATATATTTTATATTCTACCACGTGCCTATAGATACAATACTTCTTGCGCACGTTAACTGGAGAGTATCGCCTGCCGAGTCGAGAGGACATGATAGCCGATACGGAGGCTGAGATGAAGAAGAGGAGATCTGCCGACGACTTCAACAATAGAAAAGCGCATAAGATGGGTGCGTTGCAGGAAGCATACCTCAACGATTTGGCAGATTCGATAGGCGTACCAAGATTGAAAGAAGTGGTATTCAAAAGATTCAACAAGAGCTTGTGTGCTAGTAATCTATTATTTAATTTGTAATTTTTGTATGTTGCATTACAGAAAATATATCGGGAAAAATACTTCTGGTTTAGAATGATATTATGTGTGCATAGCTGCATTGCCAATCTGATCAGGAACAGTAATTCATAATAAATATTATTGACAAGAACTAAATGCGTATGATCATTTAACATAAAGCTTCAAAAAGCTATGCAAGAACTGTATCTCAAGAGTTATAGACCAATGATATTTCCATATGTAATGATAAATTCACTCCATTGATTCCGTTCCGGAAAAAAATAAAGTTGATTTGCCGGATAGGCATTGGATTTTCTAACGATTCGACTTCTTAAAACATAATGAAAATAACCTTGGTTGCACTACTAGAAAATACATTGTAATACCCGTAACTTTGAATACGGGAGATGTAAATTCAACACGTTGAATCTTTTGAAATGAAAAAAAAACGAACACTATTATCTCATTTTAAAAAGTACCACAACCCCTCCGACGACAATTAATAACAATAAGTGGCATAATTGACAGTATTGTCTAAGACAATTGGATTATTATTGTTTGACTTGATGTTGAGAAAAAATCATGTCGTTGCGGGACTCGAACCCACGCCCGACTTGAAATCGACCAGAAAAGGCACTTGAATTTTGTTATAGAATCAATATGAACAAGTTATTTCTTTTTCACGAAATAATAAGATTTGTGAAAAGGAACGATTGATTACTGTTCAAGCTGGTACAGAAGAAGACTAGTTTGGTATCATATAATTCGAAATATCATATAATCGGTGATCATATAAAAAATAGGACCTAATGAAAAACCTGAAGCAGATTATGAGAAGACTGATATAAACGATGATGAAAGAATTAGTGGAGAGAACGCCGAGAGAAAAATGGAAGATGGAAATTATAAGCCACGGAATTGAGAAAGGATACATGGATTGAAGTAGAATGAGATAGAGGAAGATAGAGAAAAATGGAGAGCGTAGAGAAGAATAGAGAAATAAAGTGTTGGAAATGACACTTTTACATAGTATTTCGCTATAACTTTCTATTTTCCATCAGTTTCATTTGCGCCCTCTACTTCCAAAGCTGTTTGAAAAGCAGCAAAAGCTGCTGCTTAATTATTGCTTGTTTGTGTGTTTTTGTATTTGTATTGTTTATTGAGAAGGGGAGGGGGGAGGGGAGAATTCGTTCCGAATAAAAAATGAGTGTCAGATTCGGTAAGCTTATCTAAACTAGACAGTAAATACATTAATAATGATCATGAAATTGATTGTTGAATGTTTGTCGAATGAATGCTATAGTGTCACGCTCAAGCGTGTTTTTAACACGTGTTTGTACGGCGGTCAACATTTTTATTGTCGGCACAGCAATAGGCAAAGTCAATATTATTGTTTGGACATGGCTGATTGAGAGACACGTGATCGTCGTGCGAGACACCCGCGCGCTGCTTCGCGTACGTGATACAGCATGGACGGATAGGTAAGTGAAGCATTGGAGCAGAGCGATGCGCTGCAACTGCGTCTAGTAACCACAGTAATGATGGTTGTTTGCTTAGCGACTCCACCAACAGCTAGGTTATTTGGGGTACGAATGAGTGGTTGTGATGAATGATGTTTACAAAAACTATTGGCTCTTTGCGGGACTTGAACTCACATCCGACTTGACTTCGGTTTATATAACAGTGCCTTATTGTTGATTACCGAACCAGGGGGTGGCTGTGACCGCAATAGCCATTAACGTGATAATCTTAGTAACCGTGGTAAGATTGATAACCAGTATCCAATGTGGCTTCAACTGGTCAGTAAGTGTGCAATATCCATAGTTACTACAGTAATTAGTAGCGATATAGTGTCCGTAGTAACCAAGATGTATTCTCAATACATCTTGGTATAGTAATAATGTTGAACAGAATTATAACCTGTAACCTGTAACTGTAATATAAAGACGTGAAGTACTGAAGAAAACCACGTTTTTTTTATTTGCTGAGAAACTATCACAACTGATTGAAAAAAGAGCTGAAAAGTTTGAATTCGTTTGGTTACTTATGGTCTGCCCGTCTGCCACGTACAAAAACTAAAAACGACGAAGACCGATTTTTCTTGGTATGTGAAAAGGAAGTCTTCGCTACGCTCATCGGATTATATTTGCGAGCCTCCGCGAAACTATCCCCATAGTCAGTTGTCATACAGAAAAATAACAACCTTGTTTTATGTACTGACTATACAGAGTATTAGATTATTCAGATAATTGAAACTAAATAAATATAGGCATAAGCTAATAAAAATACTAACTTTCAAAAATCTTGGGATTTTCAAGATTTGGAAAATATTTCCATGATCAATTTGTATAGGATTTAAGACTCAAGTTACTGATAATCAAATCTAAACATATGATTGGATCTTAAACTAAATTGGTACCACAAATATTTCTTTCAGAAGGAAAGAAACTCATTTAAAAACTGATGTCAATAGAGCTTGGGTTCGAGACCTGTAAAATTAACAGGATTTTGAACATCCCTGCTCACTCCTAAAACAACTTTGCTTTAGGCAGAGTCGTGAATAGTCGTTACTAAGATCAAAATTTTGATATAGCCTAAGTTACTTGTGTTAACGAAGAGAAATGTCGTCTACCAACCAACAAATTGTAGGAATTCCAGTAATTACATAATCTTACTGTAACTTTCCAACGCAAGACGTAAAATTGCATTTCTGATTGCATTTTTGGGGCATTTCGTCAGTATTACTCGACCTTAAAAATCAGTGTAGGCTAGCCTTACTAGCATAACGGTAATGCTTCTGTTTTTTTTCTATGTTGGTATTCGAAATTTTTTATTCTTCCACGCAATATAGAATAAAATATCCGACAAGTGCCCTGTGACTCTTCTTTGATGAGGAAAGATATTTTAATTCCGTTTGAAACGGCGATGTCTAGTCCTTATAATCACAGCTTGACTCTTATATTGCAGCGAAGTAAAAAATGTACGTCAGTTTCATTTTATATGATTATATAAAAAGTTCCCATAATAATAAAATCCTAATATAGCCAGGTATATACAGTACTATAGGGCCTATAGCTTCATCATAGTTATTGTCGAGTGGTTGGTTTATTGATAGGCAATAATCTGTTGGTTTTACGATCGAGCCATCGAGGTGGTGTTATTGACGAGTCGAGAGGCGCCATCGAGCTATCGACCTATCGAGATATATCGCATGTCGTCGACAGCTCGATACTTTGTACTTGTGGAGAAAAAAAACGACATAAGATCTGTTGGTTATTTCAGGGCTGACTAAAACGAAATAAATATATATATATATATATTCACTTCAATACACACACATACACACAGATATATATATATATATATATATATATATATATATACAATATCCGGCAAAGCGAAAGTTTTTTTTGACCAATCGGTAGGAATTGATTACATTTCTCATTTTCTCTCATTTGATCATTTTTTAACATTTCCGAACATGACAATTGAAAAACAATTCACTACTTTTACTCTCAAAAATGGATGTTCTATTTGTATTATTTTTACCTCAATACTTATTATTTAGTCTGCGCTCACCCAAAATAAGTTTTTATGATAGCTAATGAAATGTAAACAATAAAATAATGATACCATAGACGAATGAAAATTCACTGTAATAATATCTGATCAAATGAATTGTATAATTCATCAAGAATAAGTGCACTAATTTTGTTCACCCCTTAATCGTCAGAGTCGTTTGATGTTTTAGTGGTTTACGTTTATGACTGCATAGCGTATGATAGAGATGTGGCTATAGTATAAAATTTTACTTCTTTAGTGCCGCGCGCAAGAGAGAGAAAGAGAGAGAGAGAGAGAGAGAGAGAGAGAGAGAGAAAGAGAGAGAGAGAGACAGTTTGGCATGCAAGTGCAACAGAACAACACACAGACATGCAGAAAGTTTCAGACTATTCACTCAAGAATAATTTAATAGATATATATATATCTATAATATCTTCATCTCAATCTATAAACATAAGATATGATACAAAGGTGTGCTGGCTAGCTTACTTCACGCTCAATGAAGAATCTCGCTCGTTTCGCGGCCACCTGAAATCTCACTTTACGATAACTTAGATTGAGATCAATCAAATGGTAAAAAATTTCAACACTTTTAATTATGTAACTGTTTTTTATTTTTGTTACGAAATGTTCTTTGGTTTACGACTTGGGTGCTATCGCATGGTATCTCGTATGGAGTGGAGACGGTGGGGAGAAAAGGAGAAGCTGGAATCTGGATCAGTGCTAAGGCAAAATTGCCGGTTTGAAGCTCCCGGCTGTTTTGATTCAGTCTCTTGCGTATAAGCTGCTACCGAAGGATGTACGAAATCTATATGCCCCATGATCGAAGCATTATAATGTATTGATAAGTTGTTTGTCAACCAACGCTCCTCATTTATTTTGCCTATAAGGATATGCAACTCATGCTTATTCGTAATGCAGACTCTCCAGAGCAGAAAAAACATGAGGGTGCACTGCTAGCTAGATCTTTCAGTTTACTGTGAAGATCAAAGGTCAGTTCATATTGTGAATCAGATTATTGTGATCCTAGACGTTTTCTTGATCAAGTAGTGTACAGTTTTTTTTCGGTTTGTACGAGATGTGTACTACATAGAAGACTTCAATGTCCACAGAAGAAATAACGCGAGAAAAAATTACGTGCATAAACGTATATTTGCCTTTCGGTTTTTAAGCATGAACATATAATTTTAACTATAGGTTAAATATAGAGTGCAATAGATAAGAAAGTGATGTAATTTGTATCGCGGTGAGAGCAATATTTTGGTATTCAGTATAACTGGTTGCACAGCTCTGTAAAGCTGTTTCTTATCCATCGGTACGATAGCTATAATCTAAGACTTTGCCTATATCCTGTGATCTGATCTATCATAAAACAAAGGGAAGAAACACTTCGTTTAATTACACGGACGACACTTCTTTCTGGCACTTTTATGATGACTACAAAAAGTACGTCACTTGAAAATACAAACGTAACCCGATATTTCCGCTGCATATTTTTTCCATTACAAACCACTCGTTTGTCAATTCATGTGACTAAAACACAGAGTATACTATAGCCTGCACATTCGATTCAGACAGTACATCGGGATAAACGAAAACCTGTAATTTTCCGGACCACATCCTCCAATCTGTATATCTAAACACAAGACGACACACCATCCGGTCTATTGGTCATCGATTGTTTTACGAACACTCAGAAAAACACATTTCATTCATTTCAACAATAATTGTTATAATGTGTTTCAAGTGTTTTCTCTCGACCGTTCTCCCATCACCTACCACTATCAGTCTGACGTCTCGAGTCGCCAATAGGAGTGTATTCAGGTGCTTTTTTTTTTATGTTCGATTCTTCCCACGGTCTCTCCCTCTGGTTATAGTGTTTAGTGCGCGTGTCGCGCTTGCGCAGAGCCTACAAGTATTGCGGCAAACATATAAAAAGTGTGGTTGATAGAAAAAGTGCGCGCGGGTGTTTTACGGATGGCCTGTATAGCATGACCAACCGAACTGGTGTCGCACGTATTGATTTTTGGTATATAGAAAGGTATGGTTCATGGAGCAGGCACTTAGAGAGTGAAAACTGAAGAAGTTTCAAAAAATAAAACGAATACGTTTATTTCACACTAATAATAAGTAGGCCATTTAACTTGTGTTTTGACTTCTGATCAGTGTATAATGAATTGTTTGGTTGTCGTTTGATCCGTTTGTTTACCAGCAGAAAACACTCGAATGAAATGTTCATCTTAAAATACCTTAAAATCGAAAATGAGACTATAAATTCAAGATAAACTACTTCATATTAATTGTTGCCAATGGCGTTGCCACATAAGATGGTGCATCCTAATTCATCATTAACGGAACTTCGTCCAAGTCGGTTATTGAAGTTTAAAATAAATTCTCGGTGTATGAAAATATATATGAACTACATTTTACAGAAAATTATGCACTGATTTGATATTTACCAGTGTTCTTTGAACATATATTTGGGTGAACAAATACAAAATGTATAATAATAAAATTGTAGGCATCTACATATGAAAGTTTCCTTTCGATGTTGTAAGATATAGATTAAACAATCTGAGCTTCGCTTACCGATTCCTGATAAAGATGCTTCCAAGTCCTTCGGCTTTCTCTTCCTCGGTCGACCTTTTTGCCTCGGCGTACCCGTAGCATTCCCGTTAAAGAAATTAGGAACTTTAGTCGGTGAGTTGCAGTCCGGTCCACCAGGGGTCAAAGGTTGTATCGGTAACGGTGAACTATGACGATGATGAAAGTCGGGGGACGGAAACGGGGGCGGATAACCGCCGCCCCCCTGATACGGACCGGCATTCGACGACGAGTTAGGAACTATGGGGGGATTGCAATGTTCGGTATAGGAGATTTCGTAATGTAGACGACACAGAATGTTACCGTCTCGCATACCAAAATGTTCACCTTTCGAGAGCACTGAGTTGCATATTGTACACGAGAAACAGTGCACGTGAAACACGAGATCTCGCGCGCGCAGCACCAGTTCCGTCGACAAGATGGACGCCTGACATCGCGCGCATCGCTTCATGCCAAATATCCTGCAAGCAAACAAATACACACACTCAGTTTCATTGATAGACATTATAAAATCTGATGTATAAATATCGACATAGCTTTGAGAAATTAACATCGATTACACACATAAAATACACATTATTCTGTCAACATAATACCAATAACATATAGGACAAAGGCATGATAAGTATGTATGTATACGAGATGTGAAAATAATCCAAGTATATATAGTATGATTATTAGTTGTATAATTATTAGCTCACAATTATATAACTCACGGTTAAATTCTATATTTCTCAACTCGCTCGTCTATCAACGCGAATAATATATTCCGTTTTCCTGGTAAAATATTACATGGATACAAAAACTACTGTATATACTTCCAATCAGTATAGACTCGTAGTATTAGATAGTGGGAACGGTCGATAGGAACCTTCATGGAACCTTTTCATGGAACCATTACAAAATGTGCCCGCCAAAGAAAATATTCAGATGTTGTAAAAAGTAGAAGCCGAAAGTTATGTATTGTGATTTATTCGTGTGTTGTTATCAACCAGTTTGAACCACTTCGTATAAGATGCCATATCTCTAGTAATATATTAGATAACTCATAACGTATTAGTAAAGCGGATATGGTTGAAACATCCTTCCTTATCGTCTCATAATTATTACTGATTACACTTATCTTCAGCGAAGCAGGGCTTCTGTGGGCCGAGTGCATCTCTGTACACACACGAACTCATGGCATGCATTGCTGTGTGTATGTATATATATATATATATATATATATATATATATATATATATATATATATATATATATATATATATATATATATATATATATATATATATATATATATATATATATATATATATATATATATATACTTGTATCCATGAGAGCTGAAGATTTCGAGCGACATTCCCTTCTAAGCCACATCACTAGCGCACGGGTGGTTCATGCCTTTCTTCTCTCGTGTACCCAAGCATTATTTAAAAAAATCGCTTCTGTTCAGCTATGCTATATAGTAAGTTACAATTATAACAAATATGGCCAGCCATGGCACGTAATTTATACGAAAATGATGAAACTACATAAAACGGAGAATAACGAAATAGTGCTTCAATTTAATAGAAAATCTTCAAGGTATAAAAGCATAAATTGATTGGTTATAACAATAGTAAATTTACGTTTGCCCTCCTTTGTTTGTATTGCGTATAACAATTGTTCAGGAGATTACACCCAATCATACAAACATTGTTATGTTTATGGAAAAAATCAATTTTCCTAAAAACGCATATTTTTGAGTAAAATTATTAGGACCTGGAGAGAATTTCATATTAGAAATTTTGAAAATCAACAAATTATGGCTATAATAAAAAATGTCTGTTTCGGGTTTATAAGGTGTCAAAAAATGCATATAGATATTTCATCAAACCAGCTCAGAACGAAAAATAAACAAATTTGAGGACAGCTTCCATTGTATCCAGGAATGCTGTAGTGTTTACGATAAAGTTTGAATTGATTGACATTTAAACAACGCCAGATCATGTGTAATTGTTCATTTCAACAAATCGATATGTGTATTATAACAGCGTGTGTCAAGTGATGGACACACCGAGTTATAATACTACTACGTTAGTAATTACGCCACTAGTTAGCCATAGAGAACATTGACTGTGATTTATTACTATTTTAATCATGCACTAAACCTGAAAATGATAACATAATCACGTTAGTCTTCGTGGTGTATAGGGAAACGTCTTGTAGGACATTCCGAGTATCACATTTGCTTAATATGAACATTAAACTGACAGAAATTATCTTAATTAGTCTTCAACGTCAAAATACGAAAAAAAAAGAATCGCAAAAAATGTTAAATGTTAAATTAACCAGTGGAATAGTGGATGGAAGTTCTACAAACGCTCCATTAACTGCATTATGTCAGATACGTCTTTCGTAGTATAGTCCTGCACATTCCCTATATAGACGTATATACATGCATGTGTAGTTTTCATCTAATGTATCTTACTCAAAAATCAAGAAACTATGAAGTCAATGAAAAAATAAATGATTTGGCAAATATTGTGAAAATATATGGAAATGTGTGAAGACGTATAATAAACGTGCATCAAATAAAGTAAAGCATTGATCGTGCATTTTCATTGTACAGAACGAACACAGAATTGTAAAAATTGAAAATAATGAAACCAATAACACACATACATTTTCAATATATTACGTCACCTGAGTTTAATGGTTCCTTTACATTATAAGCCATGACTGTTTCTTTCTCACTATACTTCCAATTATCTACGAAACCTCCATATCATCATCCAATAGATATCAATAGATATTGTTCATCATTAGAATGCGTCGTTAAAGCAAATAAAATGAATATATATGTTTGAAATATTTGTTTTGCTCCCAAAACTCAAAGTCAGTACCTCATTCCGTTCAAATGATTCTATACGCCAGAATAATGCTATTTTGCTTAATCGACTGGTTTGCTCACTTGAATAAGTTTCTTATGTAATCAAGAGGTTTTGGCCAAACGATGTAAATACTATAATCATCAGCTTATGTTGGTAATTGATTAAACCACAGGGGATCAATGCGGATGTTGTGGCATGGACTCGACCGCACAAAGTGTGATATATCTGTTATTGACTTAACGCCGAATTCACGTATATCAAGAATTATTTTTTACACTTCATATCATTCACAGATGATCATATATAAAAATCAAAATGATAAAGTGATTCATAACACCGCCCCCCTCTAATGCGATTGCCGCATTGCAGTTCTGGTTTATGTAAGCTCATATTAATATGCCTACCCGAAAACAGACTTAAATTTAAACCACCAAAGTTGTGCGTGAAGTGTTGAATATACACACCTATATCTAATTACAACAACATTTATCATAGCGCACTTGGTAAAATTAATATGCGAAATACGGCTGCCTCGTAGACTTGCAGGTATCAAGTAGGCAGTGGTTCGCGAATTGGCACATAAACCATCATCAATCATAAAGTATGACAGCAAGTTGATGTACATTTGCACAACCATGTCATATACAGAATCGAATTAGCATAAATGCAACATATGTCCTTCACAAACATGAATTGTGTATATACACACACGTATATGAGAAAAATGAATATCAAGATATTATGATAAAAAAACATGTTTTATAGAAAGCAGTGAAGTTTGAGGTGGCTTTAATAAACTAAACAGCTGGAAATCTGTGGTAGACATTATCATTGAAGATCGCGATGACAAATCTCACATATATATATAAACATTCTCCTATTCTTATCAACAAAGTATACGTGTGTGAAGGATCTTATTTCGAACATCTTTACTATATAAGATCTTGATGTTTCTACGTGTAGGTATTTCATACATGTATGTGATATTGTTGGACATTGTGAAGATAGTTATTGTTATTTGTTATATAGGAACTGTGCAACCATTCTTCCCCTTATATATAATATGAACAGCATGAGTCTTTTTTACAGTCGGTAAAGTAACTCACTGTTTTAGTTGATATCGTGAGAAGGGAATAATACTGGCAAGTATAGAATCACTACCGGAATTGGATGCATCGTTAAGATATTCAAACCGGAAAAATGAGTCGATAAGTATTGGACGAACGTACATGACGACTCCACCCGAATATTATTAGGCACTTACATTTATGTTCATGCATTTTGGATACGTGTATTGAATATAGTTCAACAATTAATCTCCAAGTCAGGCGAATGGAGTGGATTTGCGCGGAAGATTCAATCAACACTCGAACATATTGTATAGCTTTTTGTGAACATTCTATTTCATACTGATGAAAAAATCAAATTTGAGAAATTGATGAAATAATATCGTAACAGAGAAAATGAGAAAATAATGGAACAATCTTGCAAATGAGAATTCCATAGCTGAGTGTAAGTAATCAAGAGGGCTGTATGGATATTGGCACAATATGACGTACACCTAGATGTATAGATAACAGGAAAACAACATAAATTTGACTCGTTGGTGGAATGAGCAACGCGTGAAATATACGAGATAGGCCTACAAGAATATACGTGACCACGAGGTCACGCTAGCGTGGCGGCCATGACAGTATAACGCATTGAACCAAGTATTAATGCTTTGCAATTGTGGTTAGGTCAGTTCATGGTGCAATGCGTCATAGTGGTGATTATGACTAAAGTACACTGCCGAAACAGTTTTAGCAATATTTGATTATATTAATTCAAGTTTAAAAGTTTGAATGAACACCACAGAAATACACACTGGAAGTGATAATCAATGTTTACATGATTTGTATTTGTCCATAAATCTGCATAAACAATTTACAACAATGTATATATGTGTGTGTGTACAACATTTCTTTATGGACGTGATTCATTAATCGATACATGTGGAAGTATCTGCTATAAATTATGAAAATTGAAACGATTTGAGGAGTTCAACCCTATAGAGGCCCTGAGTTCGAGTCCCTAAGCAGGGCAGTGTCTAGGTGACCAGCCACCATTATAGGCAAATTATACCATACTGGTCAAACTTGTACTAAAAGCGATGTTATACGTACATACATTTACGTATGGATATATACGTGTCACCTTTGAAATTATCATTAATATTAAAATAATGAAAAATTACTAATCGTTGGACTATGGTTGCTCTTTCAATAAAAATTGCATACGTTCTAGATATTTGTCTATAATTCGATATATTAATATGATTTCGTTCTATATCTAATTCGTAATCCTTGGATAATCCTCATTTGGTATTAAGTTACGTAATTCCTCGTACACAAGTACATTATGGAATATGTTACCAAGTGTTAACAGCCTGTAATGCGGGGAAGTTTTATTCTCTTTTCGTTGTCCAGTATTATTTATTCAGTCGCACTATTATATATTTAGAAGCAATAGAGGGGGGATATTACTGCCTCTACTCACTCATTCATGTGTGAATCTAGGTTTATGTATACCCTCAAACACCCCCCGCTGAGACCTATGTAAAGAAACACTATACATTGTGGCATTTATATAGATATAAAAAAATAATACTGTATATTTACTTTGTCGACTGTGGCATTTTATATAGGTGAGGGCTCTTGAAAAACGAATATTACAATGTGGTCACCTGTGGAGTTGCTATACTTCGTGGCTAGACAATGTAGCCCTTAGTGTGTTACAATATCTTACGGTACTCTATATACTGTTGCAAGTTGCTACCCCTATGTCCAAAAAGATGATGGTTTGTCGATGAAGGCGGGGACTGCAGTCTTAACCCAAACAATTTATCCGAAAACCTCTTGCGCCAAAAACATTATCAAAGAAGATTGTTTTTTTGTTGCTGTAATAATATATAGCTGGTTGAACCACCCTTTACAATATTGCCAACGATTTCAAATGTTGACGGTTTCCATGTGTAACAGACGGATGTAGTTGAAGATTGTGACCTAAGACTTTATTTATTAGTTGATTTGTATTTATTGGTGATATAGGCCTACGTAGAACTGCGTTCTAACGTTTCGGAATGTCTTTATTACTATACCTGTGATCAAGGAAACAACACGCTTCCGAAACGTTAGATAAATAAATATACACATATTAATTGAATATTTTATAGTTTTTCTATAATTCATTGGGTTTAAATATTTGTATATCAGTACACAGTACATTTCTCAAAAGTATGAATTCATAATATATATATATATATATATATATATATATATATATATATATATATATATATATATCCACATCTAATTGAAGTTGGAGAGAATCGAAATACATTTCAAAGAAGTTTGAGTTCATTATCAAGTATATCACTCAACGTTTTCATCTTGTCAAGGTTTACATACTATTATGGTGTTAGGGATGGTCATGGTTTTTAATAGTTTTAACGGCTTAATATGTTCTTATCTGAGGACGAGTACGTAATATCCATATTTATTTCAGCCTTCAAAATTTTTCGATCACGTGACGTACTGGGTTTTAGGCATATATATATATATATATATATATATATATATATATATATATATATATATATATATATATATATATATATGCCTATATAGCTGGTACACGTTTGTATTTATTAGAATTTTGGAATTGGTGAATTTCGTCCATCATCCATCGATGTCCAAATCATCATCCAGATATCGAAGCTCATTTCCCCACTTTTTGAGAATGAAATCTTCACTAACTCTCACAAAGTGCTGTGAAATCCAAAATATAATAATAATTGCTACCAACAAATGATATTCGATTCAGTTTCATGTGATGTGCACGCTTGTATATAGCGCTAGAATCGCCCCTGCTTCCGGTCTGAGTTACAGTAATTACAACGTCTTGTTAGCACGCATCTCAACAAGCACTCAAGAAAGAGCACACAATGTGACGTGGATAGATGAGGCAGCAGCCAGTGTGTAACGTGACATCTGTGTGGTCATCTCAAATATAGACACAATTAGCATATTATACCGTTTATTATAATTTAATCACTGATATAATATAATGTTTTCACATATAATTATATTGATTATGATTCAATATTATGATATTGGATTGGAGATAACAATTTGGATGATATTGTTGTCCACTAAATTACAACAATGTGTGACATCATTTTAAAGGATCCAATCAATTTATTCACAATTCATATTTGAAGATTCAGATTTGGATGAGCGAGATCCATAACACTCGATCAATTTTCCGTATAGTGATGGAAACTATTTCAGCTTGAGTAATCTATTTTGAAACTTGGCTAGATATTTCAACCAACCAAACTATACGTACAAATGTACGCCCGAATAAACCCATTAGCATTAGCCTTTAGCCAAAGAAGCGTCTATGCAGCTGGTTATATAACACATATAGCTTTGCATCTGATCGAAATAATACATACAATTAAGAATATAAGAAGGATACGGATGAAAGTTCAAGAATACAAGTGGTACTTGTGGAGGTTCATACTTGAGAAGACAATTCTATCCCCTACCTGTCGCATTTATTTGGCAGCAAATCAAATCATCGAAAAAACAAATCTTTGAAATTCCGTATCTTCGAAACCCCATTTCTTCGACAGTTCGAACATTTAGTTTTATGAAGATTTGGGTTTTTGAACAAATGGGATTTCGACGAAGTGACATGGTATGTAGCCATTTATATAGAGCAATATAATGCTGAGTATGGAATACTTCAAATATGTATTTTTTTTTGAATATATTGGTAGTTTCATGTCAAATATAGCATTCACGCAATATGTAATTTCTTTTTCCGGGTATTTTCGGAGACTTTTGAAACAATTTTATATTTCCATTATAGCATTGATTGGAAAAATGAAACAAAATATACAGAACAAATTTCATGAACATCTCAGACCCAATTCGAGTAAAACCCAGTACTCTTATAGTCTTACCATTGAGAATTCCGTTGCTACATTTTATACATGTGATGTAAAAGCACAATGATTACCTGATGCGACAAGCGAAGACGCCACATGCACCAACCTGTGTGTAGTAATTATTACCCTAGGTCATGTATTACTACCTGTAGATCTCAATAACAGATACATATATACGTACTGCTGAAACTACACATATCAACAATGAGAAATGCAATGCACTTATCTTGCATACATGCGTGCAGCGAGTGCATTTCGTCATCGTCTACCAGTTTCCTTGGAATCTCTTTCTCGAAACAGTACAATGCATCTGTGCAGCTAAGTAATGTAAGTACGTTTCAAATTGTTCAAATTATTTCGAAAGCGGATGAAAAAAGATAATTCTGTCTTGTTATGTTGTATGATGAATGTGTTTGTTGTAGACATTTCTGCATCTGCGAGGAAGGTGTAGTATAGGTAATTGTTAACCTAGGTTCTCTATTATATTGGAATAACGGTATCTTTTTAAAAATCAACATTAATTGAATTGTTATCATTGAAAATGAAGACATTGGATCAAAATCCTTGTATGTGTTATTCTTGTCGAAAAATTTTACAATTAAAATCTTTCCGAAACTTAAAAAAACGAAATAAAACTTGTTGTGCGACAGGTGAGAATATATAGGTGCAATAGGTTTCCAAATTTTGCTGATGGGTGCTGACAGAAATTCTATGAAACTATTTCCATGTTTTTTCACCACTTTTCAATAAAAAAAATCTAGCAGGAATAAGAAGTTGTTTTGCCCAAATCTTATATACAGAGAATATTGGTTTCTCACTTTGAATAAGAAAACACTTGGAGAAATATTCACATAATTAAATACGTCATCCACTCTGTAAAATTCAATCTTCACTCATGCTCATTTATTGATCTTTGTACATTTATTTCAATATCTTCAGATAATTTCAATGAACCGTGTTAAATGAATGTTAACGAAACGTGAGTACGATCAAATATAGGGCAACGTTATTCAAGGATTCAATATATTCTTCGTGTTGAAACATAACTGATACTTTTATAATTATTGTATTTAGACTTGGAAGATTTTTTTTTCTATCAACATTTCCTGAAATACGTGGTCGTGAAAGTGGGCATAATTACGTAGTAATTTTATGAAACATAAACATCCCTAGCAGCAGAATTTTAAATGCACCTCAAAGAAGTATTTGAGAAAGCTGAATTCATAGAAGTTCCATACCTGCGGTCACCTGTTGATTATCGTTGTGATGAGCCATGCACTTGAGATATCGGTTTGAGATATCGGTACTTTGAGATACTTTGAGATATCGTGTGTGGAGGGTACAACCCATTTAAGAAGTCAGTTCAATCGATTTAGCAGAAAAGAAATTTCTGTAAAATAACTTTGAACGATCTTGAAGAAGAAATATTTTCAAAACATTCATAACGGACTGCTTCAACACTATTTCACTGATGTTCTGAACGTGATATGATTATTTTTTTAACTCTAGCTAGGCTAAAGTCGTAGCGTAGCACAAATCAAATAATGATTATACATATTATTTTGAAGGCATAAGAAAGGTCTGTGTTTTCACAAACTCTAGTATTTTGATAAAATATTATATATCAGTAACTTTCAATAGATATCATCAAAAAGTGATATTTCGCCTAAATGCGCTTTGTAGACGTTTCAAAAACACTCCCAAAAAGAACTAACCAAACTGGATTTGCCGCTATATTCTCTGACGATTAGCAGTACGTCTCGTCCGCTTAATTTGAACAGTTGATTGAATTTGCGGCCAACTTACTTGGTTTTGAATACCGTTAAACCTGTGACCTGTCATATTATATTGCAAGTTATCATCATCTTGGTTGTATACAACCAATAGCTTATGCATTCAGTAATAAAAATCACATACACGATTATTGCCTTGGCATTCATCAGTCCCACACTGGAATGAGGTGGTACTAAGTTTGATGAGTTTTACAGAATTATTTATAATTTTTTTTTTTTTTTCAGAATAACGCAGCATGTGAGGATGTACTCGAAACCCATACACGCATTTGTTTCGAAACATCGAACGCTGGGCACTTGCTACCTTCTTTATGCAGATTTCATTGATGCTCCGGTCGGCATGTTGATCATTCTATTTGATAGATATAGCTCGAGAAAATACTTTTTTTTGTATTCCTCTCTTTTATTGTCAGAGTGGCTGATTCTATTTATGAAAAGTTGTTTATGTAATGTATATAGTCAATATTGGTAATTTGTCAAATTTGTGAATGATTTTATTAATTTCTCCATTGTAACGATTATTTGCGAAGATTTATGTTTTTACAATTTCCTCTCCTCTTAGGAGTAATTTTTGAATAGGATTTCATGTGTTTTTCTCATCAGTGGTACAACCACAGTCTTTCCCAATAGCCATACACAGTAGTGAATTACATAATGCCATATGTGCATGCCAAATTGATAAAAATTTAGTTTTTGTGTCAAGTGTGTTTGACTTCATAAAACTAGAAACCGTTTACCGTACGCATACACGCATGCGTGAGGGCTTCTCATTGGCTAATTGATTAACCTTGATTGTATTTATTATCATTTGAACGCATGGTAAACCATTCGTGTTAGAGTTTTATCTCATTCTTTCATAATCATTTATTCTTTATATCATTATTGTGAGTAATGTTTAATTCGATTTTCAAAAGCAATTCTGTTTTCTCAGATAGCACAGTTCACATGTAAGCCTTGCCGTAAACAATGGCATGTATGATGCATAAGTATTATAGTTATAATATAATGTAAAATATATGTAAGACTTTAATATAAAAAGTATGTTCATGTCATACTTGGTCGCGCTTAAGGACGAGCGAGTTGTAAGTACCAAAGAATGTCTAGTTCATAAAATAGTTGGAACATTTGATGAAGATGATATGAAAAAAAATTAAACCATAGTCTCATAATAATTTTATACATGTTTTCTGGTGATTGTCATGTTAAGAAAGAAACGCAATGAGAGTTCTCGTCGATGATTGAAATACACTTGCGGTCACGTGAAATGGTTTGTTCCAAAATTCTAAATTCCAATTTGATTTAAATAATATCCATACTTATCCAACAACTGATTTTCACTGATTATGCGTGGAGTGGGTATATGCACATTGTCGTCTAGTTTTAGTGCGAATAGTAGGCCATGAGCATGCCTAGATGAATTTTAATGTAACTTGATCGACCACTTCATGTGACCGCAACCGTACCCCGGTGAAATACGACTAGCTCTGCATATATATAAGTTATATATATATATATATATATATATATATATATATATATATATATATATATATATATATATATATTGGGCTGAACGTGGTGGAAATTTCATTCCAAGGCAACATAATGATTTACGTCTATACTTCACTTATCAAACTCACAGGTCAAATGAACTCGGAACTTTTTATTATTAACATCGAAAACCTGACACAACACGATTGTTCCCCTAATTTGAAGGCAAAGTTTAGTATCATTTGAAAGAGGCACCACAAGGGCGATCTTACCACCTCTAAGAAATGGTTGGTTAAATCAAAACTAGAAGATAAAAATTGAGGAAAAATGCTTCCATCCACTATTGAGAAAAATGTCATGATGCCATTAGTCTGTTATCATTGTAATCTCACATTTACGAGACTCTTTGACTCTTTCATGGGTCCATTCATCTCACTACAACTGAGACTGTAACTTGCACTCTTTTCACCACATTTTCCTACATTCTCTCGAGCATACTTCATCGTGCCGTAATATAGGGTTTTGGCAGTCTATAGTCTACAAGTACCAGTCTGAAAGAATTCGGATAGTATTCAACAAGAAATAAACAAAAAGTATTTATCTGGAAAAGAATGTACAACATTCACTGAATTGCATTCGTTTCTTGAATTAAAGTAAAACTTATAAATAAAAGAGTTACTCAAGCCAATAGTTTTCTGTTACATGGCCTAGGTATAACGGTGATTACGCCTGAGTGCTATATATATAGCAAGATCTGACCATTAAAAGTAAATCGTGAAGTTTTTTTGCGTTTTATTTTTGAAGTACTTCTATCACACAGCTGGTTTGTAGTTATTTCTATTTTCTAAACAATAAAATTATGCGTTACGCGGTGAAGCATGTGAACAAATTCCTTGCAATCCACCTGACATGTATATGGTGAGTATCCACGTTTCCTGTGCGGTATGATACAAAGTTTACTCTCTAAACGTTGCCCAAACACGGTTTAAATCTACAAATTATAGCTGCATAACAAACAATCAAAATATCACAAATAAAAATCATTCATACCGTGCACATGCAATTCCGAGTTTTCGTTTGATATTTTCGGTTCATCCTAATTATATTGAGTTATATTGAGTTTGTTCATGATGTTCATATATCATGAATAGAGAAGAGTTCTAGATATCAAATTCAATTGCAAAGTTCTGGTTTATTCATGAATATAATAAATAAATAATTCTTCTGAAAACGAATACATTATCAATTAGATATGAATTACTGACCGTAAAATGAACCATTAATGAATTTTGTTAAGCCTAAATACGCGATGAGTACCACACACACACACACATACACATATACAAGATAAAAGTCTATAATTTCAACTAAATGCGTTTAAAAAAGATAATTATAACTAAAATTAGAGCGTTGAAATTAACGTCACACGTAGTACAGAAGCCAATAATTAAAACCATCTCAAATTATATACATCATTAAAAATGAATATAATATTAAAAACTTAATCGACGTAACAAATTGAAACCGATGCGTAAAGGCGTTGTTTTAGATCTGGTTTGTGTGTGTTCCAGACTGATTATGTGACCGGGTGGTGCTAGAATAATGATATGGTGTAGCGGTAGAGTAGTGTGGTGTCATTGGTGCGTGGAGGTGCGTGAGAGAGGGCTATAGAGACACAATCTGGATGGTAATAACGTTTCCGGAACAGTAATTATAACAACTCCTTACATCTCCAAGATCTCCTTCAAGCTGACACCATAGGAAAACGCTGTGCATCCTGTGGTTGAGTATACCTGTCAATAACTGATGATGATGTTCAATATGCTGATAATTATTAAATCATACAAAATAAAACCCTGTGTCAGGGCATACTAGATCATCTTCAAGCTGTCATTAGGTAAACGCTCTACGCACTGGGATCGAGTACGCATCAGCGATGACTGCTGATGATGCTGATCATCAAAGTATATACAAAAATAACGCTTTTGTATATTTCTAATAATTCAATTCGAGATGCTGGATTTTGCAGACAGAGTAGATTTTAAATTCTCGTTTTTATTGCCCCAAGGATAACAGAATTAATCAAAATCACAAATCTGACGTTAATCATGCTAATAATGCCAATTCTCAACACTTAACGCGTAATTAACTAATCATACGGTATAAATGCGAACACGGAAGGCATATAAATGATATGCAGGCACGTCTATAGTCGAGGGTTTCAGGTAGAATTAGACAAACAGGCACCATACTTATAGGACTACATTTTATATTCAGCTTTCATCTATTCTAAAAACGAATAAGTTTTTCATGTGTTTCCTATTGAAATAGTAATCAAAGAATGTTTACAGACTCGTAACAATAGGTTTAAGATAATATTTAAGATACTTTGAACCGGATTTTATCCGTATTATTTTACCAATGACAGAAGTGAAACATATTCTCACAAGATGGAATAGATTTGTATTAGATTTGTATCACTTAAGACAGAATCAATTCTTGCAATTATAGCCAAGCATCAAGTTATTGCCCGTCCTGTATACTTCCCTGCACGAATATTAGCGGGTCAAAATACCTATAAGAACGCTTATGCACTATAGGAGAACACATACCCTAATCGAAACGCGCGTATAGGAGACGGTCAATCGGGACCGCAAAACTAACTGAGAAGTTCAACAGCACTACCTCACATATACACAGTAGTAAATCGTATACGTTTTGATATCATTTTGTTTTGAAGGTTTCAACCGTAATAACAGACATAGGTCAACAGCGGGATGAGATATGAAACCAAATGGACGGTTATGATACACAACATAAGTACTCATATTTAGTTGACAGCGACAACAATTTGACACGACGCTAAAGCGAGAAAGGTTTATTGACGCGTTTGCAAATTAATTTCCACAAGGTAACAACACGGTAAGGAAGATATGCTAACAAGGTACTAGGTATGTCACGCAATGGTAAAATAAAAGTGACACCACTTTTAATCCCACTACTTTATCACCACTCTCTTCTAACGCCTTCAAATTTAACACCTGTCGTACAAGTGCAGTTCGGTGCATGGAAAGTGCTATAGCACACTAGATTGTGTTGCTGCCCAGCATCCACCAGGGTCGTTCTTTGCTGACGTAGATGAGGGAAATGGAGGTGTGCACAGAGATTCATTCTTGTTAAGATATAAGAGTTGACTGTTTTGGTAGAGTATCTCTCGTATACGGTTATAATTAGAATTACCTACTCGTTATTGCTCCGATAATGCAATTGAGAACTTCATGACGCGTACTACACTCCCCATCTGATTTGTGATTGTCTCATGTGCTTCACTGCCGAAATGAATTAATCAGATTGTTCAAGAAAGTGCGTGCCACAGTGCATATCAGAATGTGAACTATAAATAGTTTTGGGGAAAAATTATAATTGAGAAAGAGTCTGAAATTTGAAAAAAATCATATAAAGTTGTACCTCAATACAGGTAAAATCGATGCGGACAAACGTCTGGAAAAACATCATTTTCATATTAGGTTAGTTTGGTAGGGTAAGATATGTGCTTATTGGGTTGATTTTGATTATATTTGAGTTGAAAGGAAATTCGCCATTTCACACAACAAACAAGAAGGATCCTTGTTTTTTAATTTTATATTCAAACGATGTGTATGACTGGAATATAATATCATCGAAATATGACGTCGTGTGCCTCCAGCAAAGCAGTAATTGTAACTATATATTTCCTCCCTTTCCTTTGTCCACTCTTATGTAGACTTATACGCTTCTGTAATAGAAAAAAACAATTTTCCATATTGATGTAAACACACACACACACACACATATATATATATATATATATATATATATATATATATATATATATATATATATATATATATATATATATATATATATATTATACACAAGTGAACTGGTCAGTAGTGTACAGTACATCAACGATGGGCTACTACCGTCGCTTACAGATAGTTCAATTCGATGAACATTGTATACGTTTATTTAATCAAATGATTAGCATTCAAGTCGAAAACGTCACGGCAAATAAATTTTTATGGATTTCGATAAGTTCATAACGCTATTATATGTAAGCTATAATATCGCTTCGAATGATTCTAATAATTCTGTTACGGTAAAAGATGAAACATAACTTGCGATATGCTCCTAGAATTTATGCGGCTCTGTGATAATGGACAAGAAGTGTAATTGGATGGACAAAGTTGATTCAATTCAACACGTGTGACCGGTAGTGCTAATGGGCGTGAAATACGAGCGATTCAACAGCAATATTGAATTACTTAAATTTATAAACACTAGAGTGGACAGTTGCCTAACCACCACAACAATCATAAATGTCACCTTAAGGTCTCATGTTTGAAAGTACAAGATACAATTTTGTCATGACGAGATTTTCGATTAAAAATATAACGACTTTAATTTCAAAAACTTTCAATGTTGAAAATATTAATAAATTAGAAGTTTCATAATAATCTAGATCATATATCCTCTTTTGGTTGGTTTCCCACTGTCATCGTTAGCGAATACAAACTCAGAATTGACTTTTTATAAAATTACCAATAAATGCACATGCATACAAGTTCTTGCATACGGTTCAGTTTTGTTTTGCATTTAATTGGTTGATGATTGCAGGTGTGATGCCTGATTAGATTTGCTTCAGATTATATTACTCGAACTTGTTCACGAAATTAGGATTATATTTGCCGCATCAATCAAAATGTGTGAGTATTTCTTTTGTATCAGAGATCATATATTTTCAGTGCCCATAAATACTAACAATATTCGTATTTGTGAATAACGTATTGACAATATTATTACGGATAAAACTACAAACATATTAATATAAAACTTTTCACAAATATAAAAAAAATATTTGTAAAATAAAATCAGAAATGAATGATAGGAAGTTGTGATGTATTTATTCATAATAAATGAACACCAAACAAGAACAATTATTTGCGTCAAATATGTATACTGACAATCAGCATTTTGTCTCATCTGCCCTTCTGCTGTTCATATCAAGCACGCGGGCTATTTGCAGCAATCATAAGTGTTGAATAACTCCCAAATAACCGTACACTAATATTTTAATTATTTAAAATGATTTATTATTTACTAACTGTTATAGGGCTTGACTTCAAGATGATATTGTACATAAAATTTCGTCGATATATTTTCACACAGGCTTCTACTACAATATATAATGCATGCATCTTACTTCCTCAGTAAGTTGACAATAACCAGCAATTAAATGAAGTAGCACTAATTCTACATAGACAGAAGTAGAAACAGGCTTAGACTAACAACAAAACTTCCCATATTATTTCACAAATATACTCGCATGCAAACAACATAATTCTCTGGAATCTTAGACAAGCGATTGACAAATATAATTGATTGTAACATGCAAGAATAATCGTCTCAGAAACGTGACCTCTGCGCAGATCTCTCGCGCAACATAGCCTGTCATCGCTCACGTAATAATTACACTCACTTCCATCTTCTTGGTAGTAAAGAAATTATCCGTGATAATATGTAATTAAACGAACACAAGGGGAAATTATGTTCACATCCATCACCTTCAATTGGTTTACGTTGAAATCAATTATATCTACCTGTGTCTACGAAGTAAACTTCACTAAGCACATGGACAGAGTATAATGAAGAGACGTGGAGTGAGCTGACATAGGAATAGTAATATTTATTCATAGATGTGAAGACCACCTGCATGCACTTCATTAGAAGACTACTGGCATCATGTCGACTGATAAAAACCAAAAAAAAACTTCAGTCAAGAAATAATGTCATGTGAATCGAACCCCGGTCTTCTGAATGACAGTCCAGTGATATAAAAGTACCTTGAAGATACCTTGAAGTATCGCCGAGTGATCATGTGAGAGAAAATAGGATTTTTTTCTAGATTACGGCGTTTAAAATAAGCTCTGCTTTTGATGCACCTCAAACTAACAATCAATGAATACGGCTCACATGGTAGAGAAGAAACTTTGCAACAATGAAAATCAAGAAAAAAAGCCTTGTCAAATTTTTCCTAGCCGCCGATGCGTTTTGTAGTATCATAGCGTATAAGACCTGGTGTCTCTAATTTAAAAAAAAATGCTCCAACATTCTTGTATGAGATTGAATGCTATAAACACATGCAATTCGTTTCACCTGTTGAGTGCGATATTTTGGTTCGATTATGGTAAATATGACATCAAAAAGCTCGGAAACTGCAATGAGTCAATTACTTGAGTTCTTAATATAGGCATATATATATTCACCAGAAGGTCATAATAATGGTGCATGATTCAAAACTATGTTCAAAAATTGAACCAGGAAAGTCCCGGAGAAGTTCGCAATGTTGAAACAGTTTTGAATCATACTATTTATGTAGGCCTATGTATATAATATTTATATACATTATCTGATAACTAGTGATAAGATATACACTTTCACTAGGAGCAGATCATTTGTAGACCTTTATTTTTGAATAAATTGAACTCTGGTTCAGTCAAGTGATTCCTTATATGTATGAAGTGAATATTTCTACACGTAGGCCTATTTGGTTTCTTTACAAACGTGTAACTTCCGTATGAATCGAAATGACAGTGGAAACAATAGAATGAAGCAGTGAATTAAAAAGCTCTGGCAATCTTGAGAAGGGAAAACAAAGTTTTCCATTGATACATAAGAATTTGTCACCCCACGATTTCACAATACGTATAAGATGAGAATAAAATACAAGAATAGGTAAGACTATGGTACACACTAAGTGAAACGGTTTGAAAGTTAGTTTGTCTGATAGAGCCAATATCAGACGGGGAAATAAGACGAGAAATATATATATATATATATATATATATATATATATATATATATATATATATATATATATATATATATATATAAGCTTGTATATAGCTGTAGGCCTTGATTCATCCACGCGGTCGAATACTATGAGAAAAAATAATGTATACAAATTATCAATTTAATTCATAATAAAAGATATCTGTGTATACATATTATATATGCCTTCTATAAGCGTGTCAAGAACAACAAGAGGTAATCATCACAACACGTTAATAAATACGCATACAACTGTATAAAAATAAAAAAATGACATCCCTACATCGCATATTGTACCCAAAAAAATCCTCAAATATTTCATAATGGCATAGAATATATTCTCGCAACGCCATAAAAACATAAAAAATGTGACGAATAATGAACCTAAAACATGAAATAACCACAAAAATTGCAGATAGTGGTCTGATAGTGGTCTATTTGAGCCTACAACTCCTCCGGAAGCTCTTCACAAATATTAGTGTTGACCACTTCCCATTATTCCCGCCCTTTTCTCTCGACACGGCCGAAGAGAACGAAGCTTGCGTTTGTCATTCCAATTAGCTTTGTATATAGGATAGTAGCTAATAATATGGCGTGATTACATTGCGTGTCAGTTGGTATCACTGTATGGTGACATTCGTGGCTCAATTAGTGGAGCTAGCCAGGCTTATTGCATGACCTTACACCCGTTTTACCGCGCGCACGCCCCCTTGCATGCTTACGAGAATACTACAAAACATCACACACACATATACACAACCTCATAACACCATCCTTACGTGTAATTAGTGCTAAATAGTCTCAAGTTTTCAGAATTATGTTTTATATGTCTTACTTTTTATTCCATTGTATATCCTAACAGTATACGCATACCAATACCATACACACACACATACCATAAGAGAAGTATGGAAGGATACAGGATACATGATTATACGGGAATAATTATTCAAATATGAAGGAAATAATGAAATACGAATTCGTCGATTTCACCTAGATGGTAATCCTCAAATTCAAAAAAAAAATGTTGTGTTGATAATTATTTTTCAACACTTCGAATTTGAAATTATGAACTCAAAACAATAAATTGTTTGGAATAATATTATATTCAAAATCTAGAATCGGTTAGGCCTATATAGAAATAAGATGAGTGTGCATAATAACCACACAAGACGTTCCGACGTTGAATGAAATGTTCGTGTTTCTTCTGTAATTAATTTCTTGCAATGCCAAGATTTCCTGCGAGCGATAACAATCTGTCTTTTATCATTTTATGTCCTACGCAAACATGACTTAAACATGTTGCATGTTACATGTTATATATGTTATGAGCAGCAGAAACAATTAATTAATTCAGATATATATATATATTAATACGAGCATCAGGAAAACGCAGCGGAAGTGCATTGTTAGATGCGCAATGAGATAACAAGGCACTCGTCCGTATTTCTTTTCAATAACATAACTTGAATAATGAAACTATTCTATTTTATTAACATTTCTTTCGTTTGAGGAAATATAATTTTCAGTTTTTCACATAACTTGATATAGTCCGTCGGTTATAAGGCCGACCTTGTCGTTAGATGAGAAAATGTTAATCACTTGGTCGAAAAAATTGTAGCTGAAAAACTTTGATCCATACCTAAGCGATGGCGAAATCACTTAGCAAATACGCTTATAACTGCAGCTTATATATTACAGTATTTGACACGGTCAGGTGGTATTGTCGACCATATAAAACGCTATATAAACTATATAACAAAAAGTTGAAAACATTGTAAAATGTCAATGGTAGTCATTTTTGAAAACACACTGCAAGCTATATCGCGTATTGACCCTCCGCAAAGAACTTGAGAGACCCAAAATGTAAGGTAATGTCCATTTTGAGGTATATTAGGTCTGAATTACTAGCAAAAGTAAGTTAACATTGCCGAATATATCGTTAAGGCATGTGACTTACTATAATCATCTCTCTCATCTTTCAATACGAATAATTCATACTTAATCTTGAATTAATAATACTCCCTCAACATACCCCGTCTGTCAGAAATAGACATTCCACAAGTCAAAGATTTGGTCGTAATTATCAAGTACAATAAGCACCGCTTTGAAGTTTCGAGTAGAATTAGTAGTATTAAGCATTGAACGATGGCGCCAAGGAAACTAGCGCGTCACCGCAGATGATGCTACACACGTAATCTAGAGAGATGACGGTTCCAATCGACCGTCTCTCCTACTCCACACTATCAGCGCACGGATGGTTCGCACCTTCATCTCTCATCGTATACTATAGGACGTTAGAAGATTCCAATTACTTCATCTAAGTAGTATATGCTTTCTTTACAAAGCTCGTCAAATCGATACATCATGCGGCTGTGCACACGATGACAAGTGCGGGAATTTGAGAGAATAATTATATGCTAAGACATTGTTGCAATGAAGGTTTGAACCGAGTCAAGTTTTCTATGTGTATTTAGTTTTAAGCTTATGTTGAAATTGAACGAAATCTTCTCAATTGTGAATGTGTTTTTAAACCAACAAAACACCATGACAGTGTACTGACACTGAAAAAAAATATAATATAACTGAGATGTTTCCTTGATCCATATATAAATATAAAATGAAAATGGGTGTAAATCAAGTGAACATTATCACCGTTCATAATATTCATGTTCGATACATTCTATTATTGTAGTATATTTATTATTGTTATCATTACACTGTGATATGTATCTGGTATGCCAGAAATTTCATTCTAAACGTATATGTATATATATATATATATATATATATATATATATATATATATATATATATATATTCTTTAATTATGTTCACCATTGATTATAGTGAACATAATTAAAGAATATATTGTGAGTGCTCAACAGGTTGGTCCATCATGTGTGGTACAGACATGTAGAAGTTACTAAGTATACACATATACTCTTTACCTGTTGCCCAAAACCTAATGACTAATTATGCTGACTTGAGAACACGTATTGTCTTGTACGAGCAATATTCGCAGTGATG
Organism: Brachyptera putata; assembly: GCA_907164805.1. Taxonomy (NCBI): domain Eukaryota; kingdom Metazoa; phylum Arthropoda; class Insecta; order Plecoptera; family Taeniopterygidae; genus Brachyptera; species Brachyptera putata. The sequence goes on along the minus strand of OU015468.1, from coordinate 11,494,490 downwards.
TAATACCTAAAACTTATCACCATAATGTCTATTTGACTAGCTGTCTTACCTTCTAGATACATGTTTTCATATATGTGTTTTCATGAAATCATGTTGGATGTTACTTCTTGATTGCCTCCGAATCACGTAGTTGACATCTGCCATTTTACTACACATCTGACGTCACTAGGTAAATCTTTGGATCTGTTTTTGATTAGTATAAGTGGGAAATGATTGGAGACTTTCACAAATTGTTGTTGTTGTTTGTGATGGGAAGCATTTTTCTCTCGTTTTGTATATACGTACTTCTAGTTTAGTGAACATGTATAAAGGCTACAATAAATTGCCGCTATGTATTCTGCGCGTGGATGCAGCCCACACTGCATGGTGAACACGTCTTAATTCGATGGTCTATAATTCGATAATGAAATGATAATGAATGGAATGAAAGATAATGAAATGGCAAATTCAGAAACTGGAAGTGTTGGCTAACAACAAAGATGTATGTTATCGAAAGATACATATGCATATATAACCACATGATAAATGAAAGATAATTGTTAATATAGATAACGTTTCTCAAAACAATCTCAGAAACTATTATTTAATCATAATTTCTTTCGAAATATGGAACCAAATTTACGTATACCATAAAAAAAATGGTACATATTGTTGTAGGTCCAAAAACGTATAACGTATCAACGTATATAATCGATATAAAATATATAAAATTGAAATTCAATAATATTAATATATATAATATATATATATATATATATCGTATAGTATGAACATTATATATAACATATAATTTTCTTGTAAATGAATGAGTTCATGTTTCTGGGTGATCTCTAGTTTCCAGCATGCATAGATCTCCTCAACTTATAAGGCCTGTACATTCTCTAAAGTTCTAAACAACATAACATGACATTTGAGGGATAACTTTCCTAGATATAAATGCAACGCTATTGTTCCCAGCCTGACATGGCTTTTTACACACCGCTTCGTTCGTACCACCGCTGGAGGTAAATGTAAATATCGTGACTATTAGTGGTCCATTGCTATACGCTGCACTCGTGAAACCTAGCTTGAATACTTGATGGCGTTCTAGACTGAATGATTTGCCGATACTACGACAAGATCGGTGCACACAACGAGCGTTCGTTGAAATAATTTATACAACGCGAGGGTAAATCTTGATTCAGCAATAGTGGCACGGTGTGCGAGGGGAGCTTGGCATTCGCGATTGCAACATAATGATTGTGACGGAGACTGATTACACGATAAAACATGAGAAATTATTGTTAGATTGGAATGTTGTATAGTATAATTTAAATCGTGTAAACTTTAGTTACATTTAAAAATGTTCTTTGTAATATTTATGGAAAATATACATTGGCGATTGCAATGTTGGTATATGTAGAATTTATATTTGCCAACATTTTTATCGAGAAAGAAGTAGTATGGTGTGCTGTCGACACGAGTCTAATAAGATCCTGATATACAAGACACGACCGTTTCACTTTTGAGGGAATAAACATGTAATTGGTTGTGGAAAAGTGTTTGGAGAAATTATGAAATGTCATTCAAGAGACTGGAGTTCGATTCCTGACATGGTCGACCATCCTGACATAAGTTTATCGTGGTTTTCCTCTGTTGGGATGATTCCTTATATACCTTTTCACTATCCCCCAAAAATAAAAATAAAATAACCCTTCATCTCATCTTCTCATCATCTTATTCATCATTCACCGACGCCAATAGATCTTGATCATCATTACAGTGCCTCATAAAACCCAATACAAATGAAATAATAAATTATTATTACATGTTTCGAAGTAATTAGAACGGTTTCGAACTCAGGTGGGAGTCACGGAGTGGAAATCTAGTCGGGCTTGAAGTTCAGTTGCCTTTCGAATTCTGATAAATAGCATGGTTAACCGTTGACAACCAGTTGTATACCTGTTTCGGCAAAATTATATATATATATATATATATATATATATATATATATATATATATATATATATATATTTAATGTTATTTACTTAAAAGATAACTGCTAATCTGTCAACACCAGGCAGTGAACTTGACTGTGCGTGGCAAAGAGCTGTTAATCAACTTTGGTCAGAGTGAAGCTCAAGAAATTCGTCCTGTGCGTTGAGTACGCTGATAATCACATCACATTTATCTCTTACAGGATCTGGATTTACCAATAGGTGCATGAATTTGTACGAGTAATGGAATAGGTAGAAGTGTTAAAATGATCTTCAATTACCCCTGTATAAGCAGTGAACATCGCCCATCCCTCGTTCGTACACAACTCACGAATCTAGAGTCAGTAGAGTCATAGAGAACTTCTCTATGGTAGAGTGTAAGCTTTTCCGATTTCGAACATTGATATCAGCTGATTTAATATAAATAACTTGCGGTGTTTTTGTGGTTGTTGTGGTGTGATTCAACTTCTTGATGAGTGTAGTAGGAGCAATGTAGGAATATCTCGTCAATAGCTATAACTTGAAGGCTCCTTCCATCGACAGTGGTTATTGCATTTTAATTTTAGTTTAGAAAATTACTAAAATAATTCAATCATCAGATAACCGTAATGTCATCCTGAATTTCGAAACACGGAAAAAATCGAATACAGACTGGCAACAATTTATGTTGACTAAGTTTGTTGAGAATTAATCGAATGATATTGGGATACGGATGATTTGAAAACTCACGTAAAGTATAAATAGCAGTAATTATAGATTGGATTTTAAGCTTGTTTTCAAAATGGTATCAGATTCTTCAGTTCGACATTTAAATTTAATTACCTAACTCTTGAATGACAGCTTTTCCATTGTATTTGAAGTAAACTTGTTCGAGGATAACATAATATTTTAATGTGTTGGGTTCGAAAGCCATGCTATGTTATACCAAACAGGAATTGAAATTAGAGAATGTTTACCTTATATCTGCTGTGGACACTGAACTGACTGGAGTTGTATTCAAAATCCTGTTGAGCCTAATATATACGAACTTGAACCAGATCAATAACCCAACATATCCGATCGGTAAAAAAAAGAGATGAGAAGAAAAAATATAAATATAAATGTTATAGCTGAACTTGATTTAAATCACTTAACTCCAAGGAGTTGATGTGTTTCGAAAGTTTTAAAGATATAAACTGACATGTTGAACCTTTCCGCTGTTACAATTTTTTTATGAATTTCTCAACATTTTTTTTTCAAATCCTTGCTTCTACAATTGCAAACTGTCTAGTTGGATGAACATGAGCATATGCAAGGACCTGATTCAATTACCTTATTCATTTTTGTGTCTGTTTTATCGATGTGCTCTTTGCACATGTTCATGGTATTTTTATTCACTGACATCCTATAGAACGTTTTTATTAATGTTCGGACCTTTTCCGAATAAACCATAAGTATATATACGCCTACATATATAAATAAATATGACTATTTTTTGTTTGCTTAACGACCTCACCACCAATTAGGTTATACGGGGGTACGAATGAGCAAGTGATGATGAAACTATGAACTAATGATCAGTGAAAAGACGTTTACAAAACCCCATGCCTCATGCGGGACTAAGGCATGTCAAAATCCGACATGTCAAATAAACCAAATTGTAACGTAATTCAACACTTCACAAACTTTAACTATAATTAATGTCAAATTATGAACGCAACGAGCGATGTCAGCTGCATAAGCGTGCATCTTGGAGGTGTTTCAAGTCAGGAGAGGCGATCACTAAACGTGAAAAGTCAACAACTTCGAGTTCTTCGATCATAGAACCGACAAACTTGCAAGATCAACACCAACAGCTATAAAAAAATCAGAACTTGAACGTCAAATTTAGTCAGCGACCATCTCTTTCTGACAGTTATGGCGATTTGACAATCAAAGTAAATAACAGCAATATATTGATAAATAACTTGAATAAAACTATTGAATTCCTTGTGGGTATAAGATTGTGGATCGTGACGATACTTACATCGGTTTCCTTATTAAAGGAAATCCAACTATTTGTACATTTGTCGTGATTGTCAACATTTGGAGACATATTTCATCTGAACGAATCTAGTCATAAAAATCGTGTTGTACCACCCTGTGATTTCATGAAATCAATCCTGTCAACTTGGTCATCATGAGAAACAGTCTAGTTGTTTGGCAATCTGCACTGATTTCTTAATACTCTGCCAAGACAACGTACTGGCAGGCATAGGGGTAATCACGTGGGATATCGAATACTGTTGGCGGTTACCTCAGAGAAGGAATACAGTAATGTGTCACCCCACAAAGCACTAATGATTTTGAGTCAAGGAGACAAACACTCTACACGTACTATATTGCTCAAAATAGTTTTTCTCCATAAGAAATGGAAAAGTTTGTGGTGGTATACTATTTAATTAAACTGGGGTTATTTTATCATTCATTTAAAATTGCACCAAAGTGCGGTGGCAAGGCCTCAAACTAAATTAACAAAACTCTTAACAAAACAACATCAAGAAAACAGGAACAAGATGAAGAAAACAAATAATGATTATCAAAAATACACCCAACCAACAAAAACTGTCAAATCCTCTATAATAAAACTTCCCTCCGCACTACCACTTCTTTAAATTCTCTCAATATCAGGTCCTCCTCCGCAATCTCCCCCAAACCATTCCAAACCAAACCATTATAATTTTCTGAGCTCTTTCTTTGTTAACGATTATAGAATTATGTGCATGATGTCCGAGTAAAGTTAATGATCAAACATAGTTTCAATTCACAGTGATAAGAGTATATCTTTTGTAATAAAAATACAATTTCAAGCATTAGGATCATGTCGATAGCATAATTAATACTTATAACATTGTATTATGAGATTCTTTTTTGAAGTGGAAATGTATAAATGAGAAATCGAGGCACTGTGTTCCTACAACGGCAGAATCACGAACTTATAGCGTTCTCGACAATAAAAGACAATGGCCAATAGAACGAACTAAAATGGATCGTTTAGCGATTGTTCGATTCAGAGATTCATCAATCTCAGCTTCTAACATGAAGAAAGTCGTGCTACAACGAACACAATAAACAAGACGTTGATGCGTCACCGAAGAAACCCGAACGAGAATAATCTTCGGGTTATCCACATGAGTACCTATATACGCAGGCATGTATGATGGTGATTAGTGTATAGGGTGGGAGGGAATTCTTGATCATATTTTGAACCTCATTTACACATTCTGCAAATTTTTAGTATATCATTAGTTCTTTATCTTATTCCCGCTAATTTGGCGCAGACAGCAATTAATGCACTGCTTTAGAAACGTATGTCAAGTCGGCGTGGGTTCGATTCCTGTATCAAGTATGCGTTTTTGTATACATCATTCCACTATCATCCATGCATTCGTACTCACAAATAGTTTGGTAACAATAATAATCAGTCAATCCATTATCGGAATAAATTTCACTATGCAGAGACAACTACAAATGTATTGACTGAATATAAAGAAAATGACTAGCAAAAATGTAATGATCTTCTATTAAGAAGAATTGTGAACACGGCAAAGATGTTTTGTTTAATGAAAACTGGTGAGATTAGTTCGTAAGGGTACTTATTCTCTCTCTTGCTCCTTCATATTCCACGGCTCACTCCATGCAACAATATGTCCTTAAACTTTAACACATAATTTAGAGACCTTGTAAATATGTGTTGTCTCGAACTCTATTATAAAAAAAAGTATACGTACAAGATCTCAATGTATATTATATAGCTCTATGAAACATCATGATCCCACACACGATGCTTATCTCGTTCAAAATCCATTTAGCACGAGACCACCAGCTGATTGGGTAGGCACGAGCCTCCCCCCTGCCCCCTCCATAACGTCTGTCAATAGATCAATCGCTCAATCGAACGACGAGGTCAAGCAACCTCAGCCGACAACGGAAGACAAAGATGGAGATAGAATTTCTAAATGTGCTGTTTCTAATAAGTTATAAGATGATGTAATTATAATGGTTTTAAATCACGAGATGATTTGTGAAACTATCTGTAGTTATGATATATTTAAAAATATACCCATAGTTTTAGTGTGAAATGGGAGGAATAATGCCCGGTTTTATACGAACTGATGTAGTGTATTAAGCGATCGTTGGCGGATTAACTTTTTACGTTATTACTTCGTTACATATAATGTTATTTCCGTACCTTAATTAATTGTCAGCAATACTTGATACTTTAGTTAATAATGCCAATAATTTTAATTTCAATTTGATTATTTTATTATTATTATCATCAATAATATTCAATGATAATATGTAACATTAATAGTGTGGAATTACTGCCAGTGTTTTAATTTCTCCTTTGAAAGTCGTTCAAATAGTTTTATTCCACAAAATCACAGAAATCAAGCGGGAGTGAATGCAACATTCGCCTCTTGATGAGACTAATAGTTGCTGTATCAACTGGCGTGGTGGATCGAGTGTAGGAATCACATGTAGCAATCTTCTATCGGCCAAAGCTAGGAGGCCAGGATTTGGTGTAACAATTTTAAGAAAACACATTTTATGAGTAACTATGTTATCAAGTTGATATAGGCCTAATATAATAAGAATTCACTTATCACAATGTATGTGCATGATATGCATCCCAACCTACCTTCACAATTTTTATTTTGTTCATGGATCGCTGCAATGCAGATCTATAATCCTCATATATAGTCTCTGAGGTTAATCTAATCTCTTTATTATGTGAGGAACGGATTCTGTGGGAGCAGGGGAACGGTAGTAGTGGCCTAATATTTAAAATTCATCCCAACATTCACTGTAACGACTGAGGGTAACCACGAAAGTATTCAGTCAGGAAGAAGTGGCGACATATAACGAGAATCGAACCCCGGTCGCCTGCGTGGTACGATTTAGCGTGCTAGCGAATGATCAACCCGTCTCAGTCCATGCACCTTCAAACTATACAATGTAGGTCTATAATTACTCATTGAAACAATCGTTTTTTGATTAACATTAGCGAATTGAAGCCAAAGTATCAGTTTTCAACCTAGTTGAAAGATCCCAATCATCGGTATACATTCAGTGGTAGGCCCTACTATATTATTTACTTCAATTCAGTTCATATGAGCTCTTCGTTCTTCGTGAGATTCAATCATCAGCATCTGCAGCCCATAAACTAGACTCTGTATCCAAATACAAAAGTAGTTAACATCAATGCTCTGTACTACTTACCTATAGTAGTCCTTCTTACAGTAGATATTGCCATCCCTGGCAAAACAAGTAACCTCCCCATCAAGCGCCATCCTGCATTGACAGCATTGTAGACAAGCCGCATGCCATCGTCGGTCCACCGCCTGGAGGTAGAATCTATCTTGCACCCTGTGGCCACACCCCGCACACACCACATCCTCCTCAGAGGACGGCGTCGGCGGCGATCCCGGTTGTTCGACCTTCAGGTACGGCACACCGCATTCTGGGTACGCCCGGCTGCAATTGTTGTTGCATGGAGGCGGCGGTGGTCGAGGAAGATGCGCGCACGAGGACGGAGGAAGACAGGTGGTGGAGTGACAGGTGGGGGTGGTGGTCGGGGTGCTACAGTTGCTGTTCGTCGTTGACCGGTCGATGTCGTTCATGGACGAGGAGTCGCAGGAGTGAACGGGAAGATTAGGAGAGAGATCTCGAGACGGATCGTAGACCAGGCCCGACGTAGCGTAGCGCTCGTGAGGATGCTGCTGAAAACAAGAGGAAACGACAAACATTTAGATTCATTTCAGTTGGAAGCTTATTGAAATTTTACAAGACTGTCTAGATAAATATTGTTTCTGTAGTGAATTCATCATGTAATTGAAGGTACATATTATTACTTCGCTTGTACGGAAAAATCTTGTACTATCATCACTAATATTCAGATGATTATTGATTGCCTAACGACCTCACCAACAACTACGTGATTTAGGGGTACGAATGAGAGGATTATGAGCGAGAATGATGTTTACAAAATATCGAAAACTAATGCCTTGAGCGAGACTTGAACCCACGCCCGACCTAGCTTCATTTTCGATCGCAGGCCCAGAGCAGACAGAGAATTGCGACTACTAAAATGCTGTTGGCACTCCGTGGACTTAGAACAATACATACACTGCACAGTCCTTGTTAGGAGTAAGATACTTTATTTACTCCAAAAGTAGGTTGCTATTCTGTGGATGAGCTTATACAGCTTTCAATGTTTTGTATACATTTTGTGGATACCTTGTGCTGTTAATTTTGCCGCCAGTAATTTATACAAATCCGTATAGATAACCTATAGCAATAATCTCTCTTCAGGATGCATAACATTACGAGAACCCATGCAGTACTATCCTATTATGACAAAATAGTCCATATGTGATTAAATATGTCCACATACGTCAGCTATCAGTTTTGTACCACATATTCCCACTTGAAGTCTTGACAATGTAGTTAATGAAGTACCGGTATACGCAAAAACGGAGATGTCATGGGTATCTTTGGTAAGAGTTATGTAAAGCTCCTTAGAATATGGTAAACTCAATATATATGAAGCAACAATTTATCAGGACCAATGAAGCTCGCATTAGTGATAACATTACTCATACAAAGCTATCAGATATGTGTGGCCGTGGATGTATAATGTGCGATACATTGATGACTTGACCAACAAACTTAGACGTCGTAATCAAAATATTTGGACGATCGTACCGGTAATCATCACGTTTGGAGGTCGTAAATACTAAATTTGGACGTCGTGAGTACCTTACCTACACGTCGTAATCAACAAATTTCGACGATCATAATCAAAATATTTGGACGGTCTTATACCGGTTATCAACATGTTTGAAGTTCATAAATATATCTGGTCATGCAGCCTCCATATCTCAGTCATAAAGCATCGCTTTAGGAACTGAAATCACTGTTAGGTGTGAGTTCGAGTCCCGCATAAGACATGAGCTTTTGTAAACGTCTTTTCACTCATCACTTCATGGTTTAAACATCACCTAATCACGCGTATGCCCAATTTCTAACTGTTGGTGAAGTCTGTAAGCAAACAATATAGGGATATCGTATAACCAACGAATTTGGACATCGTAAAATTTCGATGTCTAAACTCGATGTACAGACCAGTTTGTATAACTTTGATGTACTAATACTTCGTAATCAATGTACTTGGACGTCGGCGTCGCTGTGACGTAACTAGATCCTCTACTTGTTGCTGATTGGATGAATTGTCGTGCGGTCCTGTGCATCAAGCACGGCGGGCTACAGATACACGCTCGGGGCATCTTGTAAAAGCACGGTCACGACCTTCCCAATATCGCTCGATCATCTCCTTCCCCCTCCCACCCCCAGCTCTCATCACAATATTATTACTATTATACAATCTCCAATCGGTAATCAGATACCTAAGCAAGACGCAAGACACCGACGGTTCCATCACCACAATACACTTGCATGGTGCAAACATAAGTGTATATATATATATATATATATATATATATATATATATATATATATATATATATATATATATATACATACATAATATAAGTAGAGTAGATTTCACTCCCTAGAACGAAATACACATTTATTCGATAACATCGAAAACGTGACAATAATTTATTGTTTCCAATTGATATGTATGACTGAGAAATGCCATTTATTTAGAAGTGTATAATTCAATGCAGTAATAGTGTTAATATTTAATGGCACTTGTTATTATTCAATTATTATGACTTTAAAAACATGGTTTTACCTGCTGGTGACTTGGTGTTATCATGGACTATTAAACTGCATTTTTTCATTTTCAAATGCTCCCCGCAATAGATAGGTTATACGGGGGTATACTAATAAGCGGATGATGATGAAACGATGAACTATAATAGTTTGAGAGACGTTTACAAAAACCCATGCCTTATGCGGAACTCGCACTCACGCTAAACCTGACTTCAGTTTCTACCGCAGTAAGCCATAATTGACTGAGCCACGGGGGCGGCTACTGCAGTATCACAAGTCCATGGTGTAATCGGTTTACAGTATAGGTCTACGTACAAAAAAATATAAGCAAAGTTGAAAAAATGTAGTAGAAAATGTTCAACATCAATATATGAGGCGGCGCCCTTGAGGCAGCTCATTCAACTGCTTTAGAAAATAAAGTCACCGTTGGGCGTGGGTTCGAGCTTCGTCAGCTTTCTTTTTCCCTCTTTCTTGACTAATAATATGATAAATTGGTACAAAACCTAGTAAAATTAAAATATATACATCGGGAAACTCAAAAAATCAAAAGAGATGTTGATACACTTCTTTTCACTCATCACTTTTTCACCTTCGCATCGTATTCCCAAATCGCTCATGTTTTGGTGAGGCAATAATAATTATTAAAATATAAGGTCTAGAAGATTTGTCAAGGGAATTATCCAGTATTTTCCCTAACTTACTTCAGACCCGAAACAAGTCCAGTGAGCCATAAATGATGGCTTATTCCAGTTGTTTTGTTCGAACACCTTGTCAGTATGAAATGGTCCAGGCAGAATGTTCTAAAGCAATGTGACAAGGGATAAACACTTGAGTGGATGATCTCTTAACAATACTACAATAGTGAACAAAAGACGAGGCACGCGAAGATCTGCACTCTTTGCACAGGTCTTATATTAACATGACAGTACAATAACAAGAACTAACACAGCCAGAAAGACCAGAAGTCTTATTTATTTACTGTAATAACGTGACCCCGAATAATGAAAGAAGTGTGAAGAGATCGTCGTGGATCGATATGAACATATCGATTCTCATATATCGACGAAGATTATGTCAATTGAAACTAGTCATAAAATGAACGAAAGATATATATGAAATGTAAGAGATTTGTACATCTTGGCCACTGCTTATAAACGATTTTCGTACAACTTAGGTACAAACTGTACGAAGTTAGTTGTAATATTGGTTTGTGTACAAAATTTCAACCATCCAAATCTCACAATCTAAACTCCAAACCAACAGTGTTAGAAGATGTGTGATCTAGAAAAGGTTTCCTTACTGCATATAGGCCTATACACTGAATATCTATAAACCTACATTTAAGAAATGTCTTTAAAATAAGTAACCCCATCTTTGAAATATAACTAAATCGATATTACCTCAGTGAATAGGTTCACTCATCACCGTGAATATTTACAGCGTTTTCCTAGTATCGATTCAAACTGAGTATAATGATAATATACGATGTGTGCACACGTTATATAATTCAATATCTAGCTATATGGCCCTATATTGATGCGCATTGTCTAAAATCTAAATCATTGCTATACGACTGTTTTTAATTGATTTTTGATTGAGTTGCAGTGACATTATGTAATTCCAGAAGAGCTTGGAATTATTTATTTGGTAGACGAATTTCCCTTTCGTCGATATAAGTATAAGGAAACCACATGTGTCTACATTAGAAGTTTACGATTATTTGAAAAACAACTGAATGCAGTTCATTTCGTTCATTAGTAGGACATTTTTTACTCTCGTCTGTCCATGATCTGTCAATGAAAATTATCAGTGTTCTAATATTTCCTTCATTTTTTAGAAAGAAAATGTCAAAACCAAAGTAGTAAAATACCAAGAATCACAATGTAATACATTAAATTATACAGATTAATACGAACTAACTAACGTCCTAAAAACCCTCGTGGGTCATATACATGATTATTTCTCAGTAGAAGATGTCGAAAACGAATATATTTGGTACGAGCTATCCTTTAGTTTCCATATATCATGGTGTCAACATTTTTTGTCGCCACGAGTCCTGCGTACGTCTAACACAGGTAGGTGTTTAGTAACAGTATCTTGACAATTTCTACCTCGTGCACAACAATCGGCTACGCCGGAAGAGAGACTATGGAGTAAAAACGAATGTATCCATCCAGTAAGAAATGAATGAAGAAAATGTCAAACGTTGTTGCTCAGGTAAAACTTCTTGTTGGTAAAGCTGGCGGTCATGCGTTATACATTGAAATATCTAGATTTTCGAGAACCGACAATTATCAGATTGTTTCGGAATGATTGATCGGATTAGTATTCAAGGTGTATAACCGTTTATTGAAACCATGATTATCTTCATGCAATATTCGAAACCATTGGAATTATCATGCGTGAATATTTAAAATAACACCAGTTGGACGTGAATGAAGTAAGAATAATATACAATTTATATGTTGTGTGTAATAAGTTATAACTTTAATTCAAATAGGGCCTAAGAGGAAACGAGAAGATAAGAATAAAATAACGTAAGATATGGTAGAACTTGCATGCAAGAAACAGTTGATAGGTCTACTTGATCAATGTAATTAATGAATATGTATTTTTGTTAATTCAATATTCATGTACTTATGTATTTATTTATATGTTCATGTATATTTAGTTCGATCTGCTAGGCTATCAATTCCAATTTAATGATGTTAAAGACTATGCGCATGCGTTAATGTATAGCAAAAAACAAATCAAACCAATTTATACAAAAACTATACTTGTTCATAGTAAGTCTATATCTACATAATTATGTTTGCACAATTTAATCAAAGATATAAACGAAACTCAAAAAACAAAGTGCAGAAGGATGGACATGACACAGTTGATTCACTTCTCCCTCCCCCCCCCCCACTCTCTCTCTCTCTCTCTCTCTCTCTCTCTCTATCTCTCTCTCTTTCTCTCGTATCTCTCTCTGTATCTCTCATCTCTCTCTGTTCTCTCTCCTCTCTTCCTCTCTGACTAGATCTAGCTCTGTCTCGCTCATATTGGGTATAAAATAATAATAAAACGCAAACCTAGCTGCGACGTCGAATGAATGTTCCAATTCTCGTCAGCTTTCTCTCGACTATTTGACGTGAGAGAAGCTGCTCCTGTCACCCATATTTGTCTCTCTGTCTGTCATTTCAGGTTGCACGCCAGAGAAACGGGTCACTGACCAATCAAACGAAGGGAAAATATCTTTTTGAAATTGTTGAAACGCATGAGTTGAATCTATAATATTATTCCTTGCCGGGTGTTCATCAAATATAACTGTAAACGACAAGATTAATTCGATTATATCTAATTCAGGATTGAATGCTATTAATACGATTTAGCAGGAAGCACCAGTCACCAAGAGGAACCAGTATCCAACGAGTGCGCATCATCTAAGCAAGTGTTACGTGCAGCCTATATTGGCATATACAAAGTATTCAATTCTCCATTTATATTTTTCAATTTCAATTCAATTGATGTATTCAAGGTTTATCAGAACTAAGATTTATTTGCGTCAAATGATTGAATAATGCTAAGATCATGAGATAAAGGTGTTTTAGGGAATACGTGGGAAGGAAGCGATCGTGGCCAATATTTTTGGAAGAATCCCTACATTCATCCAGGCTCTACAGAGAGTAACCACTCACATAATAATGAAAATAAAAAAATAAAAGAGTTCGCCACGCTTCTCTGTTGTATATACGCACACATTATAGTGATAGAACACGTGATAAAAAAACACTAGAGTATTACATATAGCAGATATACCTAAAACGAGATGTAAATAAAGCAGCATTAATCACAGATAAGAAAAATGTGTTGGCCCATGAAAAGAAAACAAAAAAGGTCAAAAACCTAATTTCACATTCAGTGAATTATTTATTTAGTTCAATTGTATTTAAACTAAGCACTGCTAGATCTGTTTTGATGCTCAGCTAACTCCATCTCTCTCTCTCCATATATATATATATATATATATATATATATATATATATATATATATATATATATATATATATATATATATATATATATATATATATATATATATATATATATATATATATATATATATATATATATATATATATATATATAAATGATAATTGTTAGCTATTATCTGATAATCACTGCATAGATTAGCATTAGGTGGTTCCAGTGTGGGTCACAGGAAGCCAAATGTTCGAATGAGACACCGTGGCAGCAGACCATGCTTGAGAACAATATACTTACCGAGATCCGAACAAGAATTGTTTACACTTCAACGAAACTCGTATAATATTCAGTGAAGGATTTAGTAGATATATTATAATGAGAATTATGAAATATCTTACATGTTGAAGGACTACAGTAAATATTGTATAAATTCGAAACTATGAATACAGGTGTATAGGGTTCCCCGCTTATTCACGCTCCCAGTATGACTAATGATAAACTGAGAAGTATAATTCTGAAACACATAATAAGTAAGTTCCTAAGAAGTAAGAAGTATCCTAACGGTCCATATAACCCTCACGAATTATGCACGCTGACCCTACATCAAGTAAAACGGAGAAGGGGGTATGATATCACAAGTATATTACAAATTATGAATGTATCAATTGAATATAGGGTAATTAGCATATAGTCTTATCTGGTTTACAATACAATTAAATATAGGTGGCTGAAAATGTTGAAATTTATATAGTTGAAATTAGTCAGATAAGGGAGATTTGATCAACTTTTTGTGTAGCACTAAAATCAATCATTATTTGATACCTGATATTTCTCAGCCACACTATGATCAATTCATAATTTGAATATGGTGAGGATATTATTCATTTAATACGTAGGCCTAAAGATTCTCAATTTTCATTTCTCAATTAATTCTCAATTAATTTTTAATTCTCGGTTCTTAATACGCCTACATATCAGGGACTGGGGAGTATAAATGCAATATAAAGCCATTGTGTACATACCAGAAAAATTTTGCACTTCTTTCTAATCGTAAATATAATCGCACCAAATACATTATTGTATAGCTAAGTGGTTTAACACATGCGTATATAATATACGCTTTTGAAAACGGCCTATCATATAGGTGGAACCAACCAACCACAACTGTGAATTGATAAGCAACATTCGGTCAGCGTATTTATATAATTGTTATTGATATAGTCCTTACATAAAATTAAAATAATATCATGTAGAAGGCTATTTTTGAGCATGTGATTTATAATCAGTGCCGGTATTAAAGGAAGTGGTTAATATAGGCCTATAAACGCTACTTTCCGAGATGCTGATTTGATTGGCGTGTCTCGATTATTCCTGTTTCCCACGTTCCTGATTGGTTGATACGGATGATATATGATGAAAAAATTGTTTCTATTCGTCGCCATATTAAACGTTTCATGTGTCACACATTAATAGCCCGGGCCAATGATTAGATCGGCGTCATAAGCTTATAGGTACTGATTTACTAATAAATATAACTGCAATTAATTATCTGTACACTTTATTCAATTGGCATCATCACCATTATAGAATCCAGTGTCATCAACCTATTATCAACGTGTCAAAAGAATTGAGTATATTTTAGGGACAATATAAATTCAACCAATTTTTGAGAAAACGAGTGTAAAGTCATCTTCCTCCTACCGCAGCTCCCACCTATACATAAAAAAACATTCAGTATGAACAAATTATTTGAAACACAAATCTTCAAAAATTATATTGAAATTGAACAAAAATAAAATATCTGCAGTGCATCCGTACAATTTTATTCAAGAAGTTTTTCGAACTGAATGTATTTTTTATAATCGAACAAATCTATAAGCTCATCCTGCATCCCGAGAGAGAGAGAGAGAGAGAGAGAGAGAGAGAGAGAGAGAGAGAGAGAGAGAAATCATATCACAGCAAATCACAAATATGCACAGCAAATATGGAATCGACCGACCATTTCGCTACCGACTTTTTCCCTATAGTAAAAAAACACAAATAATTTTTAAACTATTATTATAAATTAAATTCTTGAAAACGCATTATGTTTGTTTCTTGTTTTAGCAGCCGGGCTGTGCATATTTCTCACCTGTTATTTGCTTTTCATCCACACACGTTTCATTTACCTACCTGTATATCTATTCTAATAACAATAATTATTATTCCTATCCTATTGCTACCTGAATGTTTCCATGATTTACTACAACAGTGTGGACATTTTGGTATGAGCCTGCGATAAAATCATGTCATTTCTTTGAAGAGTTATATTCAAGAAAAAAGACCACCTCATAGCTTTTTCTAGAGTTTTAGGCCTCATTCTTCATTCAGTGAGTAACAAATTATAATAAAGTTAATATAACGGTATGCACATTATTCTTAAATTATAACTACCGTATTTTATTAGATGTCCGAACTGTTGTCAAATTTGACACAACTATTTTATAGATTTTTAATATGTTTCACCAAGATTGATATGAACACGAGATTCGTAGAATGTTACATATATGCCATCAAAAGGTTAGACATATTCTTACGGCATACCGTAATCTGCTCGGTCCGTTTTAATCCGATTAGAAAGGTTCAATTTTATTATAGGCCCTAGAGAAAATGTAATGGCAATAAATTAGAATGCCATCGACCTTTTGTTAATTCAATAAAAACAACCAGTTCATCCAATTCAGCAAAATATAAAACACTTTAGCCCGTTTAGCACTCTACATAAACTTGGAGCAGTGGCGTCTGGTACGTATATATTATAATTATATATATATATATATACATGTGCGAGGGATGAAACATTCTCAAGTCTCAACAATCATAAAGAATACTGTACGCCTGATTTAACATTATTGCCATTTCATTCTCAAATTCATTCTTTAAATATACGGTACTTTCTAGAAATTCTAAATTTTACTGGAACTCTGCAAACACATGCATTATTATGACATAAATGAGTGTTCTAGTGAATTCCAACCATTTGAAAAAAACAAATTACTTAGTTTGATTTTTAATTTTATATACATATAAGAATATAGGCCTATAGGCCTATATATTTTTTTCTCCATGATCAAAAGAGAATATATTCCATAAGCTTTCAAAAAACTGACAAAAACTAATTCTGACGAGAACTTACAGTGAATTTTATCGAATGAAAGAAATAGGACAATCATCATTGGCGCATACCGAAATTGTTGTATACCGGAATAAGAAATTATATCTCATTTACAATATCTTATGTGTATGATTCTGAATGTATCTTATAATTGGTTAATGCATTTTTCTCTTACAAATACAAATATTTAATAAATATGCTGAACATATGGTTGTGACTTTGTGATCCAAAGCAAATAATACAGGAATATCTAATTAATCATCGCGAAAATTGAATCACTGAAAATAAAGTCTAGCTGACTGAAAGCATTCTATTAAGGCCTATTATAGTAATCTGTTGTCTCGAACTATGAACTAAGAAATGTAACTGCGCATAAGTTCGGCCTATTGCCTATATAGCCTATTGAAGACCGGTGAAATAAAATAAATTATTATAATATGGTATAAAAACTGGATGAGTGCCGACTAAAAATGTTGTATAAACGAGAAATGAGGGAATATAATAAAAACTCATTTTGTCACGAACATTTCCTGCAGTTATTAATCCACCTGTTAGATTAATAAAACCATTGTCATTAGTATCCATACAAAACCATACAAATATGGGTACAGAAATTTTATCATTCAGTTCAATATGCAAGTAATTTTTTTCTAAAGGTGAAATAACGATTTTTAAAAAATCATCATCATAACGGAAATTAAATGGAAAAAATGGAATAAACTAAACAAGATCATGTATATAACAAGTCTAGAGTATAGGGTAAATACATTAGCAGGACATCCGTGATGGATATAAATATCCGAGAGAAACGTGAACCTCACGTTTTTATCAAAACTAAACAGTTTCATCTCTTTTTTCAAACTCGGAAACTCGGGATATTGATAATTGATAATAAATCTGGGAAAAGTGTTTGGGATAATAATAATAATATCTTTTATTTTTGTCAATTGGATGCATGTTACATAATATGTAAATATTTGATTAGCATGTATACAGACAATTTCTTTTCTAAAATATAATAAAATATATAATGAAATGATGAAATGGTTGAGGCTTAAGAGGTTAGAGGAAATTTTAAAGTTTAAACGGTGTTATAGTGTATCGAAGGGTTGTATATTTTTTAAATGGTGTTTTTATATAGTATAAAAGTTTATTTTAAAAATTTTTAACGGAAGCCTATTTTATTTTCAAGTTTATTTATTATCATAATCAGATAATTCCGTGATGGATTATCTTCAAACTTCATAGTGACTCGATGTTTTATAGTATAGGTATATAATGCACTCGTATACGTATACGAACTACGCCACTGAGAATCTGTTCAAGAATTGTATGAATCAGAATCTTCATTTAAGGTAGCATTCCTATATCACTTTAATACATATACGAAATCTGTATAGCAATATATGTACGGCAGGACCGGTCCAGTGACTGATTTTTTTGTACTTAATTGTGACTGAAAAGATTGGAAAATGGCGAGGCGACTTAATTCTTTCAATAGTTTCTTTATGGTTGTCTGTTGTGATTTGGATGCAGTTGAAGCAGTATCCCATCAGTAAAAACACTTCTGAAAAATTATTGATCATATTAAGACGTGTTAGATGCGATTGGCACACCATTATTATTAATTCTTGCAATGTTGGGTTAAAGCTATCGTACCGATGGATAAGTACGGTAACAAGTGGCAGAGCTGTGTGACCATACAGCCATATACTAAGAACAATTATATGGTGTCACTAAAAAAAGGATATACGTATAAAAGTGTACACTAATTTCTTCTATATTGCACGTCCAACGTTTAATTTCAATTGTATACTTCAGATCCTAACATTTTCAGGCATGAGCCATAGTATGAATAAGTGTTCACGTGATCTTTTCGGTATTCGGTTTCTGGTATTCTGTCTATAGGCCTACACTGAAGTCTTTGTAGAGGAAATCTCACACAAATCGGGGAGGAAAGGGTATACACTACACGATTACTCGATCAAGTAATAGTCGTATCACAATTAATCCCAAATACAATATAATTTGAACTTGACCATACAAAACTGAAAGATCCAACTATTTATACACTCATGTTTCTAAGCACATGGAGCTTCATTACGAATGGTATAGCTTGCGCATTCGTCGGTACGATAGCTGGAATGCAAATCACAAAGTAAAATCCAAATTATGTGTAAGCAGATGAAAATTTGAACGATACAATAACGGCCATGGACTCGTGATCTATGAGCGATAGAAGCCAGAATATACTCTACTTATCGAACCAGTGTTGTAGGGTTAGGGTATAACATGGTTCAGTTTATTGCACTTGTCAACGATCATCGTCGGGTTATATATTGGTTTTGGGAATTGATTTGAGTCAAATTATTTTGAATTTATATTCATTCCCGGTAGATTATAATTACGACGCTTATTTTTGGTATGCTCTACACAATGGTCTCAAATAATTTCACATAGGCCTATATATATATATATATTTATATGTAGGTATATAATCATTTGTTTTACAATAGTCCTTACCAACAAAACAATATGCACTGACTTCAAAGACACCACCAAAACACAAGAAAATCAGTCTAGTTCAATATAATGATAAATTACGGACTTTATAATCAATTATATGATATATTTTCATTTTGAATTATGGAAACGCCATCATTAAACAAATGAAGCAGCCAACATTGAAACAATACATCCATCCGTGATTATAGAGTAAGTTCATAGAATCCCGTCATCTGATACCAGATTATCTGGTATTCGCGAAATATTTTTATATCATACGCGTTGTAGCCATATCATGAGAAGTAGTAACACTAATAACCTGACTACAAGACAATCTCTTTTGAAAACATCATAACTTCATAGATAGTATATAAAAAAGGTACATAAAACTTATAAAAGGAGTAAACGAACAAATTCATTATGTAATAGCTCTATATTGAGCATTCCTTGCTTACTTTGTATTGTGTATCCATTCACAATTATATATTATCTTTTTCTAATAAACCACATTATTATTATAATAAAATGAATGTGACTGATGATTGATGAATGTTGGTATAAGAATAAAAGGAATGTCCGAGAGAGCGGCCATTGATATAATGTGTTATAGTTGGACTTGGGAGCATAGGACATGTCACTTGTATAAGGCGGCTTCAACGGTCCAAGTCAATGATCATACTGTTCTGGGTGATTTCATCTTAAGCATGCAGCTGGATATAATTTAATCTATGTTCTTGTTACTAATCGCACACAAAAACCAACGATCGGCGTTTATCAAATGAGAATTTGATTTGATTTTTATATAATTGTTAGACCTATGTCGATGATTTGATTCAATTAATTTTGCGTAAAATTGTATTATTAGCTGGTAATAAAATCATTACGATCAAAATAATTGATAATGGTGTATACAAATGTATCTTTTTATTATTTCTATTTCTATCGAATTGTATAATTTCAGATCCTTTCTCTGAAATGAGTAATATAAAAGTTTTCCTTGCCGATTAAATAGAAAAATGATCTACTTGTATAGACCCACACTACCAGTTTTCCACATTCAGAGCAGCAATAAGTTGTACGATGCACTCACACTATTAACATTGATCACCTGCTCATTTTTAATTCGTTTTCAGGAAACACAAAAGATGAATTAAAATTATGCAAACGACATCAAATATAACATATTTAGTAGGGACAAGACCTTACAGCTATATCGCCCTACTGCCAAATGTTGTCCATAATTATCCATTCTATGACCTTTAATTATTTCAAATTTTAATGAAACATCAAAATTATTTACTCAAGATCTCTACCGTCGGAAACGTAATTTATCGCATATCCACACATTCCAGTAATTCTTTGAGGTTCCAATACTATTAATACTGTTATGAATGATGATCCTTTTCTATAACTCATCAATATATATAAATATACAATATATTTTCAAACAAACAACTTAAAATGGTAATTTGTCTCAGATACCGGTATATGTTACTTTTGAAACCAAACCGAATGTAATCAAGCCGAGAAACAATTAAATATCTTTTATTTATTATAGCATAGCAATATGACATTCTGTGATTTATATTATTGGGGTTAAACACGTTTTATAAATCTATACTAATACTACCTGGCACCTTTTTAGTATCCAAAGAATTCACAGTTGTAGCCATCATTCTCTACTTCTAGATTGCCTACGTTATTTACCTCAGCATAATACATTCTTAACATAGATCAAAAGCAGTTTTTACCATATTTATAATCTATAATATAGTTCGTTGTGCAAATAAATTACCTTATAATATGCTTATATGTTCACTTTTCTAGCTATGTATAAAACATACGTTCCGGTAGGTATGGCTTCGTTTGTGAACATCCTGTATATGATTGACATCTAGTTTACGATGTCCAAGCACAAACCAATGTACACGACGATCGTCTAAACTGCATCAAATACACATAAACATTAGCTCACCACGATACACATTGCATTTAAATGCATTCATTAGATGTGAGCAACTCGGTGCATCTTTCCATATGATGCAGCTGTACAACGTTAATTAAGAAATTGTGAGTAATTACATTGCACCGATCAATTAGTTGTTACAAGTGAGTAAAGAACCATTAGAACAGTTGATAACAACTTGATGGAAAGAAATAGAAACGAAATGGATTTGCCGTCGCGAAGGAAATTTATTTCGTATAATATAATGACATTTATTTGGCCTATACTTAGCCTGCCATGACTATTTCATTTTGTAATTATATTGAATATTAGTGATAAAATAGCAATCTCTAGGTTTTCAGCTTCACAAATATATAGCGAGAGAAACCCAAGAAAATGTATGAACATTATTTACATCAATTTATAGACTTGGATCAATTATTTATGAGCTTCATAGTTTAAGTTTACTACAGTAATATGAAGCAGGGACATATTATGGCATACAGCTGAAAGCCTTACATGCTGGCTATTTGTTTAAAAATAAGGAGCAAAACTCAACAATATAGATAGATGTATTGAAGTTTTCGTTGTTCGAAAATATATTAATTACCATATAATAAAGTGCTATATGGCATGCACTTACATCAAAATTGATTACGAGCAATGCCTTACATTTTCTATTAATCGCTATAGGTCATGTGTCCTCTATAAGTAAAATAGGGGGGCCTCTAAAAATGTATAAGCCTGTGAAGTGTCCAATACAGGGTCCACACCCTAAAAATAGAAAGAATCAACGAACTAACTCTTTGGCCCGGTATTACCAAGTCCAGTTAGCGTTTATCCGAGAGTTGGTGAAAACGAATAGCTTAGGTAACCATGGTAAAAAAAACTCTCAACTGCCAGTTAAAGCCATTCCCATGTCGGTAATTCTGACACTTCGTTTTCGTTTACTTTACAAATGATGTTTTTACACACGGTATAGACCTATTGTGTCCATTCAGTTATGACAGCAATATAGGAACTATAGGGCAACGTCACAGGAAATGAAAAATTATTTAGAATTCAAAAAAAGCATTACAAACACTAACTGGAGGACTTATAAAGTATACAAGAAGTGAAATAAAAACAACCTATTCAGAACACGAAATTGAAAATAATAGAATAATTCGCAGCTGAAATCATAGTTGTAATAAATAATAATACGGACAATTATAATGCCAATACAGCTATGAAATGAAAAAAATGTACATCAATCGGACACATCGAATATATTGGGCATACACAAAGTTCTGATCGTTGTCGAAATGTATTATCTCTTTCCGCCAGTAGACCTGAATCATGAACGCAAATAGAGCAATGAACAAAAGCCCAACTCATGTAAAAAATACAATCACACTCTATGGAAAATATATCCGAATTTCGGAGCTACGCTACATTTTGTACATTTTAATATTCTACATGTAAATATTACAAATCAGCCCTGTAATAAGTCCAACTCCCTCAGACATGAGAGAGCACCCTACAATAGATTTTATTCGGCGCACGAGACAATAAATGAGACGGGTAGATCAGTCACTAGCGAGCCGAAACGTCATTGAGAAGACCGCGGGGTTCGATTCCCGCCATGGTCGACGGTCCTCAGGATTCTTTTTCGTGGTTTCAATCCGCTTCTTAGGCCACGAACACATGCTACCTATACTGTTCAGAACACATTATAAAATAATCTTTCATCTATAGTCATTTGTTTACCTTATTAATCATTCACCGACGCAAATACATCTTCGATCTTTAAAATGCGTCGTCAAACCCAATGCCGATGAATACATAATATAAGAGATTATAATATGCACTGATTAACTTTAGTTGTGTCCATTATGAAAATATTAAATACTTAATTCAAGATTTAACGATGAATTAAATTATCGTGTACGTTACTATGACATTTTTCTGATTTTTCAAAATCCCTCGTTCTTTTTAGTTTTCGATAATTTTGTATTCATAAGTCATACTTGTAATACAACTAATATATATTTACATACATGCTTATAGGTATGTACTCTACTTCGAAATGCTTCATTGGATTTATAGGCCTACTACAAAAATGAATGTATTCTCAATCTTATTAACATTTGGGTAAAACTATAAGCAATGTTTACTATTTCGCTCTGTAAAATGTACCAAAGTACAGCATCTCGCATCCCAAACGATAACCAGTAACGACGACCCAACCTTGGGC
The DNA here is from genome assembly GCA_907164805.1 of Brachyptera putata. Taxonomy (NCBI): domain Eukaryota; kingdom Metazoa; phylum Arthropoda; class Insecta; order Plecoptera; family Taeniopterygidae; genus Brachyptera; species Brachyptera putata. The sequence goes on along the minus strand of OU015468.1, from coordinate 11,470,947 downwards.
CGGACCAGTAATATAATATTGAATAAAGACCCAAAATAATTAGTCCACAATTTGCGTTGTGCTCATTGTTTTTTTTTCAACATTACATGATTGCTGCATGAACCAAATGTCCGAACCTACAGTTCCTCTCGTACTGTGCAGGATTACCATAGCAGCAACTGTAGTCATACTAACAATTAGGTAGATTGTGCGGTGAGAACAGAACCATGCTTTTTGCGGTGCTCGAACCCGGGCCCTACTTGACTGTAGCAGTGTCTGTCGTGTTCGTTGTGCTAATCTATGATCTTACTTATTGATAGCAAATAATAGTGATAAAATATGCATAATGGGCCATACTGAATGATCGTACAGCTCTAAGATGTGATGAACTGAAGTTCCCAATGAAACGGGGATGTAAGCAACAAAGTAATGCACGGCATTTGACAGTGTGTTATTATCGACACGACGTATTGAAAATGATGATCGAGTTACACTTGAGTATAGCTCATAATCATTACAATCTCTCAAACTCATATAATAATAATAATGATAATATAACTTGAATATTTGTATCTACTATGTCAATCAGTCTTGAGTATCAGCCATGTCTCATTACCACTGACATTCGGTATAATCTTTATATAACCACGCATATAAGTCTATATGGACCTTATACATATTCTGCATGTATTATAATATAATGTTATGGTAAAACGAAGTGTTTTAACTTCTGACTTTTAATTATAATTATGACGGTGTGGAAAATAAGATGATCGATGGGTGTAAACTGTAAAGACTCAAGAAAATTATACCAGTTTATTATTAAGGTATAGTATTCACGTGTCGATCTAGAGGTTAATTTCAAAACGCTCTTCACACGATGTGTTTAAATGAGGAAAACTAATTCTCACAATTAGAAATATGTTGTTAAAACTAATGTAGTACAATGAGGAAGCATATTATGTATTGACTAATCTCTTGATAAATTAAACGAAAATAATATACATAGGGCCTACATCTTTTCTACAATGCCAGCTAATCTAAAAGTTATTCTAGAAATTTGCTTCAGATCATAATAATCAGTAGGCCAAGTTAAAAAGGTACTCTGATATTTTTATTATTTGTAAGTCAAGTCTTGATGCTCAAAATGTTTAGTCTACAATAAAATGATGTCCAAAATGGTAGACCAACTGGATATCATACATATATAAGATATGATGATCTACATATTATATAATTCAGTACGTTACAATTAAAAGGAAATACGTTACAGACATTCAAACTATGTGACATTCAAACTAGCTGTATGCGTATGTGCCCAATGTTATGGAACTTTTGTATTGTGGCAATTTTTCACAATTCAGGCAATAATTTGTTACATTTTTATCACGGATTGCGCATTATAAAACAAGGGACTATTATTCAGTTTTGGTTTCATCCTAACACATTAATTTTTTCAAGTATATTACTTGATTTAGTCTTCTCTTCATTTTTAAGTCGTGTGAGTGTGAGTGAATAGTTTTTTGGTCAACACGCTTGAACTATACTTTTCAGAAAAATCAATACGAATTCCAAAAAAATCCCATAAGAATATCTCAGAAGTGAAATTTGTAATAAAATCTTCGAAAAATTATAACATTATCTGTATGCAAACTCAAGAATGATACACACTTATACACATTTTTATACTAATCACGCATTGTTGTACTAAACTTGTCACCGAAACTTCATTATCGAAGATGGGAATTAATTAATTCAGTGTAACCTGCAAATAACAAACTGCCCGGATAATATAGCAATGCAAACTTAGTTGCCAAGTACAGAAAGGTAAAACTCTTACCCAATGCATCCCTGTTCGGTGGACGGCTAGATGATCGGCCGACTCATACACTCCCATCAGGTTCGGGTGGCTTCTTTTACCGCCGTCGTCGCCGCCGCCGCCGCCTCCGACCACCATACACAAAGCCAGAGCGTAGCGCTTAATCGGCCCGCCGTCGGGGGCGCAGTCGTTGACGCTCGCGACGTGTCAACGGCACGTCAGGATAGCGCCTCACTTACTAGACACCAATTCGTTCATCTAGTAATATTCGCTGAACTTGTACACTCAGGTAGAGAATAACACTTATTGTATGTGAGTACGGTAGTCACTTGTCAGTAGACGTCTCTTCAAATTGAAAATCCCATTGAAAGGTAATAACGGAATATGTTATTGTAGATGTTCATATTTGTTTCGAGGAGCCCTATAAGTAAAATTCGTTTTCCCGGAAATAAATCCCGTGGAACATTTACAATAAGAGAACCAAGTTTGAGACTCTAGCCTGTAGTGTAGTATAACAGCAACAAATGCAATAGGTACCAACTTGTTTCTAGTTTTTAAATATGGGTCTCTGAAACACGCGAGTTACAACTCGTGTAATTTAAATGATAATATATAACATACAGTGACACGATAAAACGATAGTTTAAATGTTTAAATACGTTCTAAGAATTGAATACATCGTAGCGTCACTGAAAAAGAAAGAGAAAAAAATAAGAAGAGTTTTCGAAATAATTTTTTTCTTCGAAGAGTGTTTAGTCGAAGAAAAAAGGTTTTGTCACGGAAGGCTAAAGACACGTCTCGAGGTTTTGTTTATTATGGAATGGAAGACGAAGATTTCAACACACACGCACAACAATCGGTTTGTTTGATCATTTATAATAGAAGTTCACAAAATTAAATTCTAGTTTTGTCTGCGATGAGACCGGAAATCATATGAGGCGCCACTTCACCATGATTTGCTTGTCTTTGATTCAAGAAAAACAATCATGAACTCATGTTATATGTCTTTATATCGTACCGCTCCTTGTGCGGGCTATCAAAATATTGTTTACATGTATTCAAGTCCGTACAAAAATGTTTATTTTAAGTAAACCGAAAAAAGAAATGTTTCAATTTGACGCACGCGTAGAAATGCACTTTTCTGTCACTGACAATAGCAATTACTTATCATATCCACAAGCACACATCAATACGAATGCTAACTTGCAAAGTGGTATTCTTGTTAATCAAATATATGTCCCGTGTGCATGAAATTTGTCGTTAATTGCCGTCGACTAATTCTACAGGTGTCACTGAAGTATGATAATTCCATGCACCCATGAGGTAGGCTAACGCGCATGACCGTGGTGCCTCCCGTTCGAAACCAACCAACAAATACGACTGAGTCAAGTCGACATGATGAACCGACAGCAGTGCTTGCTGCGCTAGTCGTCGGCCGATCGGGGTACTAGTGGAGGTCGCCCCCCATGTGGGTGTGAGAAGATTGCAAATCTGGGCGGGGAGGAGGAGGGGAGGGTGGGGGGTCATTGAATGGGCACCCTTTGCTAGGAACCTGTAGAGAGGGGAGGGAGATCTTGAGAGTGGGGAATAGAACATTTACCTCCCTGGATTTCACTTAGCACTGAGGGGTCATTGATGAGAATTAAGTCTTATGGTGCATATTCTCGGTGTAGGTACATGTATTATCTCTTTATTTTATCGATCTTAGTCATCATGTCTGCTGCTGGTTCCGTCTGCGGTATTACCATATTTTAAGATATATGGCTTTGAAACAATCGAATGTCGATATTTTATAGTAGGACTTACCCACCGACCCTATAACTAATGGCATTTACAATTACAATTATCACCCTAACTATAATAGCATACATTACAATTTTTACAGTCAAAATTGAGCTGAAACAATTCTCCAACACCTGAATTAAAATTTGTTGATATATGGGATACATGTATCCAAAAAATATCGTGTCATCTCGAAAACCGATTAAGTTTACTTCGGTGGTGTACAATGATAAAAAATTGTGCATTCCTGAATTATCACAAAAAGTGTCAATTGTTGAATGAATTTATTATTACGTGCAAATACACACAACAGTTCACAAACAATAAAAAATATTAAAAAAAAAATAAATAATAATAAACAACTATAGGCTACTGTTGGTATTACTTATACTAGACGCTCGTTTTCAGCTTTTTATATTGCTTCCAAATAGATTTAAAAATTTAAATACATACAAAATTGACGAATGGAAATTCTTCATCCAACATATTTCTTTTGAAAGCGGGATGCGAATAAAAATGTTCGTTATTAGCTAGAATTCAGTTTTTTGTAAAATTGTTACATGATTGTTGATTGAATAATTTATTGGTGACTATTAGTTTGATTCAATGTTTGCTTATACGTTACACTAACGTATCAAACTATTAATTGTGTTAATGAACGTTTCAATCTTGCATAGATTCATCATAATACTACTCCTGACTGTCAAGAAACTATACCTCCACGAAAACGAACACGTTTCACCGGTAAGAATAGAGGGCTCCGACTGTAACGTCATGAATTAATTATAAGTGTATATAATACTATTTTGCACAGTAAATTCGAGTAAGTTTTGGTCTAGACGAGATGTTATTTATAAAATGAACCAATTATATCCGTGATGAGATTAGAATGATTAGAGTAATTATGATTGAGCGAAGAGCAAAAGAGCAATATACTAAATATATATTTCTATATACAACCAGATAAGAGTTTCATATATTTAATTAACTTTTTGAATTTTAAAAATTAATTTGAATTTTAATTAAATAATTACTACAAAAATTGACATTTGAATGGAAAATATCCACTAGTTGTTATGTTACCCTCACACGATAGAATTGGGGAGTGATTGTGAAATTGCCGCTTGTACATGGCTCTCCGAAAAGAAATTTTGGTCAAACATTCCCCCATAAAGTGAAGACGTTTTCCTTTTTTCGTAAATACGAGGCCATACTAGTTTTCACAAAATATTACTTCACCGGTAAGGCGGTATAATTGTTTTTCTCCTTGTAAATTGCTATCTTGATTTATATTCACAAGTATAAGAATAAAACCATTCATGCAATGCTGTTGTGGGTCTCGTGTGTGGCCTAATCATAGTCCGCATCAACGTACTTCCAGTACTATAATTTATGCGAATTAACTGAATTGAACTCCGTATTTTTTATGTCCGTTAGTTGATATGGATGACAATCTATCAAGTTATTCAATCTTTTCAGCGTATTCACTCCCAAAACTCATAAATGCAATCGAAAGAATGGCTAAATTCAAATTATTATCTACGGGGCCATTTGATTCTTGCCGTTTCGTTCTCATAATTCATTTGTAGTCGCACATGCAGCGCAGTGGTTAACACGCTAGCTTCATGTGATCCGGGAGACGAGGGGAATTCCGAACCCAGTTCGATCCCCGCCGCCGACCATCTTTACAGAGGTTTTTCATGGTTTCCCTCTGTAGCCTAGGCGAATGCCGGGATGGTTCCTACAATAAGTCGGCCATGACCGCTTCCTTTCTTCCCACTATCCTTCCCATTATCCAAGAACCTTCATCTCATCATCCCATCATCTCATTAATCATCCATCCAATCACAATCATCCATTAGATCTCAGTTATCATAATAGTGCGTCGTTAAAACCCAAAATAGAAAAAAAAAAATCATTACCCATGATATAATGTATAATTCAACCCTGCTTCTTGCTTCAGTCAAGTTAGCAAGTCAGTTTCTGTGAATTACCGAATGATTATTTGTCATTTATTCATTGTTTAGTTGTGTCATTTACTAATGCCTAGAAATTGAGGTACAGAAAAATATCAGTTCTACCATTTATGTACTTATCCTCTTCTACTGAGTGAAGCACGGTCATTCCAAGCAGCAGGAAATGCATATCAAAATACAAATTGAGCAGAAACTGCAAACTGTATATAGTAAAACAGTAAATCCAAGTATGTCATTGTAAGTACCGCACCTTGACTCGAAAGAGCCACGCAGGTGGGGGTGGTAATGCAGACATCTTATTACTACCTAAGCGAGGTGTCAGCTGGCGTTATAGTTTCATTCAACCCCTGGAGAGTCTAAAACGGTACTTGACGTCTACCCCTACGACTCACTCACTTGTCTGTCACTGACGCAAATAGTTGTACTATCGTTGTAGTGACCAGTCTGAGACTAGGGGTAGGACTCATTCATAACTGTTTCATAACTGTAAACTGTCAGAAAAAAAAATAAAAAAATGACTTCATGCTATATAGGCTTGTCGCGAGAACTCATTCATGGTGCTGTAAGGTATTATTAGGAAAAAGCTACGGTCAGATGTTGGTAAAAGGAGGATGAATGGCAAATACTGAGACCATTTTGAGAATGTACATTATGAATATGCTCAGACTGAACTATTGGACGCATTGAAATAACATTATGAAATAACATTTAAGGCGTCCCCTGCAGTCTCCAGACGGCAAAAATTCCCATCAGAGTGATTATTTGTGAACATATTGTGAATGATTATTATGGATCGACACTATTTTATAAAGTACTTCTCAATCATCAGGAAAGTCACTACGATTGTTCATGCTTTAGTTGACACTGAAGATGGTCACAAGACATTCATATCGCGTTAAATATATAATTTCATTACTTCTCGAGGTATTTTATCATGTATGGTATCGATATGTTAGTAAAACAACTGCCTTTGGGCTAGAATAAAATTTAAAAGTTCAACCATATGCGCTTGGCATAACAGACTAGGGAGAGTGACACCATTTTTCGGAACTATTTATTGTTATCAAAACGATTTTAGGCATGCTGATGAAATTAAGTTTATATTGTAGAGGAAGGTTTGCTCAGCCAATGTATCAAATTGTCGTCTTCATTTAACTATGGTTTTGTTGTAGGCCTATATGCAACGGTTTGATCTATTTTCCAACTAGTTTTTCCAACTTTTTCTCGGAATGTTCAACTTTTCTTTCTATTTCAAATTTCTAACATACCATTTCAATACTGATACATCAATAAATAAGAAAACAATTGGCTACATTTTCGTGGGTGGGTTCTCCTTAACCCGTTTCTGATCTCAATATATGTAATCTGCAAGTTATATGTTATCTGTATGTATATAACCTTATTCAACTCATTGTGAAAAATTAACCATTTTTCGTCTTTATACGGAGAAGTATAGCACGTGAGGTGTTATAGAACATTTTTGAATGTAGGTCGAAGCAAAGTCTGATCTGAAGCTTACAGGCTCGCCTCTGCTTGTTTGTTTATTTGCATTTGCGTGTTTATTTGTACGCGGTGCACAGGTCAAACAAATTGATTGGTCGAGTGTCGACGTGAAAGTTTGTAAATACAATATCGAACCTAACCAAATAGGACTGTATTTATTGAAAACAAATGAGTCTATTATTGTTTTTATAGAAACAAATAATTAAATCTGATCGATTCTCGCACTGAAAATTCGGTGGGAGATTTGTCAGTGAAACATTTCACATGAATCTATTTTTACTAGTTGAATTAATTATAATTTCACGTTCTTAGAATGTTTTATCAATCAAGAGAACTGTTTAGAAACTTCAATCACATTGTAAGAAATTATTGATTTTTAATAATTTTTAATCACTAATCCAATTCCAAATTAGTCTCATAATTATTCTTATTTTAGGAAGTCTTCTGGGAAACAGCTACTATCATGATCCAGATTCAAAATTGTCGGATTATTGTAATTATAATAATTATCAAATTGATTGATACATATTAGTTCATGCACCAGTAATATAACGCAAAATATGGAGTACAAAAATAAAATAATTTTTTTATTGACGTTACCCATAATTACACGTGTTTATAACACAATATTACATATAACACGTGGTACTTCATAACGAATTTGATTATAGGTACACTGGATTACATTCGAACACAGAAAATCCTCGGTTCTGATCGAGCACTTGTTGCTGACAATAAACACTGTGCCAAGAGTCGTTCCGGTCAAGTAATCAGCTGGTGTCTGTCAAACACCTGTCACTCGTTTCACTTTCATTAACAATACAGTTCATCACCAAGACATTCTGACGTCATAGCTCAGAAACGACAAAAACCGCGTGAGAAAATGAAACAAATCGAAGATTATTTAGATATAGATCAATTACCAATTATTATCTACATTTTTTAGTAGATACAAGAAATGGAAATAATAACGACTATTTTTATTCAAAGCAGACTACTCGGCATTCAGTAGCAGCTGGTATATAAAAGGTTTTCGTTCATAAATTAAATGCATTTGCAATTAGTTTTAGCTTATATATAACTGAATACACATCTAACCCCGAGTTTCTAAAAGTCATAAGTAAGAGATTACTTATTCACAGATTACGTATTTTTGTCACGCGATTTGTCGTAGAATGAGTCAGTAACAACTTGAGTCTATGTATTCCGAGAAGAAGTGGAAATTTGGTATTCGATTACTAAAAAACGATTGGCAATTGTTTTGTATGACCCAATAGTTGCTGTCATTTTCCACATGAATAAAAAATGTTCCACATGAACCAATTAAATTGATTGTGTCTTTACGAAAAGTTTGTGAATCTTTGTATCTAGAACGGTTCCCACACGGGCACAGCTTAATACAATATAATATAGAAGCAATTGATTCTTATAATGAAATGAAAAAAATAAATTGAAAAAATATGTAGGCCTAGATATTTTGTTAGAATTCATAGATTTGTGTTATCAAATGTCGTCATGCATATCAGGAGCTATAAATTACGTAGATATTAAATTGGCAAATATTTTAATAACAATTTGATAAAACAATAGACATCCAAAAGTGAATATTGTAACAGATTGATAATACAATGAGAAAATTTTGAAGAAAACAATCACTGTAATATTCTATAAAAATCTGTTCAAATCGCTTTTAAATATAACAAACTGAAAACTCCCTCAGTTGACTAGACAAAAGTGTACTAAAAGCCTTGATAGTATACGTAACTAAAGTGAAGCAATAAGACATATGTTATTGGCGTCACCTGCCGCCACTTTACATAAGCAAGGAAGTGATCCCTCACTCACTGCGTGCAGTTCTGTCCTGCATCACAACAATAGGCGCCTTATACCCCCGACTGAGGTGGACACTGTCGCGCCTATATAGCCACCCGCTGATTTCACCGGACTTCTGCTAAATACTATTGTATTTGAAAACGTGTTTTGTAGTTTTATGTATTTCTATCTTTCTATTCACAGTTTCAACCAAACCATTGCGACAGAAAAAAAAATGGAAAATATTTAGCATGCTGAGAGAGAGCCGTGATATAAATTGTAGTTATCGGCTATTTTTAATTTGAATACTATTATTGATTCACTTAAATAACAAAACTTTCATTGATGCGAGGCAAACCATTGAATACAGCTAACAAGTGATGCTCACCACACAATTTAACAAGTGATGCTCACATAGTTATAAAAATTGTTGTTTATATTTAGCTGATCTGATAACCGGCACATGCAGCGTAGTGGTTAGCACGCTCGCTTCATGTGATCCGGCAGGCGAGGGGAATTCCGAACCCAGTTCGATCCCCGCCGCCGACCGTCTTTACAGAGGTCTTTCATGGTTTCCCTCTGTAGTCCAGGCTAATGCTGTGACGGTTCCCACAATAAGTCGGCCATGACCGCTTCCTTCCCACTATCCTCCCGATTACCCAAGAACCTTCATCTCATCATCCCATCATCTCATTAATCATCCATCCGACGCCATTAGATCTCCGCTATCATAACAGTGCGTCGTTAAACCCAATATATAAAAAAAAAAACTGATCTGATATAGGTAAAGACGATGCTACGTGCAAGAGATGCTTGAACATATTCCATTTTCCTGGGTATAGTTTTTTTTAAAAGATCTATCATTCTCTAACAAGTGAAGATAACAAATTGACACCATTAATTCTGTAGTAAAAAAAGGGAAACCCATGGAAAATCTTGAATATTCTCTCGTAGTATAAAATCAGCTTTCTAAAAATGTATTTCATAACGAAAAAGCTTCATGATTATCTGCAACAATATGCATATCTATGACATATTATATAGTTAGAAATATATAGAAGAAATAAGTGTCCCTCCCAAACCCTTCGCCTACCCCTCAAGGTTAGAGCACGCTTTAAAGCACCGAAAATTCTTATATTTGAAAAACACAAATGATAGTTTTATTTATTTCAAGTCTACTATTCATTGGTCTACGACTTTGAATTTATTAGTTCAGTCAATTTAGATTTTTTTTTTCAAAAAAATATATGGGTTCGATGATTTTTTATCATATCGTACCATAGTACTTTTCTACAAGATACAACGACAAATGTACATTTACTTGAAGCTCTACACAAAAGCGGCAATGTTATACGGGAGTACGAATGAGGTGATTTGAATCTTTGGAGCACAATGTCTTATACTAGACTCCTGCCCACGTTCAACGGTGGCTTCAGTTTCTGAAGCGGTGCCTCAGGTGACTGAACGACCGAGGGCGGCTAGCACATTGTGTGCCGGCTATGAATGAAAATGGTTCATCGCAGTCGATCGTGAAAACAAATCAAATTTTAAATTAAAAAAATATATATTCACAATCTCGGCGAAATGTGTATCTGAAATAAATCCTCAAGGAATTAATTATAGATCATATAAAATAAAAACCTAGTATAGCGTGCAAAACTAAAATAACGCAATCATGCTCGATCTCTGGTTTCATAGCAGCTAATCTGCTTATCTCACGCATGCGTACTGTCACTAATCATGTTTGATAACCGTGATTGATAAAACTTGCGCTAATCCGTGACAGATTTTTACAACTTGATTCGTATTAATGCCCTTGTGTCGCGTGCCACCTACCCCCCCCCCCTCTCCTTTATTTACACCACCCTAATTCCCCCCCCCCCCCCTTCTCCCCACTCTTATTGTATAACACGACCCGAATTACGTACACTCAGTTCAGCGATAGAAGGCTGCAGTTTTGCAACAAAAAAATCAAATAAAACTGAACTTTCAACATGTTTGTACATTGTGTATGTGTGTTTTCCTACTTCAGATCATATATTTAATTATATTGTCGCAATAAAATATGAGGTTAACATGACCAAATGACAAACAATGATATCTTGCTGGCTTGTGGCATTCAGTCACTTCTTCAAATGACGATAAACGTAATGCGAGTTACACATGAATACGTTGAAAGTGTTTGAATTAACTGACTGTTATATCAAGTTCTGCGTTAGTTTGTGAAATTATTTGTGTAAAAAGTTGCATTGTTGATTATTGAGTGGATATAGTATATCAATATCGTGGTGATAACCAATGATTACTTTTCAATTTTTGAAGTAATCAAATCATTATTCAGTGAGAACACAGATTTTTTAAATATCTATATCAAATGTACAAAATGTACAAAATACTAAGACAGTCACTGGTTCGACTGCTGTAGGTATGTGATTTTGTGAATAATTAAGCATCATTAAAAAATGTAAAATACAGGGAATAAATAACGAAGTATCTAGGCCTAAATGAATAACTGAATATATATATATATATATATATATATATATATATATATATATATATATATATATATATATAGAGAGAGAGAGAGAGAGAGAGAGAGAGAGAGAGAGAGAGAGAGAGATGAATGAGATGTATAGAATGAATGAATGAATCAGTCAATCGATAAATTAATTATGTATGCAATTAATACATAAATGAATGAGTTAATGAATGAGCAAATGAATGAATAGAAAACATAAATCAATAAATCGATGAATCAATGAAAACATTATTAATTGAATTTATAAATTAATAAATGAATGAATGAATAGATGAGTATATCAATGAAGCAATAAATACATTATTGAATACGTGAACAAATTAAATGAATGAATGAATAAATAAATAAAAATGAGAAATTATAGAAATTTAGTATAATTGTTTATACATCTATACCAACGAGAAATTCATTTCCTTACCATTCGATTTTGAATAAAGTATCACATCTATATGAGGCATTGAAAACGTACAATTATAAATTATAGATTATATCTACAAGGGTCATCAAAGTTCGTGGTTTTATACATAGATAAGCCCTACATCTGCAGTATGGTAATAGTATAATATATAACCTTTGACCACCCCTGTTGATATCATAGGTTAAGAATTCCAGTAGACCACAGTATAAAAAAACATGAGTAATATATAATGTTTCTTATTGACATTAACCTTATAAGTACCACATTTCATGAGATGTTTTCTTCAAATTAGAATTGGACGTATTGACATACGAATAAGCATTGAGATTCAGTTTGTAACTTCAACTTTCATAGTAAAATCTGAATATGTAAACTCCATTAAACTACACAACAGTCCTTGGAGCAGGTTTTACGGAACATGGTCAAGTGTTATTCCCCTAACTATCAATTAAGGTACTAAAATAGGATGCGTAACTAGAAATGGTGATAGCATGTTAATCCGTTTACTATCGCTTAATCCACTATTAACAATTAGTTGATTAAGCCGGACCATCTATACTAACCCAGTCCTAAATATATATATATATATATATATATATATATATATATATATATATATATATATGTGTGTGTGTGTATATGTATATGTATATGTATATGTATATGTATATGTATATGTATATAAGTATGGGATCGAGGCTCAAAAGGAATGAAAAAAAAGGGTAGAGAATGAAAGCGTATTCAAGATTCAAGTGGTAAAGAAAATGTCAGAGAATGAAGTAGACTATGACAAAGAGTTACTCAAGGAAGGTGATTAATGTATAAAGTAAAATAAAGAAAAAATATGTAGTTATCACATACTGGGTGAAAAGAAAATTATTTATTTATTATTGCTGTTTATCTCAACGATTAATGACCACGAAGGTTCAACTAATTATAGATTTGGAATTGTAATAACCAAAAGTGAAAATGAGTAATCAAATTATTGCAATCAAATGAAAACCCTGAGAAGTGATAACAACGATAGTGATTAATTAATTAATGCAGAACCATTTGAGTGAATTGATATCAAACTGATGAAAAAAATCAAACTATATTATCCCGTTTCTCCATGAACCGGTCATACGATTTAAAACGCTCGTGGAGTGCAAAAAAAAATGGAAATTCTGAAACTTGCCAAAGTTGATGTTCACACTAATGAGAATGTCCATCAGATGATTAAAATTTCCATAAGTCTTGGCAATACTGATTTATATCAAATCCCATAAATTTTTTTTAACATTTGGCATCAAAAACGTTAATTTTTTAGACGGATAAAACTTCTGTGAATTATAATTATCTGATGGCATGCCTATTATTTTTAACAATATAACTTCTGCAGGTTTTAAATTTGTAAAATCTTTTTTGTGGAATTCCTGTATGCCACGACCATTTCTGACCATTTTGCCGGTACATGGAGAATTAAAAATAGTATTACTTAAAATTGTATTATTATTAGTTAAAATTCGTATTAGTAACTTACAATAATAATAAAGATTCTGAGTCAAAAATGTTCTACTGTATACTTTATATTTCAATCGGTTCTCATTATTACTTGAAAAAGAATAATACTCATTTTCAACATCCGTTCACTTATTTATATCTGTATCTTATATATCTCTATATGTAAGCATGTATCCTATATCTCTTCATATAGGGTTTTCCATCAAGTTTCCTGCAAAATCATAGACACAAACATGGCTGACAGCACATTGTATTTTAACATAAAATTACTATAAAATATAATGGTATGCATTTTTCCTATCAGTCCCAATCTGTATATTAGCTCTCATCAATCACAAAAGGCGTATATAAGTAACTTAATCAATTCATCCTTGTGAGTTCTCTTTCTCTTTCTTTCTATCCTCTGTTAAGGCGATGTGCATGTGCACAAGTAGCTGCAAATGACACCCACCGGGTCACAATCCAAGACTATCCGATCGCATTATCAAGAATAACAACAACAACGTGTTGCATCTCGGTTACAGGCGTAAGTTATTATTATTATTTGTATACATACGTATGATTATTGTTATATGCCAGGCCAATTACAAGGTTTCTATCACGTGAGAAAAAAATATATGATAGGTCTATAGTAATTTTATGTACATTGTTTAATGGATGGGATGTATTAATAATGAGATTTTTCTGCAAAATGTTTGCTATGCTTATTAGTTAATGCTATTGAATTGTAAATTAGCTGTCTCAGGTGTTTATAATAGGTTTGTAATTGTAGTTGCAGATCTCTATATTTACTGCATAACAGGTAAAATTACATATAAATTAGAGCTAGGAGCACGCTTTGGTATATCAAACAAGTTATCTAATTAATTTTAATCCATAACCTATCAAATGCCAAGGTGTAATATAGTTAATAGTTGTGTATTTGCGCAGTAGAGCATCGGAAGTAAAGTGCACATGCATGGGCATTGAAGCAAACTATGGAACTTGGACTATTATATAAGCTAGGGGTTTCCAGTGTTCACATACATTTACTGTGCTGAGTCGTGAAAAGACTTAAAATTATAGGGTCAGCTTCAAAACAGTATGCGTATACTCACTGTACAATGTTTTCAAGTTTCAAAGTAGACTTTTACTCACGTCACGAAGTTACAAAGTTACAGAATTCCTGGACGTGTGTAATAGACTTATAATATTTGTAGCACGCATTAAGTTAAATAAATTAAGTTACAAAGTACAATACAAAATTACTGAATCACAAGTGGACGATGTATAGCCATACATATAGCCAACAAACAAACTCTAAAATACTATCATTACAATAATTTGATTGATATATTTATGTGTTCAAAAATCAATCATCTTATTTTAGATCAACACAATCTTATTCACAGGTCATCAGATTCTCCTATCGTCATCCAAACACCCGAGCGAGAACAGTTAGCCTCTCTGAAAGTTGGAGAAAACAAATAAAACAAATATTATGGAAGATCTTAGTGATAACGAATTTAAACTGTCAATTGGAGCTTCTGCCTTATTGTAGGTAATTTCGGCAGTTGGGAGGATTGATCACAATCTTCATAATTATAAGTGTGAGTCATTATATGTCATGCAATATAATTTTTACAGATGTTTAAATGTTTTCCTATTCTGTGAATCTTTCTCGATCTATACTCATTTGTTATTAATAATTATCTTTCAATCACGGAAGTAATTTCGAATACATTCTCTTAAATACGTTTTAAGACCAAATCAATTAATCTGTTGTATGTTTTCACAATTTTCGTAGTATAATGATGGTGGGGTAGAAGGGATGGTTTACTTTGAGTTGTTTTCCGGTTCCTTTACATTTTCAAATAAAGCTCCAGTACGACACATAGGCCCTACTTACATTTAAAAAACTATGCCAGTGAAATAATGTTCAACCATGTTCGTTTCTGAATTTATCTCAAGCAGATACATTTATATGAAATCAAAATTATAATCCCAATAAGATATGATAATCGTTCTGTCTGTGTGAAATTCATCCTATTTTATTGAAATCACATTCTTAAATCAAAATTTGTCACTCTAAATATATTCAGAAATGAACCAGAGTAAAGGGTGAACAAACTTCATACTCAGCAATAACATTCTCGTTCTCTAATAAATGTATAGGCATGTAGCCGGGATGGAGCTAAATATCCATATTTCTCATCCGTTCACATGATTTTAAATAATAATATTCTACAGTTCACTTTCCCACAAAGTTGTTATTATATTATAATGATAGAATTAAAATTTTATAAATAACAAATTGAAATTCCGGTCATGAGTATAAGCATACGGAAATTGGACCAACTTATACTAGCAACACGGAAACTGCTGACCAATAATTATTATCAATTATCAATCATCTACTTGTATTCTACTGTGTAATAATACTGCAGCAAGGTGATTAAAGTACATCTACCAATTGTTATTTGCCGACCAATTGCCTACTATTATTGCCAGCAAGCGATCATTATCCGAGTTGGCATGGACCTATTAAACTAGATGCCACAAAAATCTATGTATTACTGGCAAAATGGGTAACTATATAGTGATAATGATTTCTCAAGACGGGATTTACTATTATAAACCATCTTACAACTTTCAGAATTGTCAAATACTTCAAACTGCATTGACTTTCTCTTCAAGTGTCGAAGTTTTTCTACTCATTTGGATACGACCGTCTTTATTCGTAGGACCACTTTTGTATGTGGTAGTACATGCAAGTGCAAGTAATAAGTTATTATCGTATATTCTAAAACTATCCACCGAATGTATTCACAGGCAGGTCACAGCGACCTACCAAGCTGCAATATTTTGTAATATGCATGATTAATTAGTATTATTTTTATTGGGCTTAACGACGCACTGTAATGAGAACTAAGATCTTTTTGCGTGGGATGAATGATTGATCAGTTGATGGGAAGATGAGATGAAAGTCTCGCAGGTAATGGGAAGATTAGCGGAAAGGGGTACAGAAGGAGATCACGAAAAAATGATGTAAAGATGGACGGTATCGAGGATCGAACTAGGGCCCGATATTCTCTTCATCTCCCGCATCAAACGGAGCGAGCGCGTTAAAGCAACTGAACTTAATGTGCTGGTAATATTTATAATAAATATAATAAGCTATGTGCTAGCCTGCCCTAATAATCATCGTATTGCATCTTACTGAACGTTTTGTGTTTAGCTACCCGCAGAATCAACCCTTAAATCCCACGCTGTGATCAGCATAAGGGTTGATCTGATGGTGAATAAAACATTATCAAGAATATAAGGGGGGAGGGGGGAGAGGGTGATAAGGTGGTGAGGGGATTGGTTCCCAGGAGGGAAGTGAACAGAGATGAAACCGATAAGTCACCTTTTCACTCTTAAAACTAATTGTTCTCGATTGAAATTCAATAGACAAAACCTTAAAACTAATTGTTCTCGATTGAAATTCAATAGACAAAATTAGGTATATCGAATAAATCCTCACATGAGGATCGGCAGGCTTAGTATTATCTTCAATCAATATAGAAAATATTATCCCCAACTAGTAATATTTTCCTAGTATCAATATGCTATAGGAAAACGTAGCATATGCGTTGTGAGATGAGATGAGCGAGACTTTCTAATGGAAAGCTATATATAGGCCTATATATATATATATATATATATATATATATATATATATATATATATATATATATATATATATATATATATATACATTGTGCATACATTGTGCATTAAAAAAATCCGTTTGACCAGTGAAGAGCGAACAAAAAACCTACAAAATGTTCGTTTTTTTCCAGTACGTTAAAACCAAGTCTTCGCTTCGCTCATCTAATGATGAGGTCTAGGTTTTATTCTTCGAATTGGAAGAGAATGTACCAAAAGAGGATTGAGAGAAGATGCATTATTTAGAAAATATAGCAACTGGACTTCAATGTGTGGAGGTTTTACTTCATCGTTCTTTGTTCTTATAAATGGTATTTATGGGAAAACATTCAATATTGGAAAAATATTCAATCATTGGATGAGCGAAGCGAAGACTCAATTTCACTTGACTCGAAAAAAAAGTATACATGTTTTTATTTTTTTTATTATTATTTTTTTTTCTCGCTTTACAGGTTTTATTACACAAGTTTTATTATTCTACAAAAAACAATAAAAGTGCAACACATTTGTCAGCAACGTTCATCAATTCGTTTCCCAATCGATTCCATTTCAAAATATTCGTCCTATCATGTTATTAATCTTAGAAGTCAAGTTCAGGAAGGGGTCTTTGGTATAATTATGTATTTTTTCATCTGTGAAATCTGTATCAATCACTCTGTGAAATACTAGACGCCATATTAGATGAGTGAAGCTAAGTGTCTCTTCGTTGATGACAAATACATATTACATAATATAGTGAGTGTCGTGAGTGGCAAGAGTCTACAGGTAGAGACGGTGGTCTCCGTTTCTGCGACCCATTCAGTCCGAACGGGTACAAGTTAGCCACTGTTTAGGCATAGGAGAACAAAATATGGGAAACTTTATTTACAGAAAGTACAATATAGAATTGTATAATAATCCTATAAAAGACGAATCAACCAATTCGAGAAATAACTTCTCCGTGAATTTAAGTGTTTTGTTCTATCGAGTTCTGAATAATCCCAATCCATTTTCTTATTTTCCTTCATTTTTATATTTTCTTTCTTTCTCTTTCTTTCTTTCTGCCTCTTACTTCATTTTGATTTATTTATTTCTTGTTCTTTATCAAGTACAATTAAACTTGAAAGCTCTGCACTTTGAATACTTGACTATACATTTCAGATGTGCACACATGAATACATATTTTCAAATAACTTGACTCGAATGATTTTTCGTATATAGTTAAAATATAATGACTTTTCATTCGGGCAAGGGATTGATTGCAACTGCGATTTCCTATTACCAGTATAAGATTGATACACTTATTAATATTTGATGTCTAGACAAACAGATGAGTTATGAGGCAACACTTTTTAAATTTGGCAATGATTATACAATATATCCACATATTTTATATAGACGCAATCCTGCGTTCGTAACGATATTCAACCTTCTTACGTCTAAGATACGAATCTTAACGGAAGAGTTGAACTGAGCATGAGCGTGCAACCGAGGTACGAACTATGCCTTCTGAATGCAGCTATCTAGTAGAGCACATCATTCGCACCTGAACATGAACATTTCATAGACAAGCTCATATACTCATCCATCATTCGAAAATTAGGGGGTAATTCCTTGACTTTATACGAACGCCCATTAGTAATTACGTACTTCCGTCTGGCCATACCGGGAAAGACTTAATATGGAATAATATTTCAGACAATTGAAACATTATTAACTGTGTTTATTATGGAAAAAAATTAGAAAATATGTTTTTTTCATGATTATCACAAGTATAAGGGACGATATGATCTATTCTGAAATTGTGAAATAAATCATTTTCCTCACATTTAAATATGTAAGAGATAAAATAATGATGGTAATGTTATTCATTGTTATAGAGCCGGTATTAAATGATGAGTAATTATGAAACATTATAATTTCAAATATATTATTATTATGTAATTATATTCATGATACAGTCCACATAAGAAAGTTGTGATGAGAAAGAGTAAACATTTATCGTGGTCAATGCCAATTGCATTTACGGTCTTGTAGAAACTACTTATTCCGTGGATATATCCATTAGTTGATCTATATAATATCAGTTCTTGGACGCGTATAGGCGAGAGATTTATCTTATAGAAGTAACTTCTTGCCAGTTTCAAGTTTTCACTTTCACTTTTTTGAACTACCCGCAACTCAAGCAAATTGACAGTTTTACGAAATCTCAAGTCAAATACTAACCCTCCAACTATTAGTTAAGGTATACGAACATAACATACGTGACCGACGGTGATCAGATTGATCTGCTATCAGTTCGTAAAACCAGATCTGAATTAAATATCTTCTCATAAATTTAATTCTGCATATCGATTCAATATTTTAAGAAATGATCAAATGGATTCCAAAAATAATTCATATCCGTTGGAAAAATCTTATAAAGCTATAGGATTTCACTCCAATCCAAGAATACAAGCCGGTATATTATCGAATTATTTTTTAATAATAATGCCATTGCAATTAAATGATCAAATTTCTGCTCAATCAATGCTAATTAATACAATGACCAATTTGCACCAGAATACGAATTTTACTCCTTCATACACCCTCTACTTCTCACCCACCCTCAAACTCCATCATTCTTTGATCTCTACATAATTCACAGACAGTGTAACTGTTTGTGTCGATTCTCCAAGAATATTCATTGTTCTTTTTGAAATGTAATAATAGTTATAGGGTGATTAAAATCGTCACTTTTCGAAATAAGTCATATTTTGCATATTCACGTATTACTACTAGCTTATGATATACTTTTTTTTTCAAACAATTTTATTTACCGTGAAATACATTTTGACAGCCATCTTGGCTTCCCGCAATATTTTCACGATTTTTGTTCATGTTTGTGAAGGGTATACAAAAGTTCTGAGATGTATGGAGCAGGCATGGAACTATAGTCGGGCATGATCTGATATTAATGAATTGTATCCAAATTTACTTTTATGACTAAGACGTAAGACCTACTTCATGACACAATAATCTATCAATGAGGTCCAAAAGAGTCTAAAGTCAAATCGAATGTGGACGGTTTCGACTCAAAAAGATGTGGAATCATTCTTAGATCCTATATACTAACCTCACTTGATATAAAAATTATAACCAAATTGCAGTTCATTCTAGTACGATCTTCATTAATATAATTCTGGGTGAGTTCACATTTTTTTTTTCGATTTGAGGAAAACAAAACATGTATAATTTCTATAAACTATAAACTCTGTGAACTTTTATAAACTATAATTTCGCTATCATTATTGAATATATTACAAATATAATGATAATGAATATCCTTCACCCTGTTCCAACAAAAGTTGGGTCGTGGGGTGTCAACACCATTAGGGCCTCTCAAATAAACGCCTGCAGGCCAATCCTGTAGTATCATCATCCTCGTCTTTATCCTCTTCTTCACTTTCTTCTTCCATCTCTACTAATATTCGCCATGCTTTCCGTTCTTCCCACAATCTTTCCTCTTTCACATCTTCCCATATACCTCCTCTTCTTCTCACGCTTCCACTCCTCTGATCTCTCCATATTACTCGTGGTCTCTCAGCTTTTCAGCTTTTCTCATACTATTTAGAATTATTTACTGAATATATTCGTTCGGGTTCCATTCTACGCATATGTCCATGTCCATGTCAATAATATCGAACATCCTCACTCAAATCACGTTGATTTCTACGTCATATTGTACATTTTTCACGAACATGTTTGTTTAAATTATGTTGTTGTTTTTTTTGGCGTGAAAAATCAGAGTAGGCCCTACATTTTGAAATGACGTAATTCATATATGAAAATAATTCCATTCACGTCAGTTTTTCATTATTCCTATATCCCCTGCAAGTTGTAGTCGATTATTCAACATAAAGACGCTAAAACTACTATGTTGCCATTTACTAACGACTACTACTTTTGCACTATACTTTTTCACAACTAGTGACAAAAAATTAAAACTCTCATAAACATGGAGATGAGTTTAAATTTTGCAAGCCTTCAACTGAAAACATTGTTGACGATGTGAAGCAAATGCCACAACAATGAGTCAAGTCAGTTGCTCTGGAGCAAGTCTACGGCCCACGTTTGACAGTGACTAAAATAACAATCTTTAGGAAACAACATACTGTCTCTTCTACTTCATGGTGCCTATCAAACCGTATAATGAAACGTGTTCTTTTCACAGCATTGAGATGTAATATATATTATTAATATTGTAATAACGAATTATTATCATATTCCATTCGCCACGGTTGAGCACTAGTTTAAAGTGAATGAATAGTAATCATTGTACTTTCGGCAATTACATTTCCATAACAAAACATCATCCTAGTCTCGAACAATTGCTGCTTATACGTTTAATCGTTTTTGGTAATTCTAAGAACAAGTTACTTATTATGTTGTCTGACTAACTTCTAATTGCAGGGACCATAATGAATTGCCTTCTTCACCTATTGTATAAAACTCTGGTAACAGATATAGTTCACGATAAGAAATGACCGCTTACTTCTAAACTTCCGCTACAAAAAACAAATCTATTCTCACCTTCATCGTCAGACATTCAAGAGACATTCATTATATACAGCAGACTCAACAACGAGCAATCTGGGAATACATATTTTAAAAACAATGTTAGAAAACCGAACTAATTGTTTGAAACCTATGATTAATAAATGTAGGATAACAATTACAAAACTAAATTCTAGCTAAAATTTAAATACTTTTTTAAGTTGTGGTTGGTATCACCTGTACAGTGCCATTAAAACGCCCAGAAGTGCAATTGTACATTGACCCTTTATAAGACAATACTTTGTTATTTATTGCGCCTGTATAATGATTTGTTTTTTGAGTGTCTGGCCATGAATTGAAATCATAATTATAGCCAAGGTGTTCATCAGTCATTCACGAATAATATATTCAGATTATTGTGTCTCGTATAGTAGCTGCGCATTGACATTTTATCTTATATTTGCATGTTGTCTCAAGTTTTGAGTTATCAGAGTATTTAAGGGGAATTTTAAGTAAAAACAACAACTTATGACTTGATTACTAAACTGGCACCCTATAATTAATATGTATTAAGAGCTACAAATGTTAGGCGTATATTTGGGACATTAGCCATTAGGAACAGTTGGAAAATTAGTTCAATAAATCAGTTCGATATAATTTTCTATAAACCAGTAAAACTCTAGAGCTAGAGGAAACTCAAGCGTTGATGGCTGAACATTATAATGAAAATGTCCTCAGCTTTGAATTCTCCAGGTATTGAAAATGCATATTTTTTGTTAATTTCTCAGTAGGGCCTTATTATTAAATTATTTAAAAATATGAATAATCAACACTTACAGAAAATCAAAGGTGAAACGAATGTTTGAAAGAAGTTCAGAGAATTTTTTCCTTCTAACATGGTATACTGTAGGCTTTTTTCAAATTTGTTCGTAAGATGAATACAAGAATTGCTGTCACAAATTGCTGTAAATTGCTGTGAGCTACACAGCTGCCTTCACCTTCTAAGGAGGCCCAATAAATGATTATTCCTGAACAATTAATTTACATATTCAGTAAAATGCGAGTAAAGATTACAAGACAATTCTAAAAAAAAAATCTTAAATACCAATCGAATGAAATGTTATAAGAGTCAAGTAGAGTATGTGCGTATGCTCTATATGAACCATGACAATGTATAAGTACTTGGTCAAATGTAATTATTTAATAATTAATATTCACTGTCTGTTCTCCCTTACAAGTACACAAGCGGAAGTGGAATATTCGATCTCATAAATTGTACCTACATGGCTGTCACTATACGAGCTGTCAAGTCACAAATCAAATGGAGTATTAGTCACAAAACGAGTTATTAACTTATTATTTTATATAACTTACAATTAAATGAAATAATTTATTCTCATCACATTATTTGCTAGTCGAAGTACGCTTGCTAATTAAGCGGCACCATACAGGTACGATTGTTGATTTTTTTTATAAAATTGATATGTTTTACTTCAACGAATAGATGGCCCATATTATACCAATTTCAATCAAATCATTCAAAAATGTTTCTCATTGAAGTAAGTTTAATTCATTCATTGGGCATACACGTTTATAATATTAATATATGTAGTATTCTTACCTTTATCAACTGTAATTTTGGCGATACAGTCTTGTCATTTACTCAAAATAAAAAGGAATTATATTTTTGTTTGAAGTAATCTCATATTTGAGTTTTCCATTCGAGTACACTGATAAAATCTTCTATAAGTGATTTGTTTACACCCAACTTAGAACCTGATACCACTTATAATGTCAACTTTTATTTACTATGCCTTTTTTAAAACTTACTGATTCAGAGATACCTACTTTTTGTTTAAATACCTGTACTTTCCGATTGCAAGCAACAAAATGTTTACATTTATCTATTGTTAAAATGCCGGTATAGTCTGAGCTATTTTATAGCTCCAATTAAATTGAGTAAATTGAAGCTATTTGTGGACCTCATCACTTGATATAGAATATAGTTGACATGAATTTGTATGTATGAATTAGAACTTAATTAAGAGGGCTCATAACTAAAAAGAGCGAAAAATTATCTAAAATTGCATACACAAAAAATAAAAAATTGTACTGACTTCCAGGTGAAAGTTCAGTTGAAATTCAGTCATATCACATCAACATTTTTCATTGAAATATAAAATTTGACATTTTCCTGTAACATCATATATCTTATCAAATAGAAATAACATATTTCTAGTTATTTGTATGCATTTCAGGTTACAAAAATACAAACAGCTAGTTATATGTTCAATGAGTCTTCATAGTTTGGTAAATAAGGGCGGTGCGAATTCTCTCACACTTTTGGTCACTACTGTTTGTTGAACGAAGAGCGAAGTAGTAGCAATTATTATACATGAATTAGCATCTACACACTGTTATACATACGAGATGAGCTTAACTTCTTTGTGAGATTTAACCGTGAGACATGATACTTAAACATGATTCAACTAACGGCTGAATTCTCTCAAATTCGTGTGAATATGAAATTATTATGTAATACACAATAATTATATTTTATTGCTTGAAATCTACTTGAAGGATTGTTAGGTATTTTGGAATGGAATTTTAAAAGCAAACATTTTAGTCCAATTTTCAAGTTCAGATTTTTATTGCGCACTCTCTTCAGTGGTTCTAATAACAATGCTGTTCAACAGAACATTTTTGTTTCATGAAGAATGGAATACATCATCATAGTTCATTCAAAGAACGACGCGGGAATGAAATGAATTGGACGTTTCGAGTCAAATTACATTGCTCATTTTCAAGCTAAAAAAGCTAAAAAGAGAAATTAAAATGTCCAGCCGACATTTAAATAATTTTAATACAACCAACACTTGTGGAAGCCTAAATATATATACATATATATATATATATATATATATATATATATATATATATATATATATATATATATATATATATATATATATATATATGACTTCTTAGATACGATCCAATATCGGAAATGTGGGATGCTTCAGCCGTGTCATAGAAGATACGTCACACAGAAATAACTATGTTAAGACCCTTCTGGATTATCTATGGACTTTATTAAAATTAATATTCAATATAAAATCTATAAAGAACTGTAATTCGTTTTCATTACAATCAGACATTATTATGTTTCTTAAAATGTCATTTTAAACACGTCGCAGCAGTACATATTTTACCGTAACATTTCATAAGATCCCTTGCCACAGCTTGATACCGGTGGAGGTGCCGGGTATTTCCGATTCTTTAAACGGCATGCGACAAAACGGACAGATATGGATGATGATTCGAAATTGAACGTCATTTTTGTTTGGTATCTGCATTTTTTGTTTGGTATCTAAATTTTTCGCGTTTAAATGCAACAGTGTATTCGGCCAATATTGATCTGATTCGAGTAAACATCATACTTGTATATAATTTTACATTGGCTATTAATTCTGTTTTATACCAATTCTAAAAATATAAATATGTATTATTACATTCAGTTCATTATGCAATATTAATGTGTATTATGTATTATGTGCATGAAAAAGTGTTTTATTTTTATCGGATGAACAAAGGTTTTCGTTTCGGTCCAAATAGGCCGTTCCTATATGTTAGTTTGTTTATATGTAGAGGGGATACATTTAACAGGTCACAAGAAAAAACCGCGACACTTTTTCAAGCATTATATACTCATCTTTTATCTTGTAACTTGAACATCTGAAACTTATCCAACTTGAGCAAAGGTCGGTCCCAACCGTAAGTTGACGTCTTTGGTCGGTCCCAAAAACTGTTGAAAATTGATAATTAAAACTTACCCACTCGTTCAAAATGTGACAAATTTTGAGAATGTTTCAATCTTGGAAAAAAAAATCGATATGTTGTAAGGGCTCGAACAATGGACTATGACCAATTGACAATCGTTGACAACGCATGTTGAGTTATTGACAACGTATCACAAGCCTTTTAGATTTAAAACAATCTATAGTTTTCGGTTGGGTTCTTCGTTCTCATCTTTGAACGTTAATATATGTATAGCGTTTTCTTTCATAGTCTAAAATTAACAGAGAGCATGGTCTTCTTTTTCGACGTTTTCGCGAAACTCTGAAATACAGTAGCGTAAACTGTGCGTGTTTGTATCAATTGTAACGAGTGAGCGATGATGACGCGTCGAAACTCTCAACATCCAGTGATAATGCATACGAGGGACGGACGATCGGAAAAAATCAAGTAAATGATCCTTCATGGGTTATAAAGTAGAACATTTCGGCTATAATGGATAGTATACATGCATATCCTTGGGAAACCAATTAGTTCTCGTTGTCTTCAGAATGAGCGAGTTGTTGACCAAATTATTGTATATAGCGAAGAATGTAATCACTCTATCAGTAATTATATAGGGCCTACTCTGAGTGAAAAAATGGATAAATCTGATATTTATTTTTTAATTTATATACCGTAGTCCTACGATATTTATTTCGCTGATTCAATTTGTATGTGTAATTACGGTCACATAAAATGGCTGATCAAACCACCCAAAAATATATTCATAAGATATTTTACTGACATTACACCCAACAACTAGCAGACTAGGTACAGTATACAAAAGCAGTAGTCGTACAATCAATGAAGAAAATCATTTGTATCAATTTCTCCGTAGATTGGATTTGAAATAAAACTTAAATTTTGGAAAAATCAAATATTTCATATTAACGCAAACGTAGGGCCTACACTTTTCAGAGTCAATACTAGTCGAACTAGTAATAGGCAATACTAGTAGTGACCTTTGAACTTGTTTCAGGAGCTCTGTGATTCATTACTTTAAATAACGTAATACATCAATAAGTACATGGACATCGAACAAAATTTTGAAGCAGTCAGTAAAAATGTTACACTTGTCAATAATATAAAAATTAGTAATAACTAGAGATTATTTTAAAATTAGTAATCATATAAATGATGAATATATGATAAATGATGAATATGATGAATTAATGATTCAACAGGTAATTGTACTTAAAAACTCAGTAAGATTATTGTGTCGTTTTTTAAAAATACAAATCGATTTTTATCTTGTTTGCCATGTTCATAGAATGAACTGAAGTATGTAACAAACCTGGAAGAACTGTCTGTCTATCACAAGTTGCAGAGGAAAATATTTTCTCTCGGTATACGTTCTAAGGTTGAGAGCAACAGATGATTTTTAATTCTTTCTTGGTATCAGATATTTTGTTGATTACATCATTATTGATTGGAGTGGATAGATCCTAATCCAAATGATATTCATTGTTGCACTTTTTCCTCTTCAAGCACCAGTGAAAGTCATTCATTTAAGATGAAATCCATTCTCACAAGTATAGCAGTTATTCCATAAATGATATCTCCAAGACTCGAGTGTCCTGCTATCTGGTTTGATTAAAGAAAAGTAAAAACAAATTGACAAATTCAATCGCTCGTATTAGTGGGTCTTTCACGAAAAACCTTATGAAACTTATATTAATCACTTAATGAAATGACTGCATAAATTCATATATGTTAACATATGGTAATAAAGTTCACACTAATTATATTATTAACCTTGAATAACGTATTCAAATGTTGCATGTGAAGTTATTTCAATTAAACGAAGTTAGTGTGTATGAAGTTGAGTGAATGCATTTATTAGTGAATTAATGCACCGACTTGATCTCCTCAGATCGTAGCATGCATAAGAATGATTAAAATATAATTTGAATAGTGAATAATTGGAAAATGAATATTTAATTAAAAATGAAATTTTCGAGATGTTGGGCTTGCACAGAACTATTTCTTTCTTTCTATTTTATCTAGAACCACAATCAGATTCTTTCTAGAAATCAAATTACCTTGCACGAAATGAATATCGTGTGGATCTATATTTCCAACAAGAAATATAACAAATATAACAAGAACTAACTAACAAAACACTTCTATAGGTGAAATATATATATATATATATATATATATATATATATATATATATATATATATATTCTCTTCGATTTTGTTACAAGAGCATGCATGGTGATAAATATAGGTATAATCCTTCTGAGCTAACGAGGGAGGTATATATACATATATCTATAAACTCAGATGTTCGAGATGTTCGAGATGCATCGAAAAGTCCGGCCCAATACGAGTAATATAGCAATTTTAAATTTTCCCAATTTGTCAACATAACAATTTAAGTAAAATGTCTGAAAAAATTTCTTGTATAAAATGGGGAATCACGAATAATATTTTTTGATGAGTAAACGACTCTCCAAAATATCATAAATGTATAAATTATGTTGCAAACGGTATAGGCCTAATTTCAGCTAGGTAAACGGACATGCAGAGTGTGTATGTGTGTGTGTGTGCGTGTAGAGCGTCGGTTAGGTTCTGGCGGAAAGCCACCGAAGACGAGCGCCAACATCTAATTAGTGCATTCTTGACAAACCAAGCAGACAAACTTACAAGCAAAAAACAAAACGTGCTCGTAAAAAAACGACCAGGGGCAAATGTTATTTGACAAAATGTCATGCTTGGTAATTTATTTGTATTCGGGAGAAATAATTTATCGAAATACGCCAAGTATAAGTCTTTTAATAATATTAATCTTTGACTATGTTGGATGGGACCGTATGAGAACTCCTCCACGTAAATATATATAAGTTTAACATTACTTCATTTCATTACCGGTATCATTTTTTTCTAAAATTAACTGTACTCATACGAAACCATAAAATGATTATAGTTTATGATAATCCCTAAAAATTATTTTAATTCTATTGTTCGGAGAGTTTGCGATCTTGGATCATAAGATTCATGTTCATGAGCAGTGACTCTCAAGCTTTCTTGTGCTTGATTAATGAGCACGATTGCACGTTTTTTCTGTACTAGTAAGTCAAGTGAACCAGGCAAATAATTTTCGTAAAGTTTCCGGCTAGTTTACTAGACTTACCGGGACAAAAAAAGCTTGACTATACGGCGTTACTATTAATCAAGCTTCAATTTTTAATACTATTATAGTTATACATACATTTACTGGCTTATAACTTCATTCTATGCATGAGTTTTACTTTAACCAATATATTTGATTATCTGTATAATCTGTATGGGCGAATTTTTAGAGGGTTTATTTATAATTTCATAGTTTACACATTGAAATCCGCGTTATTTCACAGGTAACATTGAAATATTAAAATAAATATTAGAAATAAATGATTAATCAATACGAATTTAGGATGTATGAATAATACGAATTGATAATACGAATTTGTTAAAAATGAATTTTTTTCTAAAATTTTCTTCTCTCAACATTTAATTCATGGCTGATTTTTATGTTCCATGACATCAGTATTTGGCAGTATTTGATAATTATTTGATATTCTTCGTTGTATAGCGGAATAGTGGTTTCCATTTTGTTTCACATGTATAGATTAATGTTCATACTAAATAAACAAATGGTTTTTGTATCTTGTTTCATAATATTAAAGAAACACTTGCCTTGCATGTAAACGAGGTAGTGAACTGTATAAACATAGTATTTCACATTTATGCGTCATATTGATACTTCACAACTGTCAATTTCATTTAAACATCCGTATATTATATAATTATTACCGGTATCTATAGTTATTAGTTTCGTTCGCCTAAGTCTAACTTGCATGGTCCAACATTTACTGAATGGCTAACTCGTGAAACAAATCTTTTAACTCTCTTAAAGAGCAGTTAAGAACTCTTTCGTTAACAATTAAATATCTTGAATACTAAATACAAATTAGAATTTGATATTTATATATAAATCTAACAATTACGTTCGAAAATGAATGCCTCAAAGCGGCACTTGACTAAAAGTAACGTTCGGTCGACACCCCCTACAGTTAGTGCTAAAGAATGGGGAAGACGGTCGATCGTGACCTCCAACTCTTGGAGTCACTTACAATTATTAATGAGAAGGTCGATCTAAACACGCATAAAATATTTCTTATATTTTTAATTGCAATTAATTATATTATGATGAATAGATTGTTTCAACACCTTATCATGTTTCTAAACAAGATTTGATGAGAAATATCGTGACTCGAGTTGATGGCTAATTTGTTTGCTTAAACAAACATCAAGAAAACTTAATTCCACTCGCACTGACAATTTGTTTCAAGTACTAATTTGTATTACGATACAAGAGAATACAAACGCTAGCTTACTGTATAACAAGTTTAATTGGGATGCGCGAATTAAGTACATGTTAAATTATATATAACATGTTCATAATTTTATTATTATACCTATATACCTGGAAAGGAAGTTGAGTTGTGTAACGTTTTCAAATATTAATATTCTTAAAGTTTGTATATATATATATATATATATATATATATATATATATATATATATATATATATATATATATATATATATATCATAATATAAACATGGGGACAAATCGAAATATAAAATATTTTTTCAATATGATGATTTTTCATTTTTTTTTTAATAACATCGAAACTTGATACAAAATCATTGTTCCCCTATTAAGGCCAAGGATGAGAGAAGGATCGTTTGGGCGGGGCACAAGGGCCACAAGGGCGATCTCGGATCTTACCACCCCATTTTATTATTATTTTCAATTGAAAGCAATGAATTTTGACACCAGTTCTACGCTGTCTGTGACCACACTTCTTTGCCGCAGATAAAAGTATTCAGTTATTCATTTTTCATTATAACCATAATATAGAATATTTCGATTACTATAGGCGTTAAAGCCCTTAACTATTTCATCATAATACTTGAAAGTTCAAAGAACTCGATTATACATATATATATATATATATATATATACATATAACACGTTTGCTGCGTGTGATCCGAAAGGTGAGCGCCACCATATTTACAGAGGTTTTTCGTGGTTTCCCTCTGTCATAATGCCAGAATTGTTCCTACAATAAAAGCCAGTAAGGCCAGGACCGCTTCCCTCTCACTATCCTTCTCGTAACTTGATAAATCTGATTTCATTATCCCATCATCTCATTGATCATTCAACCGATGTCAATAGATCTTAGTTATCAAGATGAAGAGGACGAAGAGATAACAAGACTCAGCATATCTGGTAGGCACCGCACTTACAGAAGACACAAATTTTCAATAGCTCACTCCCTGGTCTTATTATATTTATCATATTTTAAATGGAACGAAAAATCTGAACTTCGATATTTGCTTTTCCTTTCCCAGAACTTTTCAAAAATGACCCTTCAAATGAGTCAATAGTCTGGAAATTAAATTTCCAATATTTTGATTTGAAAAGATTGAAAATTTTCAAGGAAAATTAAGGAAATTCTCTCATATTTGTTCAAGCTTACCGTTTAACACGTGGCAGAACAAAATACTAGTTAATTAATGTTTGAACGCCATTTCCCATATTAATTACATTCTTAAGAGAAAATAATAAAACAGCAATTAATTATATTGTGATATTCTAGAATATGAAGTAATTGTTGCATGAGAACAGGACGTTTAATTGGCATGAAGAAAATGATAAAAAAATGAAAAATAAACAACACAAAGATCTCATACAATGTATAGTGTGGGCATGCGCAGATTAGATCGAGTAAAAGGCGGTAAGTTGCGTGATTGAACAGCATTGAATTAAACAATGATACATACAAATAATAGAACACAATAACTCATGTTTGTTATGGAGCATTCGGAAACGGAAACATAAGTAAGAAATAAGAATTAGAATATGCTGAACCAAATATACTGGTACATTTTACAATCCATATAATGAAATTCAATAAACTGATAGTTTAAATAGTAGGAAAACTCAGCATAGACCTATACGTAATACGGTAATTGAAATTCAATATCCAATAAGAAATATAATAATCATACATTTCATTCTTCTCTTGTAGGTGAAAGAATATGAAAGTCACAATATCTATGATAATATAACTACTTCTAACACTTAGAAAAAAGTAAGAACATTAGAAATATGGAATTATCACGCGACTGAAAAGCAACTGTCATTGATGTAGGCCGTATAGGTAGGTATACATCTTTTACTTAGATACTTAATGGTAAGTACATATTGGTAGGGCGTATATGGCGTATATTGGTGGTATATGCGGTGGTCAAAAGCTCAATCATAATTTTTTTATTAATTACAAAATATTTATTAATTTATTGACAATGAATTATTTCAAATTATTTCTTTCAATATCCTCCTGAAATCTCAGAATCTTTCAGCTCTTTATTAACGATAGTTGATCTTTTGAACGACAAGTTGCTAAAATCAAACACATGATTTAAATCATGAATATCCACAACGTAAAGTCAAAGTTTGTTGACTTTCTTCTAGTTTCTACACTCGTATCTTCTTTCCATAACTTGAAGAACTCACAACTATTTATACATGTCGAGATTAATGAGGGCCATAGCCCACAAATTAGTCGGGGCGGAAACCCCGTGTCCGTATAATTATTCACAGTTTGTGAGCGCCGATGCATCAGGCAAAAGCAAGAGCTTGGTTGAATCATGGGACTTGGCCAAAATACTTCACCTACTGAACTCACCTATAATATCTCATCATACAATCCCATGCAGCGGAGAGACAATAAAGAAGACTCTGTTAACCGAATCCAAATCCAAAAGCAAATCTTTTTTCCCTTTTAATAACATCCAAACTTTATACAAAATCATTGTCACTCCATTAAGCTATGGATTGAGGCTATGGATGGAAGAAAACCAAATCAAACAATAAACTGCACGGTTCTTGTTCATAGATATAGACTCCAAAAAATGGGGAATAATTCTAGAAGACAAGCTAAGTAAAGTACCGAATTATACAAAAACTAGTCAATTTAGAATATGCAAATTAATTGTGAGATGAGAGAGATATTTGTATAAAATTTACTTGAAAACTTCATTTCACTTGGTTTGAAATTTACACTCGATTTTCATAAAACTTGTCAAACATGTAAGTCTATGTTGTCCTGACATCTCAGTATTAAACTTTTTTGGACAAAAATATATTTTCCCTCGATTTTTCGACATTTTCGACATTTCAATCATCAGTTTCTCAAACTCTAGGAGGCTTATACCTGACTGATTTTTCACTATGAAACTATGCGGTTTCCAGTCAGAAGATGGAAAACGAGGATCAGTTTTGCATTGCGACCTGTGGGACGAGCACAAAAAGCAAACAGCGAAAGATCCGATTCAAATCAAAAGGAAGTCTTCGCTTACACTGAACAATATTTTGAAACATTGGCCGTTTAAAGTCTGAGGCAGATCAATATTGAAATGATTTATTTACATATTTACATATTTTATCTATTCATTACAGATTGTTCATAGAACAGGTGATAATGATTACTATACCTAATGAAATTACAATCAAACATACTCGATAAAATTATACTTTATTTTTTTCTTAGCTCTTCTTAAATTACCAATCTTCGTTATATTCTTGATATCTTCTTCCAATTCATTCCATTCCCGAGTCGATCTTTGTATGAATCCATATTTACCTATAATACCCAGTTGATATAATGATGAAATTTCTATCTTCAACAATGATAGCAATGAAAGTTTATCATTTACCTTTCATATTGCTAGTAGAATTTTCAAGTGGAATACATATAATTATATCATCACTCAAATATATTTATACCATCATATCATATTATAACCCCTACATATTATATAATATATAAATTTGTCAATTTTCTTAATTTTGAATAGGTTATAGTCTTAATTTGTTATGCTAAAGAATGCTGAAATGTCTGTTTGCTACAATATAATCAAAAATACATAAATGAAATAAAATATCAACAATAAAAAAAGTCTCGAGCCGATTGAGGATTATATGGATTTATTATAACATAAATAATCAAGACCAATTTCAAGTCAATTTGTTGTATGTATGAACTGGACGGTAACCGAAGAAACCAAAAAAACGATATATAAATACAGACCCAATTGTTTCCAGTATGTATGAAGTAAAATCTCCACTACGCTCAACTAATAACTAGACTAACACTATACGTATATATTTGCAGGCTTTGCAGGGTTCAGGGACGAACGAAATTTAGAAATGATGTTTAGCATGATTTTTATTTGTTATTTCAAAAAACAGCATAATCCGATAGTGAGAAAAATCTCACTCTCTCTCTTTCTCTCTCTCTCAGTAAATATCACGTCGATCATAAAAACCTTCCAAAGAAATACAACGAGCGTCTAAAACCAACGTTGCTAGACGGTGTCTGTGAAGAGGCGGACAGTGTTGATGACAAATGGTATCACATCTCTTGCCAGCCTCCCGACACAGGAGCTGGTTTTGTTGTATTGAGAGGAGCTGTTGATGACACGTCTGTTGCCGGATACCTCATTAGAGGCAAACTCGAAACACAGAGAAGAGAAGTAGACTTGTTGTTCTAAATCTGTATCTAGCGAAAAAGATATGAGATGTTTTTTAGTGAAATATGCGCCACCTGGCGTGCTTGTCAGATGTTAATGTGCTCTCAGCTCGAGATCAGACACACACTTTATACACAATACTTAATGTGTCTAGGAACTTAGTTGATCTTCGTCTTGAATAATACGGTAATTTTTAGAATGTATTTTTCTAATGAAAACTGTTTTTACACCAATTTACGTGTTAAATAAGCTTGAAGATTTACACATCATTATATGATATGTTGTCAAAATTAAATTGAGTATGGGTATATATTTTGGCACGTTTCCTATAATTGATAGTGCCAGCAATTTTTACAATTTTATGAAAGTGTATATTAAAAGTTTTAAAAATGCATCTATCTGATAGGCATTTTCACCTGATATATTCATAATATCTTTATATAATTCGTTTTGGATTCATTTGTATACAAAAATCAATTATAGAAATGTGTTACCTGTGTGAAAATGTGAATTCGGTAATTTTTTCCAAAATTTACCAAAATTTACCAAATATTTACCAAATTATTTTCCGATATTATAATTATATATTTCAGTAATTACAACAACAATAACAATACTTACGTCATATTTAAAACATATCATAAGGAATACTCAATAAATGTGTGGATTAGAAGGTTGAATTTAATAAAATAACTAATAGGAGTGTACAATATTACACATATTATTATTTCAAGCACACATTTTTAACGTTTCGTTTTGTTAATTCCATTCTCAATATCATTTCCATCGTTAATTTTATTTCCTACGTGGAACTTTTCACATAACTTACAACAAATACGGGTCACATGTTTAATATTACCATTTTGAATATTTTTTTCAAGTGAGATAAAAATATTACAAAATAAGTGGAAAATTGAGAAATTGTCAGCCTTGTCAACTCAGTATCATCTTCGAGATATATTCAAGAAAACTAAAACTTTTTATAAAAATATTTGCAGTCTGAAATCTCGATTAATTTACCGGTAAACTCACATTACATGCGATATTCTCTTGTCTAATCTCACAATGCAATGAGACTAATCGGCAGAATTGCGCGTGGCAAATGGTGTAGCCAATAACAGAACCATAGACCGTCTCTTTTGTCTGACTAAGTCACGGGTATTAGTTCCAGTAGTTTGTCTCAAAAGAGCCACATTGTTGTACAAACGAAATGCACACTCTGTGACAGCCCAATTTTACTATAAACTAACAAAAACGACGGATGTATAATTTGCACACTGCACGCTTCTATAAATGAAAAGAAATAACTTACTATATTACTAATATATTTTAAAATCTTCGCTACCGACAATTAATGCACAGTTCTGTTGAATATTCTTTTTGTTTTTATAATATTGGAACTATTGTTTTCAGTTTTTTTTCACTAAAAATAACAGAAAATAAGGATGTTTCTAAATATACGAAAAAGCGTTTTGCATTCCAAGACAGTCTTCTTTACTATTAAGTATAGATATTGGTAACCAAATAAGGGTGAGTGAACCTTGTGTCAGATCACTATTGAAGCGTGTGATGCCTCATCCGAACGATCCTACCATTCCTCAACCAATCTCAACTGTGAAAAAATGACTTTGTCTTATGTTTCGCGGTTAATAAAAACAACATATTTATACGAACATTTTTATGCCAGACTATCCGACGAGAGGTCGACAATGCAAGGCACTAGTGTATAGCTTTTTTATGTTGACATTGTTATGGTCTTCAGTCCTGATCATTGTTACAACAATGGTATATAGTTGCAATCATACGTAATGCGTCATAAGTATAATCTACTTGACATGGAAACTGTAGCAGTCCAATGATGAGTTTTTGACCAACTGCAGTTACTCGTCTAAATACACGATCAGAAAAGTTTCAATTTTTTATTTTGAAAGAATATATTTTTGCTCGACTGTGGATTCATGTAAGAAAAGTTTGATGAATAAAATAGGTAGACGTATCATAAAATAGTTGATGACAAACGTAGCAATGCCATCTACTGGACACTGGCTCATCACTAAACGGTAAGACGCTTAAAAGGTGATAACACATAGGCTGTAGTCGTTTAGCGAGGAGCTGGGAAGGTATTGATTAATATTCCATTTTCATGTCATCAAAATGAAGAAATAGAACTATATAATGTAAGTGCCACTCACTTCTACTTCAACAAAAACTGATACATTGAATACAGCTATCAATGTGTGAAGAAGTGGAATATATAACATATATATAACATCAGAAAATGTACTGAGATGTCCCGAACTGAACTATCGAATCATAATTAGAATTCAATTATTCACAATAACAGAAACAGTATGAAACATTTCATGTCCTAATAAATATAAAATTTCATACAGTCTTGACTGTTATAATACTATAGTACAACATATTCAAATGAAGTAGTGAGGGCCTGCTGCACATAATGTATACTATATAAGATTATGGCTAAGCTTATGTTTGGTGAAATTTGAAGAAGATTATAATGCAGTTTCTAAACGTTTTACAAAGTAGTGTATAGGTATACAGTGAACTCATTCACCCTCACAATAAATGTTCATAAACTATGGGATGATTTTTCCACTGTTTCAAATTGGAATTTCGCTCACGCTCATCTTATAATACATTTATTCATTTATGTTCATATGTATTATGGTATACGCTTATATAAATACAAAAAGAAGCTTAACTGATAATTTTACAGTTTTAATTCATTTCTATAGTCAATCAAAATGGGTATATAGCTGACTCAAGCCGAAATGTGTATGCCTGCCATTATTTTGTATTGTCCTTGGTAATAAGAGTTTGAGTTGTTCGATAGTATATCATCAGGAATCTGCTTGTATTTCCGTCTACGACTGATAGAAACTGAATTATAGACTGAATGATCAGAATCAAACCCCGGCCTACCAAAAGACTCAAAATTGCTTCTTATCTAAACCTTAGTCACCACATATGTCGCTTGATGTTGATTTCCAACAGTCTCTAAGAAGAACCGATTTCCCTGACTTCGCTATCAGGTTGATATTAAACATCTTTCATTTTATATAAAAACACACAGCAAATTAAAAATAATAATATGTTATTTTAAATGAGGCCCTAATTTAGCTTTCAGTACATTTTGTCTTAATCACGACAGAACCATTGCGTGCCTTTCCACTTTAACAAGAAACTAACGCTGAAGATCCTGAAATTGAGTTAGGCCTACGTGTGCGTATCTACATGGTCTATTGTAAACTCAATAATAATTGGTGACTAAATGAAGTTTATTAGCTCAAGTCAGCGACCTGATACGTTGTGAGTAAAGACGGAGAGGATATATACGACCGGAACTAACGAAATTACACTAGATTAGCCCTCCATGGACAATGGAGTAAAGATAAGATAAATAAATAAATAAAATACTAATAAAATACAAATTTTTACGAAATAATGATATTTTAATTTTTTGATTCTATAATGATATTCTACATTATTTTAGTCACGCAGTCACGCGATAGTTTAGGCAGATGGGCATCTTACGCACAAATCACACACATGTACACACATTTTGACGTGCGTTTAATTACTACTTATAGCATATATGCCTGTATGACCTAAAATGGACGCTAGAACGCTGCGAACAATAAATACAGCCAAACTTGATCCCACCGATTTCTTATTCCTGTGATGAAAACCCAAAAACAGATTTATACCAGGGTTTCTTCAATTTTCAAAAAGCACTAATTTTGTAAATTTCAGTGTTAATAACATAAAACGTGCAGCAGCAATATTACGGAGATTTCTCTCTTGAAATAACGGAGGTTTTCCTAAGATGTTTGTGAATTAACGAAATTCTGTGTTATGATTATTCACATTTTACGTCGTAAATTCGACAAAAATATCGTTTTCATGAACAATTTTTTAGATATTTGGATTTAATCTTTTCAAAATATAGAAATGTTGCACCTCAATTGTGGAAAATAATGAGAAATACAGAATGAAAATAATTTTATTTTTGTTCAATTTAAATTGGATGCGTAATTTTTTACAGATTTTTTTCCGTGTTCACGTGGGTGTGTGGACGCTATCGAGCATGTCGTTCATAGCTTGTTAATCTATTATATATATATCAATATCATAGGTAGGCCTATATGTGAATAAAACTCACAAAAGTGTATATGCCCCCTACATTAGATTCAACTTACGTCTTATAATTTTAACATGTATACAGCTGAAATTAGTAAAAATGTATCTTGTTTGAGGCTTGAACAAAATGTAATGTATAATGTCTTATAGAATGTATTTATTTTGGATCTATATTATTTGGTGTTTATTATATACCAAAGTTTGTGTGATCACGAAAGCGCAATGTCAATAGGACCATTTCCATTGATGCAATTGTCCCCAAATAACTGATATTATATAACACTGAATCTTTATTTTAGACGTACACAGCATAGGTCCACTTTCGAATTCAATAAAAAGCGTGAAGTTGTCATTATATCAACATGTTCTGTTATCCATTTTTTTAACTAAACTCGTTGACTAAATTAACTATTATTATGGAAAAATGATGGAAAATGATTATGGAAAAATGATATTCCTATATCATGATACGTTGAATGTGTTATTATTTTCCATTTTTCATGTATTATATATATATTAAAAATTTAAAATACATATATTATTATAGTACATTTCTATTATATAAAATGAATAGAAAAGGATGATTATTAATAATAAAACATAATTATTGATAGGTAACATAGTGATTACACATGATTAAGATTTGTAATAAGTATTTGTGAAGCTGTTGGGTGTTGGGGCTGATTATGTTTATGTTCACGACATTGACAGAAGCACATATAGGTACCCTATTATAGGTGTATATAATTTACTTCTTCAAACGTTCCCAAGTATTCAAAACGCTTCATGAATGAATTATTATCATCTCTACCCATTTTATTTATTATAATATCCACATTTAAATTCAGTTCTTTGTTATAAGAATAGACAAATCATAATATTAGCATTATCTGATATATAAATTCCCTTTAGTTCCATTAGTTCTAGCTAGAACAATTATGAAAGTGGTGTGCGCATGCGCGTTATATCAGTTACTCCAAAGTCGAAAGGAAGCTAACAGAACTTGCCTATGAATAAAGATTAATTATTATGTAGTAACTATGGGATATTGTTGTCATAATAATTATAGAGTAGTCTAACGTTATTTATTGCCGGATCCATTCAAATTATTTCTGATTAGTTTGGGTAACTTATAATTAGATTAATTTAGTTATCACGGAAAATATTTGTTCATGTATTCTCATAGTTCAGTGATACTGTGCATAAAATATTCATTGAATTTATCTCGTTGTTTTCTTGATGGCGATTTACTTGAAGTACGGTAATCGAAGTTTTTCCTATAGTAAGATGTTTGAAACAATTTTTAGCATTTAACAATTAAGTAATATGATTTCGATTTGAGAGTTCCGCCCTTCCCCAAATTTTTCCCCTTCCACATTCTTGAGATTTCGATTTGAGAGTACCCCCCTTTTTCCATCCTTCTATAATACAGATAACATGACTTACTTATCATGATTCTGCAATTGCATAGTTCCAGCATCAAGAAATTATCTTCCATTTGATTCATTTCAACTGAATTGAAGATATTATTCGGTATAGTTTGAAATTACGGGCTACAAAAATATTCAAGATTGAAATTAAAAGTGTCTTTCATTTTCCTGCAGAGGGGTATGAATTACAATTGATTATTAGAAGTTGTAACTACAATCTACATTACAACATAACTTATGAAGTCAAGAACATGAAGTAATAAACAAAATACTTTTATCCTTGATCGAGATTAGTTCGTAGATTCAAACATGATACCAATATTAATATGTTGATGTTAACATATATATATATATATATATATTCATTTATTTATTTATATATAACAGGCCTATATATATATATATATATATATATATATATATATATATATATATATATATATATATATATATATATATATATATATATATATGTTTATATATAATATTATGTGAATAATAAATTGAGTATTTAATTTATAACGGATAACACAGCATATTTGATTCACTTACTGCATGCAGTTGCTTATGATTTAACATTTTGAATAGAAGTTTATATTTATATTGTATTCGATTTACAGAGCATAAATACGAATATACAATATCCCATACTTTTCATCATTATATATGTTATGGACCTGAATTAATTTTCATACAAACGGTTCGAAGATCTTCAATAATTTTCAACACTTTCAACCACTCTTCTGAATCAACGGCCAAGTATCTTGGAACGATATCATGAAGAGAACAGAGAAGTTTAAACAGAGCTTGCTCGTTTATATTAATATAAGATCCTATCAAAAGTGACTGCATAAACCATCAACCATTCACAACTCAATCCATCTTCAGAACTAGTTCGACGCTTCACCAACGACAAGAGAGTTACATCAAGATAAAACCCCATGAGAACTAACTTCTTTGACATCGTCAGAGAGGGGCGTGTCGCATAGGAAATATTCCCACATAGAGAGAGAGGGAAACTGATAGAGATGTGCCGCTTATAGGTGCGAGTGAGAGAAACGGTAGCTCAGAACGACATTGCCACCGCGTAGCTTTGGTCATTCTCACATAACACATTATATTCCAATAGTCACTTACACACAAAAGTAACATGTCAATAAAATCGTAAAATCATTATCTTTATGACATATGGCAGAGAAGAAATGTTTTTAATAGGACTTTCATTGAAAGTGTTGAATTGCTTTGGATTTTAGTTTGTTATGTTCCAGGTTTTAGAAGAAGTTATTAATGTACGGATGTCTATAATATTGTAAGTGATATAACGTAACCTGTCGTTGGGAAGAGATAACATGAAAGACATAGGAACCCACTCCCAATGGTCTAGATATAGAATGATCAGTTGGAACAAAATACGCCAGTGAAAATGTGTTCCAATAGAGTCCGAGAAACACCATTGAGCAATACATGTATATGAAGCACTAGGAAAATGTAATGCTCGCCCTTACAGATCCTCAAACAAATTAACACACACTTTCAGTTCAAATCAATGCCCCAAGATATAATGATCGATTAAATGGTGCAATTCTCTAAAATTGACCACTGAACATATTGAAGTACCTATATTCTTGCCACAGTCTATCATAGCTATACATTTGCAAATCAGGATTCAGGACTTCTTATTCTATGTATGGCGAATCATTGAAATAACATAGATAATCAATCGGATGATCAGAAACATAGCGTTCACACAAGGCCTAATTGGAAGAAAAATCAAAAGTCCAATTTCTTTCTCCCATTTATCTTGACGTTTGATAATAATTCATTCAAGTCTTTATCATATACAGTATCTTCATAAAGCTATTTTATGAGCTATTTTCAAGATATTTATTTTTGCTATTTATATTTAGCATATAGTATACATATTGTTCCATTGATTTGTAATCGCTTTTCACCATTATTGGTGGCTTTACTGTATTATTGATATAATACGTTGCCCTCTTCTACGGACCATTGTAGTACAATATTGCTGGAACGGTATTTAGGTCTGTTCACACTTTTATTTGCAATGGATTCTTACATTCTTTTGTAATTAATTAAGCACATTTTTCTTTCCATTATTACTTGAAAAAATCCTTATTCGTTATCACTATCGAGATTTTTTCTTCTTTGAATAATGTATTAGATTATTTACTGATCCTACAGGCAACAACCTCTGATAGTTTTGTGAGTGGGGATTTCTTATTTCTTTCCTAATGTCTTTCTCCAAAAAGAGTTCTGAAAAAATGTGTACCATATATTCATGACGTCCCTTGTGTAACCTGTCCAACGATGTAGTGGAATATTGGTAGCCGAACGAGCCCGAGTAAAACTTGGTCGATAGATACGGTTAGTACAAGACGTTTGAATCTTCGGTCCTCTACAAATCTCCAATACTGTCACAAGAATCTCCCCCTCCTCCATCCACTTCCTCTTACCCAACACCCAAACCTACACGAGCAGCGAGCACCCTGATCTTTAGCGGCAAGGTGTTAGGTCGCTCTACCTGTAACAGAGAGCACACGGTATACCATAAATGTCTAAGTAGCGAACATATCTGATCTTTTTACTGAAACAACGATAATATATTTTAACTCATATCTTACTTAACAGATCGTCAACCTCTCAATAAACCTCCGAATTAATGGTACGATTCTAAAGAGGTAATAAAGTGACCACACAAAAAATATGTTCTGAAATGAAGTAAAAAAAGACAACTGTAATCGTGAAGAGGTATACAAAATAGATTCTATTTCAAAGATTTCTATAATATATTACAGGAATACATGTCTCATAATTCGACTTTAGCGTAAACCGTAAACATTTCGGATCCATTTCTGTCAGCGCCTTCATTCTGTATGTCCACTTTTGAGTTGAACTAAGAATAGCGTTAGTAAGAACAACGATGCGTGTGATTTACCCTAAAAGGGAACTATATTCAATAGAACCCTAAAAGAAAGGCATTTCAATCGCGTGAGTGAATATCATTATAGAGATATTTCCTGGAAATTATAATTATCTCAACTCTATACAAATAGGCACAGTTAAACATTAATTGCATATTAATTACAAATAATTTTCTAATTAGATGTCCCTAATATGTATATTATGTAATTAAAATGACACAAAAACTCTTGACAAACACAATTGATTTATTAAATGTAATAACTATATATATATATATATATATATATATATATATATATATATATATATATATATATATATATATATATATATATATATATATATACTGGCGTCGGAACCGGGGGGGGGCAGGGGGGGCAATGCCCCCCCCCCCCCCACTTTCGGCCAGGGGGGGGCAAGGGGGGGCAAGAAAAAGGTCTTGCATAAAAAATTGAAAAGACGAGAAATAGAAAAGACGAAAAAAA
Source organism: Brachyptera putata (assembly GCA_907164805.1). Lineage (NCBI taxonomy): Eukaryota > Metazoa > Arthropoda > Insecta > Plecoptera > Taeniopterygidae > Brachyptera > Brachyptera putata. Next base: position 11,427,957 of record OU015468.1, on the reverse strand, counting down.
GAAGGAAGAGAGAAGGAAAGAAAGAAAAAAAAAAGAAAGAAAGAGTAAGAAGGAAAGATGTAGACCTATTCAGATAGATAAAATCGTACATCGATTCATATTTCACATTGCATAGAAAATCAAAATCAGATGGGCACCTTCAGTTTTAGGAGAAAATTGATTTTTGCATCTAAATCTCATCTGGAACACGTTGAACCATAAAAAGGTGTGATTTAAAGGAATTTGGTGGACTGTTTTGGAATGATAGCTCTGGTAAGTAGTTATTAGTTATCAGAAATCAACAAACAACGCTACCGGCAGTGCTTCTTTCAGATATAAATTATTCATTACAATTTTTGTAACTTTTGTAAATTTCCAAAATTCCAACAGTCGTAACAATGACAATACAATGAAATGGAGAAGGGAACTTCCAATAAGGGTCGTTCGGTGACTGCCAGGGGCGTCAAATTTAAGGGGCGCTATCGGCGCACATTTGTAACATTCTATTAATAGTAATATGCCATAAATCGTATTCTATTTTACTTGTGCATTATTGGGTGGAGAAAATGTTATCATTCGAACAGCATTGTTATCGAAAGACATAGATTTTTCTTGGATCAGCCATTCAGCAAAACTAGCTCTTACCACACTAAAGAATTCATGAATTACAGAAATTTCGTCCAATCCCCAAACCCGTAGAATCGCATTCAAAAAGATAAATTCACACAAATTTCCCTGCGGGGCTTGGTTCCTCCCTCACTCGCATTCACTTTCACTATGCACATATAGTTTTTGGGGCTCATAATTTAGTCCTTGCACGTGGCGCTAAAATGAGCCAGACTGACCCTGCAGTTACAATAACTATGTTTGGCAAATATCAGTTGGGCACATCTAGTTCTTCAAAACAATTAATTTTGTCATCTAAATCTCATCTGAAACACGTTAAATCGTGTTCAAAAAAGGGTAATTTAAAAAAATTCCCTGCGGGGCCAGAGGGGGTCCTTCCCCATTGCCCCCCGCGGGTCGCATGCTTCGCTCTAACTGGCCTTTGTACAACTGTTCTTATATGGCATTTTCTTTTCCAAACTGAGATCCCCCCCTCCCCATCTTGGTATTCTCAGTATTTTGTCCTTCTATCCTGAAAAATACCCAAATGTTATTGAATGTGTGGCACCCCATACTTCCTTCCTCCGCGGGTCGCAATTTTTGAGCTTGCCCCCCCCCTACTTTGAAAACGTTCCGACGCCCCTGTATATATATATATGCTAGTGAAGGTTTTGAGGGCCGATGGTTGATGGTAATGTCACACTTGGCGGATTGCCCTTTCTGGAAACAGTTGGCGGTTCTGATATATGTATATATATATATATATATTGGTATAAGTATAGCCCAAGCTGTTGGCTACTCGATAGTCTATCTGATCTCTAATCTATTCATTATTGGTACGCGATGAAAGCAGACTTGATAATCACTGAAAAGATTGTTTACTTATCGTGCAGAGCATGAGTAAAGGTACTAGGTAGGCACACCAGCCGACTCAGCCTGAACTCTATCTCAGCCTAAACTCTGTCTCAGTCTACGCCAACTATCTCTCAATCTCTTACCTCAATCTCAAATTGAATCTCAATCTTAATATAAATCTGACTGTGAAATTAATAAAATTATGATCAATGTCTCTCAACCATGTTTGAATATAGAATGAATTTAAAAAAATGGGAAATATTGAACTATTTATAGAAACCTATATTGCTGCCGTATCATTATACTATACGCTTGCAGGCCCATCGTGCATGTGTGTAAAAACACATTGGATTCATATAATTAGTAAGGGCCATTTCAAGTACAATTAACTCAATTAATTCAGGTCATGTAAATAATATAATACAATTTACTTAACAGCAATTAATGTTGGGTAAAATATGTAATTATAATTTATATATGTAGTTGAATATTAAATATATTTTTGATTGACCATTTTGTTTTATTATCACCATCTGAATAGAATGAGAAGAATAAGGCCGCTTCCGTTACTAATTATAATTTTAATATCTATTATATGCATGCTATATTTAGGTTTAATTACATAGTGTCGTGCTATAAATGTAAGTATAACAATGTCCGGAGCCAGGAAGCATATCGGTACTCTACGATATAGTTATTGGTCAAGATAAAATCAAGATGCTCTGGGAAAGAAGGTGCCACGTTTAACATACATGTTGACCAATCTATGCGAGCAGGACCAAGATTCCGTGTATACCTTGCTTTATCCGAAGAGTATATATATATATATATATATATATATATATATATATATATATGTATGTATGTATGAACCGGTACAAGGATCTTGGATCCAGCATATACAATATAATATATCTATTTGTTTTCATACCTTATTTGAGAATCGCTTCACAGGCTATAGGCCTACTAACTAACTGATCGGCATGAAAGTACTTACCAACATTTGGACAATCCAAAGAAAACTTTTGTATGGATCTTGAATTCACCACTCATTTATATTTTATTCAAAGTTTTACTTCTCACTGAATCAATGTGTATTTCATTATTATATTCTTCAATCAAATCATGTTGAAATTTGAACTGTATTATATTATATAAACGTATGTAATATTCTGTTCTATTCCGGGTAACCTTTTTCCGAAAGATCTCAGCGAATACAATCAGTATAAGAAGAAGCATGTAAAGCATCATTCACTCAGCTGAGAGTATAACAGACACCTAAAGCTATGAATTGGAATCGAACCCGAATCACCTGATTGTTGGTACTGCTAGCAACAATATTCCAACAATGCGTACTAATTGATAGACGCACATACATAAATTTGGGCCTGCTTGATTTGTCAGGAGAAAATCTGTAAATTATAGGTCTATCTTCAGTTACAATCATAATATTATACAGAATATGCTCAAGTCTTTTTCAGTTCCCACAATTCTTGAGTCTGAGTTCAAGTGTGCGCGTATATTGATATATAAGAATCTTACACTACACTATACCAAGTTCCATAATCAATGATCTAGAAGGCTGACCATAATATAGATGTATTTGAGTTGACTCCAGCTTCAGGTCGATAAGTTTGTAGAAAGGTGAAGTCATATGTTCAGAGTTTAGGCCCATACTTCGAGATTGAGTTGTAGCTTTAATGTTTTTCTTCTAACGGAAACCGTAAAAAACTAAACAAGATATCTTGTCTTCGGTGTATTTCATTCTCGATCACTCGAAGCTAACATCACCTTATCACCAATCGCCCGACAGAAGTCGACGAGCAACACTTTTTCCCATGAAGAGCAAGGGCCAGTGGCGGCTGGCGCACACGATGCTTTGGTGTGAGAAAGAATATACGGGATAAGGACTAGTTCATCTTTCATCCATAGCCTTCATTGGGGAACAATGATTTTGTATCAAGTTTCGATGTAATTAGAAAAGAAAAAAGTTTCAGCAGTTACTTAATTGAAAAACTATGGGGGCACCTGAAGAGCGTATATACAGGAATAAAGTCGACTCGGTTGTGTGACATGGGTTCGGGCGTCTAACCTTATACCTGAACCCTATAACCACATTTCACAACCATTCATTCAAAAGTACCCAGTAGTCCATGTCACAGGACCGAGTCGACTTTATTCCTGTATACGCTCTTCAGCGTCCCCAAACTTTGCGGGCGTTTTTGTTGTTGCAGGTCTCTATTGTAGCTAGCAACCTGAGTCAACCTAACGTTGATAATCTAGCCAATCTTACCAACCTTATCCTCTACCTTAAAATAATTAAATTCAGCAACAAGAAATGTAATCTAATCTATAACCTGAAACACAATTATGCACTATGATGTTGGGAGACGGAGAATAGCAAAGACTATTTGCAGGACCTGAATATGTTGTAAGATTTAAACTATGCGTGTGTTATTGTTGTTTTTGTGGTTGTTTTTGAAGAGGTTGATTTCGTTGTTGTTGCTTCCTAAATTAAGATAAATCAACCTAATCGAACTATACATAAAATCTAAGTAAATCTAAGTAATACATGACCTACATTGGAGTTCTTCAAACTAATCTAAAACCAACTTAATCTGAACTAAAACTCACAGTTATGCGATATCTAGTCGAGTGGTAACTCAGAACAGCAAACTTCCGAAGAGCAGCCAAATAGACTGATATTCTTCTTAGGTCGTCGTTTGCGGAATCGTCTACTGTCCAAACGAAACAAATGTTGATTAAAACGCCAGAGGGGGCTTAGTTAGCTCCTTAGCTTGCCAAGCATTCTGATTTTGCTTAAACACCATTTTAACAATGCATCTTCACACCTGTATACCATGCGCCACTGTAGAAACTCGATAGCGACAGTCATTTACCTGCGTACAAAGTTGGAAACACATCTCAATGTCTCAATACGCAAGCTGCGGTGCCTTGTCTCGTAGCACCATCGCCACACTAAAACATTAACAGGCCATTGGTACTCAAAAGAAAAACGTGCCGGCGCCCAAAGACCGATTTTATGTTCTCTCTCACATTTCACAAGAACATGTAACCCTCCTTCTCCTCCCATCCCTCCAGCTTGCGACCTTCTTTTGCACCGCCGATTAGGACTCGACCTTTATGCACAAGACAAGAAATAAAAACAATCACATAATAAGAAACAAGAGTAACTCGTCGGCACTAGCATCTCAAACTTTGGCATAGCTGAAGAGAAAAGTAATCCTACCGCGAATATTCTATAATATAATATTTTATAATAGTGGATAATAACTGCGGATATAACTTGGAAATTATAAGTGCCAACCATGGGCATTTGGGAAATTGCATTGTTGCAATGTGCAAGTTTTAGCGATATCTAAATATGTCAGTTGACTGACTGCCATGTAACGAGAATTGTCTTATACATGATTGAGGTTTCTTGACATCGACTCGAACTCCTGCTGCCAGAGGCAATCATACCAGAGTCAAATTTGGAGGCCAAATTCTTTGGAAAGCCCGATTTTAACGAACAACCGGAAAATATCTATATTAATTGGCCTACATGATTCTTTGAGAGTGAACTGTTCTAATCAATCTTAATTCTCCCTCGTTAACAAACGGATGTGTCAATCCTCGAAAACTTAAGGATTCCGTTAGGTTATACGATTGTGCATAAAATATGTTAAAATGCAGATTCTCTGAAATATATAAGTTAGATTAGAACCTAGATTATAATTAGGAACTATGAATGTATAACTATAAAAATCAAATTTCAAAGTGCATGTAGAGAAATAATTAGTCTTTGCATTGAAATCTTCATATCTTAACGTGTAGAAAAAGATATTATTTTATTGAAAATGATTAGATAATTATTGTCTGTATGTAAGAAATGAAAGAATCTGGTGTGTATGTAACGTGCATGGAATGCGACCGACACTTGCGTGTTTAAGTAAAGCGTGTGTAACGCATCGAAAACAGAGATACTAAGTTAATGCTGTCATATTAATTATAGAGTACCGTAGCTAAATAGAGAGCAATAAAACGAACCTACTAGGATCCTGAAGAGATAATAACAGTTTTATGAAAGAAATTCACAATTTATACCTTACTCGAGATATATATCCATTTTTTCGGCAATGAATTATTAAAATTATTTCATATTTTTATTATGCTTAATTTTAGTTTCTCGTGAGAGCACGTTACCATACTAAATGAATAATTTATTTCGTAATTAAACAAATTTTAATATTTGTGAGCTCACTGAGTTGGGGATACGGCTCATAAAATACGGTAGACAATGAACACTTCTCTGGTTAAGTGCACGTATAAGTCAAGTCAGATCGAGATCGAATCGTGTCGAGTAATGTGATAGTAACATAACTTATATTTACGCAGGCGTGAGGAGGCGAGCTCTACTTGTTACTTGGAAAATATCATACGAAACACCTGTTCTTTCTCATCAATTTTCAATATTTATTATTTAACACCAACTAATATTTATCAACTTTGATAGTAGAAAATTTAACAAGAACAGATCACAAATATCGAGACAAAAAATGATGAAACATTAAGAAACAATGGGAATGACCAGCATAGACCTCTTTATTCCTAATCTTGTGAAAATATCAACAAAAAAATAGTATGAGGTGCAAAACTCAACAATCGATGATGTGTTGAACGAATTTTATGAGTGTCAAATTTCAGTTAAATAGAAGAACGACCTGACCTCTGCATTGTAGTTTCTACACCGCGTGAAGTGGAACCAATCAATGAATAATACTCAAATATCAATGTGGAAAAAACAGATGCAAGAGCCAGTCAAGTCTAATAGAGTCACTCGCTACGAGCGCTCAATTAAAATATTAACTTTCAAGTTCGAGCAGATGCATATACTATAATCCTCAATAGTAAACGGTAACTGTTCATTAAGCCAGTTTGTTAACTTATTTAACAACGTCTTTGACAGTCAATATATCACTGTCATAATAGTAAACCACACGAAATCAATAAAACACATCTAACCCTATCACAAATCAACAATTAATGAACCCTATTGGAATGGTTGGAAAGCCTAACCGTGGGTAAGGGTGTTCCACTATCTGTCGTCGCTCATCTAACAAATAAATGGTCAACTCATAGGACTTTGAAGAGATTTGTTATAGCTGAAAAACAGTAGCAAAATCTGAGCTTTATTATTATTATTTCTCCTCCACAAATGATGAACTGATACGGGTATATCGGTACGGGTGGATCAGTACTGGTGGGGGCCGGGGATATAGATTGTCGTGGTCGACCATTCTGGCGCAGGATTTTCCTGTTTTGATGTTATTAAGTGAATACTGCATGTATCCTTATTTGAGCAGGCCTGAACTTCCAATTTCTACACGGTCCCAAAACTTGATAAAACACTCTGTCATCTCATTTTCATTGTCACCTTGTCATCCGTTAGCCCATTCATTGTTCATCAACGCCGATAGTTATAATAACAGTGCATCGATGAACCCAATATAAATAAAATAAAAACAACTGATAGGAGGGGATCAACTCCAACCCATCAGTGTACATGGATAGTGGAGACTGGCCATAAAACACAATTGTGACCTGAACTTCTATACTTCTTTAGCAACCTGCACAGAAGTTAAAGTGGGAGCTTTGACTCCTTACCTTCAGAATTGTCACTCGACGCAAATCTTACCGAACTAACCTCAACCATCTTTAGAGCCTATATAACATTATATTATTGGTAACAATTTATAAAGAGGAGAAGCCAAACACCTCAATTTTCCTTTTGTAGGCCCTAAAGGGTTGATCAAGAAGTAGAAGTTTAGGTCAGTTGGTTTTTAGATCAGTTGATGTTCAATACAGTTATTTCTTAGTACAGTTGTCCAACCCCCGACTTCATGCAGACACTGTCAGGATGTGGGTGGTGAAGTTCTGGCAGTTCACACAAACATCTCTGTGCTAAACGAGGTTCACGCAAACGCTAAGCATTTAGCTTCAAATAGCCATAGCTTTGTCTTTAAAACAACACAACTCATTTCAGTGATGATCTGATAAAGATATTAGACAGAACAATGAGAAGTAAGAATAATTTAAAAGCTATAAGAAAACGACAGCAACAATTATGTAGCATAATAATCTGATAATTTGAATGTAGTATTATTCCTACTAGAAGTCCCGAGGGAATGTAGTACAAACACAAAATACAGACTTTGCATTGCCTGTTACAGTTGCATTTTTTTTATTACAAAATAATCTCCAAAAAATAATAAAAAAATTTGATAATTGTACAACCGTACACACTTGATGAAAAGTAAACTTCATTCTGGAAATAAGCTCATTTTTTGGCATAGTCCTATATATATATCTATATATCTATATCCATATATATATATATATATATATATATATATATATATATGGTAAAAATGTTTCCACGGTAAGTTTGCTGCGATTAGAAAGCATGTTGGGTCCTAAAAAGGACCGGTTGATGCGACGTTTCGCTGGAATTTCATCCAGCATCATCAGGCGACGGTGGTAAGTGGTCGAATGTAAGTGGTAAGTGGGGTAAGTGGGCCATTCGACCACTTACCACCGTCGCCTGATGATGCTGGATGAAATTCCAGCGAAACGTCGCATCAACCGGTCCTTTTTAGGACCCAACATGCTTTCTAATCGCAGCAAACTTACCGTGGAAACATTTTTACCATCAACCATTGGCCGCGAAAATCTCCGTGCTCACATATATATATATATATATATATATATATATATATATATATATATATATATATATATATATATATATATATATATATATATATATATATATATATATATATATATATATATATATATATATATATATATATATATATATATAGAGAGAGAGAGAGAGAGAGAGAGAGAGAGAGAGAGAGAGAGAGAGAGAGAGAGAGAGATGACGAAAAACTTGTAATGGTCCTATATTCATCTACAAATTACTTGGAGCACATTTTTGAAACTAGGCCTATAGCGCGGCCTATAGATATGTCTTCAAGTGAAACTTCAATTGGTTACTTAGCTTTTTCAATTAGCTTTGTAAAAGATTAGAAGATAATTTTATTGGTTTGTTTTTGATACAATTGTTAAACGTCATGAATACGTTTTTCAACCTGGAGATTTGTAAGAAAGTCTTCTGAATTATATGTTAACTGGGTAGGCCTACTTATTATTTTATCAACACAAATGCATTAAATTTTCAATTAAATAAATTCTCGCTTTTCTTGCGTAGCGTATTCATCCCACAACGACTTTCATAGCGTTCTTCTATAATAGTAAATTGTATCGATAGAATACTTCCTTATGAAACGCGGGTATCTACCGATCTTTCCATCCAACATATAATTATCATTCATGCCCGTTTATCTTAAATTCTCAGAAGATTTTTTCTTCTTCTAAATGTCTATAATTTGTTTCGTAGCCTCTGTACTCATCTAAGAAGTGTAGTACTGTTGTAATATTCGATGTGTAATGAAAGAAGCTGGTATATGAAGTAGGCGTATATACATGCACACTTTACATGTCGTGTCCAGTTCAACCTTCTTTATTACCGCCAATGAGAACACGACGAGAATGACATCGCAACACATTCCAAGACGTATAGTATTTCTCGTCATCCTCAACATAGAGTTTTCTTCATCAAATTATATGCTAGAGAAGAATACGAACATTCTGGTATACTTGCCAGCAAATATGTTGAAGGATCCGATCGACCGTCTCCGCTATCAATTACAGCTAACGGTTGGGTGTGGTGAACCGCCAACTTGACTAAAGTTAATAATGCATGATGCATGAATACTGCAATGGAATAATGCAACTAATAACTAATGTTTAACACTTATTATACACTTAACTGTGGAAGTAATGATTGCCGTATATTGATCCAATGCCGCAGAGAAAAGTGCATTATTATGTCAGTGAAGTGTGAAAATGTTAGTTTGTTTTCGTAAATCGTGGAAATAACTACCAAGGAGTTAACCTCCAAGAAATAATGCTCCTGTTTGCGTGAAGGGAGTGTATTGATATATTCGCCAGAAAAAAAGATTTGCATTGTTTTTTAGCCACAAGTCAGAAAGGTTTACTGATCGACGTGGTTTATTCCACGAACCTTAAATAATATATGATCGAGAAAGAGAGAGCGCGAGAGAGAGCGATAGAGGAGGAGAAAGAGAAGGAGAAGGAGGGAAATGGTTAACCCATATATATTTATAAGTCTGGATACATCAATATGTGGATAATGCTTCTGTTCCACAGATAAAACTGGTTGACCGCTAGACAAGTAATTTTGTTCATACAATCCATTATATATGGGTAATAAGAAATGTACAAAAAAAACAGTTTCTCCACATTTTGTAGAATCAAAGCCTCATTTTATTCAAAAATACCGTTTAGATTTGAATAGAAACAAATATAACACAAAAACTTACCGTCACATAATATATATATATATATATATATATATATATATATATATATATATATATATATATATATATATAATTCATATATATATATATTTATAGCCTACTCAATGCTCAAGGCATGTGACCCGCAAGTGACCCATAGTCCTCGACTTTGCTCCTTACTCATCAAACTGTCAAAATAAGATATTTAATAGTGTACAGTATTTTCATGTATCATAGGCTAATCCTGATTAAATGCTATCCAATATTGACATACCAGCTTACTGTCATATATTGTCCGTCATATAAGCCGAACAGCGTAACTCGTTTTCAATCGAGTTACAAAATGTCAATTACTTTTATGTTTTTTAGTAACATCATTTGATTGATATGGAAATATCTATGCTTAACACATAATATATTATAATTTCGATATATATTAATTCGAAAATTGACACCAAAACACTTACATTTTACCAATTCCTATAAACTGATGCGAGCTCATATAATATATTGGGATATTATGAAGTTTCGTCTCGTCACTCTGCTGCTACTGTACTTTGTGAACTGCCTTAATTTTCTGCTCACAAAAGCCAAGTGGCTCAAATCCTAGGCATGACTTTCAAGTATTTGTATATTGTTCCCTTGTATAAGTGAGGCAAGAAGGTAAAGGGGAGGTATTGTTGAAAGACAAATAAAAATCAACCTTGTTACCGAAAAAAAAAACATATTCGATTGTAGCCTATACCTACGTCAATGTCGTTCTTAAATTATAGACTTCTGGTATATACACAATAAAAATGAAGCATTTAATTCTGACATTATAGATGTACAAATAAAAAGTCTACGTATAATAAAGTGGGCCACTGTATAGGTTATATTATTATCAAAACACATGTTGGGTTCTAACGTCTTATACAAAATGAGACCTAATAGAGGGGTTAGGCTTGCTGACTGACGCCGTTGAATTAAATAAGGGAATACTTATTACTTTTTCTGAAGAAATGATATCCACATAAAATCATATTTCTTCTTATCAACTGAGAATGTATAATATGCAGGTATATTTTAGGTATATTCTAGGATCGCTATACTGTCGAAGAGTTCTACACTTCTTGATCAATCATAATATTTTATTCAATGATTTCAACTCCAGTTTGAATTTTCTCAGATAATTATAAATAATATGCACTAGACCAACTTTTACATATGAGATACGACACATATTTGTGTCATATATGCCTACATGTTATTATATCTACGGATTGATAAACAAATAAGCACAATTCAAGTAACAACATTAGGCATTTATTCTGAAGAGGAGAGATTACATACTAATAGTTAAATTGTGAAGTAATTACATGAAGTTGTTTTAAAACCTATGGACGTATATGAAGTAGTCTATGGAAACCATGGTTGCATGATTTGAATTTTCATGAACGTTTACAGATGCAAATTCTAGAAATTCATACTGACAGCTAGTTCATAGAGAGAAAAAATCATATTTGAAAATAAGTTTGGCTAAAAATTCATCCATTTTCACCAACAATTAACATTCATAGTGAATTTTTACATTTTTAAAGATGACTGAGAAAAGGTAATTATATCTAATTATGGTGTAACATAAAATGTAACGCGCTACTTTGAAAGTTCCTTCCTCAACACTAGATAAATGCACTTTCTGTCATCTCGATAAGAATATTATTTCTCCGTTCCAATTCTCTGTCCAGCGATTGTACATGCATCTTCAGGATTCATCCTTCGATCCACCACTTAATTATTGGTCTAAGCTTCAATAGATATGAGGTCTAATTTTCAATGACTATCAAAAGCTAATATAATTTTTTTCGTTACTCTATTGAATAATAACCTGTTACAAGGTAGACATTAAAATAGCAATGAATGAGCATTACCGTATAATTCAGCTCAAATTAAATACAGTGATTGGTGCCTAAAAGAACTATTATTGCATCCGGTTTAACAGCGGTCCAGATCGAACTTGTGATCATAATTATTAACCAATTATAGTTGAGCAGCTCCGAACCACGTGTACGTTGATAACTAGTATTAATGGGGCATGAAAGATCGGACTGATAACTCAACCATGTATTATTATTGTCATCCGGCAATTGAGATTGGCAGATAAAAGAATATCGCTTCATATAGACATATTTGGTAACTTAATTTTTCGCGTATTTTTTCCTGAGTTTTATAATGTTAGTCAAACTTTTTTAGAAAAACTCAGTGCTCATTGTTCATAGTTACGGGTACCTATTTTCTATGAAATACTGTAGGATGAAAAAAAAACTTTAAAAGTATTCCAATAAACTTCACACATTATATTTATATATATATATATATATATATATATATATATATATATATATATATATATATATATATATATATATATATATATATATATATATATATATATATATATTTTTTTTAATAAAATCGAAACTTGATACAAAATCATTGTTCCTCAATTAAGGTTATGGATGGAAGGTTAAATCGTTTGAACGGGGCACCACGAGGGCGATCTTACCACCCCAAAGAATAATTGAAATATGATAACTCATTTAACAAACAAATAAAATCTTAAATAATGTAGTAATTTCATGGATGTATATATATATATATATATATATATATATATATATATATATATATATATATATATATATTCATTTTCATATGCCTAATTTGATTTTGTCGTAATCCAACTTTTATGGGATGTAAATAAATGTTACTAGGAATCTTAATTTAGAAATCACAGAATTTTTAAGAAGGAAACCCCACATAATATGTCGAATTATACCTGATATTATGACGTCGTGAAATACAATCACCAGGTATAGGCAAGTACACATTTTTGTATATTTGTTGACATTTGCATCAGAAATGTGCCAATTTCATTCAGACAGTCATTTAATTTACAGCAAGATGATGATATATATTGTGCTGAATCACTATTGTTCATGTTTTACAACTATTACTGTTTATACAACTGTTGCATTATATTCCTATAATGTACTATTTATATAGTTACATTTTCCAATATATTTTTTTATATTTGTATTTTAAAGAAAATTAGACAAGAAAATATAATGAGGAAAGAGTAAAAAATATTCTCTTTATTTTCAATAACCTTTGAATATCATCAATTGTTTTAACAAAGTCTAAAATATATTTTTAAATATTGAACATTCGACTTTGAGCTCTTGCAGGACGTGAAACCAACCTATTAACCTTTTATTGCGAATATTACGAAAAATGTATAATAATAGAAAGAAAAACATACAAAGGTCAAAGAAAAATATAGTCGTAGGCTACATTATAATGATATAATTATATTAATGCCATGGTGATATTTTTAATGTTTGCTATTGGCACGTGTATAACTGAAATACTCGAGAAAAAAATTGGGCTGATTGAGACATCACAGTGTGTACTGAATGTGGGGACGTATATGAGAGTATAAAGGAAATATCCTTCAATCAACTTGGGCCTACTTTAATTTTTCTGAGGTCAATTCAATTTTATGAAACTTTCTTTTGCAATCGATTGATTGTCATGGACAATTATAAATAATAATTATTTGATGCACCCTTCAGCTTTTCCTTCAGGGCTCGGCTTTTAATAGTTCATTAAATAGGCCTATATAACAAAAAGCTTCACTCGACCGTATATGTATATATATACATATATGGTCGAGTAAAGCTTTTGGCTGTTTGCTCGAGACTTGCACTATGCTAGGACAGCGACATTATCGGCAGCATAATTCACCCAATGCAGTAACGTGGCAACCTGGCAGTTGAAACAAAAATATAGTGGAAAGCAAAGACCTTACGGGTGGAAATGTGAGCATTCAAGACTAGGAAAATGTAGTTTACGATTTTGAGGGATATAGGCATATCTATATAGAATGTATATCGGATAGCTATAAATACACTTTGAGTTCGAAACAATTCACAGCTTTCCCGTTTTATTTGTTGCTCATTTTAATCGTTTTATAATTTCATTGGTTATACCTGTTGCTTTCAGCAAGTGTTTTAATTGATGTACTTATTCAGAATATGCATTTTTTTCTCAATGTTATTGTATTTAAATTCCGTGGAAATTTGAATGTATGCCATTTCGAAGATTTTTTTTCTCATTTTCTCTTCTAGGTTCAAACTCATGAGCTTTTCTGAATGTTTTTTTCTCATAAGTAGTTTACCCGATTGCGCCTCAAAACTTGCGCATCAAAAGAGTTAGATGATACATGTTTACACCAAGTTTTAACAAAATGCGTACTTTCATTGACCTTTAAGTGCTAACTTGAAAAAAATAATGTTTTTTTCGAGTAGGGTAGAATTGAGTCTTCGCTTCCGCAATAAATAGAAATGATCAATTAACTCAAATTAATTATTAATTTGGAAATGCTGCGAAGTGTAAATATAGACGAGCGCAATTAAGCGAATACTCGTTTTCACATACTGGAAATAAATATTACTATCTTCTATCTGCTTGTTTTGTTTGTGTTGAACAGACATGTCAAGAATGCAAACCAAACAACTTCAAAGTAAATTACAACATTACCTCAAATTTTAAAACGCGCGTGTAGAAAAACTAGCCCACTGGGCTCGAATCCCGAATCCAAGTCTACGCTATAGCTTACTTTTGTGAGGAGTTTAAATATTCTATCAAACTATTGGCCATAGGTTTTGAGACAGCTAGGTTTTTTTCAGCGAATGATACCGGAATTGTTTTTTATTAATTTTTACTCGGATTTATGTGTCATTGTGACGTCCTATGATGTGCGAATAAGCACCGAACCAGACCTTTATCTGTAACCAAACCCACAAAATATAAACCTACTACAAGACACTACAAGATTTCTGTTTATGAATTAAGTGAATATAGACAGAGGAACAGAGTATTATTTGAGATATATCGGTTTGACCACTTTTGAGTGTAGCTGGTATAAAAATTTGGAAATACTCTCACGAGCATGATATTGAAAAAAGTTACAGAAAATCTTCATAGAAATTTTATCTGTTCTGGATTTGAGGAATTGCTCTGAAGTTTCATTTCAATCATTGTGGGCGTTTTGAAGAGAAAAAAAAAAACATTTTTTCGCTTTATCCGGCTATGAGATTTTCGTATACTTTGCTAATAGATTGCAAAAGCCATCTAGCGGTGTCGGAAGAAGTCTCCAATGTACTCTCAAACGCCACCTAGCAAGAGAGCCAACAAACAAACGTATCGATTTATCTGTCGAGTCTCCTCATACGAGGCGACAATAGAGCATCGAGATTCGAGATAATATGAAAAATTGGCGAACAAACGTCAAGACCATTTAAATCTTTTAGGAACCAATAATATTTTTCTGTTCATTATACATCAAATTTTCTAGACCTAACGTAAAAATATTATGATATATCACATCAAAAACATGGAGTACTTGATATCTTTCAGATATGATGGATTGATTCAGTGTAATTTTTACGGATCAGCAAGAGAGTATAAGTAATACTGTTGGGAAAAAAAAGCAAATTGATCATATTTACAGTTTTGCTCAATATTCTAAGAGTGAATTCGCTCATGAATGTATTGAATCTTTTATAGTAGTAAAAATATATATATTTTTCTAAATTGATTATTTCTAAATTTCCATACTATTTATGGAAGTCCATTTACATTCTTCTACGATAACAATATTTTCCATCTAGTATTATATCATATAATACAAATGATACAATCCATTTCATACACAAATATATATTAAATACATAACCCTATTATACATATTATTATACATGTTTATACATATTGAAAATACGAAATTCACATTATTCTGAATAATTTTAAAATTTTACATGAATATACCGTTGAAATTTGTGTACAGATTAGGACAACAAAGACCTTCTTATTAAAAGTATATTTTAATTTATTTCCAATCAAGTTTAGGAATAGGAATTTCAAGTTTTGTTATTTCATCATTTAGCCTAGCTGTGCCGTTCTAAACAGAAAGATAAATATGACTCCCGATTTTTTAGCAGTATTCTCACAATTTTATCATCACTCACGCTTATTTTATATCTTCATTGTATTATTTAGGGTAGTCAAGCCTCTAGACTGTCTTTTTGCGTGTTCCACGATAAAAAAAAATCTCACTGTTCCTTGACTATACATATAGGCTTATGTATCAAATCATTAACAGAACTGGGGAACTCACACAGATTGTGTAATAACATACATGACAATAATAGAAATGTATGTCTAATTTAACAATAGCTATTGATAATATAACATTCAGAATTATGATGACAGTTCTATAATACTTTCACTAGCTTTACTGCACAAACCCGTGAAAGAACAATCAGTAAAATGTACAGCCCAGAACTAGCAGGCTATGTAACTATGATTGTTCATTACTTTCACTTCAAGCAGGTCAAATGTTGGATGTATTATACCTATCTGGTATGAAAATTGTATTGTATTGACTCTACAGGCTCAAAATAATAAGATGGAATTTCTAATCTAAGACGAGATGATATTTCTATATTTCTTGGGTCCCAAAGAATCACTATAGTTTAATTAATTATGAGCCACCTTGGGGTCACTGTCATTGCATTATCACAAATTTTAACACTTATAATTCTGAAATAAGAAACTCAGTAAAATTTAGAGAGTTTTAAATTTGAGTCTTCACGCTATCGAATACAAGTTATGTTTTATTATAGAATAAAGATTAAAGAAGAAAAAAGGATATATAAGAATAAAGAATAAAGATTATAGAAGGAAAGCTTACAATCATCCCTATACTGTACAGTGTGCACTGCGGACCATACATGATATTGCTAAAAACTGTGTGTGATAGACCTCGTCAATAAGATGAGTTTCAAAAAAGTATATATTACACACTGGTAGAGGGGAAAGACCACAAAAATATAATTTCAATGGACAATACCGGTATATAAAATATATTACATACGTGTGTATCTATAGCAATCTTTGTCCGAATTTCTACATTCATTCATATTAAATGTATAATAGATTATTAAGTTTTCGACTTATTATATAGGCCTATCTATATCAGGTCATTTATTCTATGCCACCTTTCTCTATAGACTCTAAACGCAATTTCAATGAAAAGAAAATGTTTACTCATTATTACATACGTGTAACAATTAATATATGTACCAATTTCAAAACAATACCCAAAATATTGTTTACCATAGTACTAATCTGACTCTCACAAACTTTCATTTAATCATCTCTAAACTATGCAGTAGCACGCATGCGTCCCCACATCACACTACAGTGACATTTTCACAATGCCTTTGAGCTTTGAACCATGACTTAATTCCAGAGTGTGACACAAATCATGCCGACTGTGACATAATGGTCTATAAAGAGATGAGCAGATGATATGTACATGTCACTGCCAGCAATAATCATGTGGAGCAATGTTGTTTTTGTGGTGCTAGTGTGTGTGTTTGTTGGTGTAAGTGCTGATTTAGGGGATGAATATAGGGGTGGTCAACGACCACAAATGGTCAGAAGGAGAAAGATGGTAAATATAATTAGTTGGATATTTATAGTTGAGGCTGCGTTGATTTGCGTTGATTTTGTTATGGTTTGGGGATTTGGTTATTTGGTTTTCTCAATATGTTTATAAAAGTATTAATATGTACGATGAATAACGTTATAAAAACCGCATAACATTGACATTTCTAAAAAATGAAAAAAATCAGAAAAATTATTTTTCAAGTAAGTTTTCTTTTGAATTTGTTTTTTGAAAATGGCGTGTTGAATGTTCTAATAGATATTACCCAAAAGTGGAACAGTTTTATTCTAGTATGATCATCATCATCATCCAATTTAGATGGAGCTCAAAATAATTATGAAGATGATTGTTTGAAGATGATCTTTCTGGAGTTCCTTTCTTCTGGTGAACTATGGTATTTGCTATTACGATATATTCGCAGCAAAGATTAAATTTCACATACCGATACGATCGGTGAAATTTTCAACTGATCAGTTTTTGATAAATATTGGTTCAACCACTTTTCCAAAAATTTTACATGATGAGTTCAAGCGTAATAATCCTGAGAGAAAATTCGAAAACAATTGTGTGGACGAGTTGACGATAAAATGTGATGCGGGAGATAAGGGTTCAACCTAGGTTCGATCCCCGGCACCATCCTTATTTACATATGTTATTCGTGGTTTTCCTCCATAGTCAAGCCTAATTCCGGAATGGTGCCCACAATACACGCCACGACCACTTCCTTCGTACTATGAGAACCTTCATCTCATCATCCCATCATCTCATTAATCATTCAATCGACATCAATAGATCTCAGTTATCATCACAGTGCGTCGCTATATTAGCTCAATATAAATAAATATTGCTATTTCTACTTTGACCACTTTTTCACCAGGGCTTCGGCGATGGCGTTGGAGGCGGTGGGGGCGCTAGCCAGGGGATGGCTGGTAGAAGACGCCGTCCAATTGGATCACAAGGATTGCAATCACCTGTGCATTCACATGCTGATAACACGACGATAGACAGAGAAGGAAGATGTGAGTATGTGAGTGTGGCTCAGACAGATTCCAGATGGAGATTGACTGTGGCTTAGACAGAATAGAAGAAAGAAGTGCTGAAAAGATTGGAAGATTTCCATCAATTGTTTCTACCTTTCGAGAGTTTTTATTTTAGCAAATAGTTAAAGCACTATGCTGACATGAAATATAAATAAATCACTGTTCAGTAGGCCCATTTGAATGGTTTCTCAAGCCTATGATGGTGGAGGAGGTTGATTCTTTTATATTTCACCACAGAAACCAGAAACACTACAGAATCTGTACAAAACCTAATGAACTCTTGGTGTTCAATTTCCGATTTAGCCCTCACCGTTATTTTACACCGTCCCAATTTTTGTCTATGATCCAAAATAAAAAAACATCAATTTTCCATAACCCCATGCTCAAGACACGATTTAAATACCACACAGTTATTTTTTTTTTCATTCTCAACATAGTGCTTTCTTTAACTGTTTGCTCAAAAGTACTCCCCAGTCTTTTAGGTTACACTTTCCCTTGATTTATTTTGTATAATAAATTAACTAATTCAAACCTTACATTGTAGTTGATTTGAGAGTATTGCTTGGTTTCAGTTCTGTCACTGTTCACCGTAGTGCAGTTCGAGAATCAGGGTTGTGCCGCTGCGTCCGGGGACAACGGCACTTGTCTCACGGCCTCTGAATGTCTGAACCGCGGGGGAACGGCCAGTGGCCCTTGTGCTAGTGCATACGGCGTATGCTGTGTTTGTGAGTACCACTGAATGCATCGTTTTTTGAGAAGAATATAAGAAGATATGACTAAATTCACTTTTCTATTTACACTTTCAAAATTTGTATAAGTAAACAAATTTATATAATTTTTCACTATTTCGTTCTCTTTGACAGTATGGAAGATAGAAGGTATATTAGTGATCTAATTATTTTTTGATAAATTAATTAATCTAAGTTGACAACGAGATAATAAAATACAAGAGAAAACATACATTTTTAGTGTTGAACAAACATAATCAGCCCTTAAATCGATCAGTGTTGTTTGAAAGCATATAGAAAAAAAATGTCAAAAACATTTTAGCTTAGTTAGAAGGATTTCAATACTTTAATGTGGCAAAATTACATGTTAAAGATTGTGTTTGTGCTTATTGGCAGAGAAGAAATTTATAAATTCATGTTTGAAGTTCTGTTTCACGTTGTTTTCTTGCAGTCTTGGCTACGTGTGGACAAACTACCCGAGAGAACTGCACATACTTCGTTAACAACGGATTTCCTAGTCACTACGACGGCACCGGTTCTTGTCAGTTGACAATCAATAAGGCTCATCCTAATGTCTGCCAGTACAAGTAAATAACTTGATTATTCTATCAGCAGTTTCCACAGATATTAGGCATAAATTTACAGAGGCGATCTTATTCTTGAATAGAATTTTCTAGAAATATGAACAATTGTCTAGAAATTGTTAACTTCCTACTATGGTCAATTACATTTACATATTATACATTTGTAACATATCTTATAATTGTGTGTGAATTATTAGTAATATAAATTCTAAGCCTATGCAGTTTAAAATATATAATTAAATTTTGAAATTAAATTTAAACTTGAATTTGATTTGATACAAATGAAAATGTTACACTGAAGATCATTTGTCTAGTATTTGAACCAGAAGTGTTTTTTTTTTTCATTCCAGGTTGACATTTGACCAGTTCAATATCGCTGGTCCCGAACAAGTGAACAATATCTGCAATAACGACCAGTTTATCGTTTCGGGAGGCAGTCAAGTGCCGGCAATATGCGGCATCAACACGGGCAATCAGAGTAAGCCATTACAGCTAGGGTGGAAGGGCCGGTTCAGAGCCACCTAGAAGCCGGCAGGTCCCAAGTTTTGAACGTAATTTCGAATAGTTTGTCGCATAATTCGAAATATATTTAGCATGGATTCATCCTCGAGGCAAATGCTTGGATGCCACGATCATTTAAAATTAGAGTGATAAGCCTAATTATACCAATTTATCACTCACTTTTTCTCTTTCTCATTGTATAGTGATAAACTAGACATCGGCTGTCAATAGAAAGGAGTGAACATTTCACAAAAGAGTTGAATATCAAAAGAGTTGGATATCAACATTCTTGTGGAGAAAAATGACCTAGCTGTCTACGCTCCTTTACCTGAACATTCAATTCTATTCAACATTCGTGTGTTTGGTTTACTCTCAATACCAATGCTGATAATGTCCGGATGCAGAATCATGAAATTAATGGAAGTGGTTAAAGTTATATTATTTTTACATTTAGCATTCTGTAGTCCCACTTGTCATATTTTAGTGCGATTCACTTGTGTGCTATTATTTTCAAATGCAATTAATATTATATTTTTGATTTTCGCTACTTGAATGTCTGAACTATCTGAGATGATAGAATTGCCATACTTGTGTAGTGGAGATTTTTTGATCCATGTGAAATTGTTGTATGCCAAAACATGTAGTATTTCTTGGACATTTAAAAAAAAAATCGAAATTACGATCAATTTTTCTTTGTTCTGTTTTTATTTTTTAGTGCATCCGTACAAAGTGTGACTACTGTGGAAATTTTGTGCATGTAACTTCCATAGTTTGTGAGAAACAAATACAGAAAAAGTACACTTTCAACATTGTCGGTATAGGCATTTCAAAGTCCCCATAATCAATCTCGGGAAAAGTGGCACTTCCACCAATATTCAAATTATCACCATTCGACTTAATTTTCAACGTCCTTGAAGTTAGCCCATCAAATAGCATAATAAAATATCATTTTATCATTTAGGAAGCATTAACGAATCCCCATAATCAATCTCGGGAAAAGTGGCACTTCCACCAATATTAAAATTTTCACCATTCGACTTAATTTTCAACTTCCTAGAAGTTGGTCCATCAAATAGCCTAATGAAAATATGATTTCATCATTAACGTAGCACTAACGAATGGTATAATAATATTATCATATTCTGATATCCGAGAGGCCAACTTCACGAAAGTTAATTTTCATTTAAACTAGATATTTCTCTCGTAAAATTTCACCACGTAAGCATTATTGAAACCTAACAATTGACTATGTATCCTTTTTTATTTCATTTTGTTTGACTGAGTGTTTTTTGTTTCAGTGTATGTCGACGCAGGAATAGGACTCACAAGCCCAGTGATACTGACAGTTGTCACTAGTGGTCCATCGTTCAACAGAAACTGGAAGATAAAAGTGTGTCAGATTCCCTGCGACAGCGCAGCTAAAGGTAATGGCTAGACCTTTCATGTACTGGTTCAACTACCTGATATTATTTATTTTATTTTCATTCATTTTTAATGTAGACCTGCACTCACAGTTGCACAAAAGTGCTGTGGCGAGGCTTTAAACTAAATAGCAATACTCGAAACAGGATCAAGTATAATGAAAACATATAATAATTATTAAAACACCAACCAACAAAAACTCTCAAATACCTTATCTCAACACTTCCCTCTGCACTACCACTTCTGTGAATTCTTTCAAAGGAATCTTCTTGTAGGTCCAATCTCCTGATAGACCCTATACCATCCTGGTTGTAAGAATTCAATTTTAACTTGAGTAACGTCTGTTCAACATAGTATAAAGTGAAATTCTCTGATTTTGTTAAAGCGGAAGAAGGTTGTCTACAGTACCACACCGGGGTATCAGGACAGATCAAGTCCTACAACTATGATCCTATAGCTGGACTACAGCTCTCCAACCAGGACTACAGCATATGCGTGAGGACAGAGAGGAACTTCTGCGGCATTCAGTACACAGCTTGTAATAATGCAGGTGAGCATTTACTTCTTCTTACAGACTTCTTCTGACAGAAGTCTTCTTAGGCTTGACTTCTCGAAACTGTTCGGAACAGTTATTCGCACTGTTGAGAGGCGGAAACAGATCCGACAGTCTGGTAAAGACAGAATAGCTTTAGAAATTCAAGCCAAACGTCGGGTATGGGTTTGATATTAAAGGACATCGCAAAACTGAAACTAGATTTGAATGATGAATAATGATATTTATTCACATAATTTTAGAGGAAACTAGAAATCATTATTTCGAGTTCAATAAATATTTTTAAAAATCCTCCAGATACCATGAGTCATGATGTCGTAAGTCAGGCCGGATCCTGGAAGACGAATAAATAAATTACAATTTTTGAAATTGAGGATATGATTTCTAGATTTATCTCAAATCAGGGAATGAAATATCGCCATGATTCATTAAAATATAGTTTCACTGTTGTGATATCCTTTAATGCATGTGTTATTTTAAACAACATTCAACTATCAGCGCTCGGGAGCGTCCAAATTCGTCCGATTCCAGACTTATCCGATTCCTAACTCGACCGAATCCAAACTCGATTTCGTCCAAACCCGACCGATTCCAAACTCGTCCGATTCCAAACTCGACCGAAGGCTTAACTAGACCGATTCCCAACTCGACGGAATCCAAACTCGATTTCGTCCAAACTCTACCGATTCCAGACTCGTCCGATTCCAAACCCGACCGAAGTCTTAACTCGACCGATTCCTAACTTGACCGAATCCTAGCTCGACTGATTTTACAAGCCGTTAGCCAAGCCCACAGTACGACAGTCCTAACTCGCACATTCGTACTGAATATAGATCGCTATAACATGACATCAAGTGAAAGAGAGAAAGAATAAGATTAATCGTTATGATCCTCTTAGCGAACAACCGCAGCACATTCACGCTGTCCGGTAACACCGCCGGTGCAATTGCCATCAACTCCCAGGTAGGCACAGGGGGTGCCAACCCTTGCAACAACGACTGGCTCATCATACCTTGCGCTTCAAATGTGGGCAGAATTAATACCGGCCAATCCACGTGTGTCGATCGTATTTGTGGAGGCACATTCAGTAGTGAGGTGGGAACTATTCCATCGCCAGTGTTCAGTGAGTATACAACAAAACTTCACTTTTTATTATATATAAAATTATATATAATTATTCAGTTTCAGCTTCCAGGTGTTTTTAACCGAATTTTGTAACAAATTTAAAACTTTATAGTTCGTTTCTGTCATAAATGTTGTCACTCATTAAATTTACCGTATAGATTATATTTTCTAGGTTAAAATAAAGTGGATCAACTGAGTCCAAGCAATTTACATTTTACATAATTAATTATGTTTTGCTTGTATGATGTAGGTACGGTGCGACCCTTCCGCCTAGTTCTCCATACCAACAACGTGGAGCAGCCTAACGGAGACTTCGGCAATCGAGGCTTCTGCCTAGACTACGTGCAACAACCGTGTACTAATTTCATGAGTAACTAGGTCAACTCTTCGAATTTTGGCATTCATTTCATAATCAAAATTATTAAAATAATTAAATTCGTTTCATTTCATTTCATTCATTCACAAATATTAGACTAATCGACAGGGATGTATAAAGTGGTCAGGGCGCAGCAGGGTCGTGCCCTTACTGGGTCAGGCACCCTGGCTACTGGAATAATCAAAACCTATATGGATTATGGATTAAAATTTTGATTTAAAATATGAAGGATCGAAGTCTACTAATTAGAATGAAAAGTACAACAATTTGTTTATGGCCTATTATACATGAAAATATATAGAGAAATAGTGGCGATTATTTTTGTTTTTTTGTTATGATACGCCTATTTTATATAGGCCTACTAATTGGGTGAAAATAATGATATTATATTCATTATATTGTATAATATTGAGTTTCTTTCTGCTTTGTCGTGATGACATTTGAAAATGGGCGAAAATACTGGTAGGCCTACTAGCAGCTTTAAATACTTGGAAGAGATATTTTCTAGTATTTTGTTTTTCATTTTTTCTTTTTTAAAAATTGAGCTGTTTTCTCATTGACCTATACCATTGTTCTGTATCATTAATATTAATATTATTACTATTACTATCGTTATTATTGTTTTATTATATTGTGTGTAAAACTGTGTATGTTATTGTATGTACATAGGTCTATGTTGTATCATGTATTGTATTATTATTGTATTATTGTGCTATTCACTAAAACAATATAACAACATTCGAATGAAAATTAAATAAAATAACACACTCGATTGTTGTTTTTTCTTCATCTTATATTTCGAGTTTCAGACGCATGGTAGGCC
The DNA here is from genome assembly GCA_907164805.1 of Brachyptera putata. NCBI lineage: Eukaryota > Metazoa > Arthropoda > Insecta > Plecoptera > Taeniopterygidae > Brachyptera > Brachyptera putata. Next base: position 11,403,360 of record OU015468.1, on the reverse strand, counting down.
TAGATGAGAATTTTAACCAGGAAAACGCGGCTTATGCATTGTAAGATAAGCGAGATTTAGAATAAAATGTAATGGAAGCAGCTATAATAGGCCTATACACACTTTGATTATGCATATTTTCAACTCACTGTCTTCCAGATTTCCCATTGACTAGATTCAATCGTTTCATGATCTAATTCGTTTTACTTGTTGATCTCCTCAATATTTTTCTTATAGCTTTCACAGATTGATGTAAAAAATACATAATAATTTTTATATTGAATACGGCTCTATAATAAGGCTCATCCGATTCATTTAAGACCATAGACAAAAAAGTATATCTTTGCTCTGTGTTAAAACTTCGGAATTATCTGTAAAATTCCTGTAAGTAAATTCCGTGCAAATTTGAATGTATTCAAAAATGTTTTTCCATATTTTCCCTCCTGGGTGATTCTTATGGGGTATTCAAAATTTCGAAACTATTTATTAATGAATAAATCCGATTTTTTTTTCATAATATTAAAACATTTTCATAGTCATTGAAATTGTACATATATAGGCATATAGAATATGCCTTAAATTAGGTAACACACTACTTCCATACTAGAAAACTGTAAAATAATGAGTCAAGACGTTAATGAATGATGATTGAACGACAAACTTCGATGTAGGCTACATAATAATAGTGATTGCTTAGTATTTCAATATAACTCTTATAATTAAAATATAAAGTCGTTCCCATTATTCTACAGCGTCTTGGTACTCAATGGAAGGGGGTGGTTAACCTGTCTTAGGAATCCCAAATCAATAATCACCACACTCAAGACCATGACCGTGCTCAAGACGAAATATATAAAAACAGATGCAAGCAAGAAGTTTGTAATATGTAGCTATCTACAACCACATATAAGATAATAAGTAAATAGCTTAGTGATGTGAGCTGAGAATATTCTCCTGAGAATATTCTCCAAAAGATTATACTCAAATATGCTGGAGTTTAATTTGAAAAACAATCATTCGCTGAATGATCCCACCAACAGGTAGGTTTTTAGGGGTTAATTCCTGAATATTGGTCATTAAGATAATAATATAAGATATAATATAATATAATAAGTCAAGATAATAAGGTAATTAAGATAATAATATAAGATATAAGATAATATAATAATATAAGATAATAAGGTACGGTAATTAAGATAATAATATAAGATATAAGATAGAATATAATAATATAAGATAATAAGGTACGGTAATTAAGATAATAATATAAGATATAAGATAGAATATAATAATATAAGATAATAAGTTTTGTATAAAATAAGAATCAATACTATGAAAGAGTTTTTTGGAAACTCTTTGTTTCTGAGATATAATAAACAATAAACAATAAACAGACAAAAAAAGCTTTTTTGTATGTGCTACAATGGGTGCTATCTACAACGGGTGGCAGCACTGTGACCCACCCAATTCGACTCACGCGAAATCTGCAGTGGAAAAGAATAGGCTTTAGCTTTAGGTCAGCTGTTTAGTGACAGCTGCTCAAGGTACAGTCCGTAAAGATGTCGTTTTATATTGTTCCAGCAATTGGAACAAGAACTCCAAGAAGAGGGCGACCCTAAAATTTAAGCTCAATCAATCGCCTTTTTAATATTATTTTATTTTTATATCTGCTTTATTTCGGACTTTCTAAAAATACGCTAAAATGCCATTCAGCCGACTGGATCAGGTTTATCGAAGCATTTTAATGACAAAATTCTTCACCAAAGGCTGGGGAAAGCCTGATAATTTAAAAAGGTAGGCTATGAAGTAGCAAAGCAAGAACATCTAGATATAGCAGAATTGTAAGCTCCAGATCCTGTGTGCTTGATTATAGGCCTACGAGTGGGTCACAATAGGAATGAACCAGATCATAGGTCTACTGGTAGTTGGTACGGCATGGTACGGCCGTGCTTAGTAGGCTTTTCTGCGATTCATAATAAAGAATAATTCCAATATTGTTCACTAGACAATATCGGTAGATGAAAAAAATCAAACAATCCCATAACTCTTGGTGTCTTGAGAATTGGGTTATGAAAAAGGTATATTGGACCACAGAAATGAGCACTTGAGTTCTGGCATTGAGTTCCGGTATGCCTACATGAATATCCTTATGGAATTGTATGACAGAGCCGTGGTTGAATAGTGGGTAGTGCTACTTGATAGTGTTATGACTAGTAATACTGTTAAGAGCGCTATGATCATCAAGAAAATGTCATCTGCTAGGCCTATAGCACTGTTGCGACGCTCGATTGTCTGTCGTTGCGAATAAATGCTGATAGTAGCTTGCTGATCAGCCAACTTGGTGATCATAGGCACTGTCATACGTGATTGCGTATCTAGAGACTACGGTACTTTATCTGTGCTATCTTTACGGTAGGCCTACTAGCTATCAGTGGGAGAGAGTTGACAAAAAAAAACGCTTCAAAACTGACGACCACCGTAAATTAATTCGAGTTTATTACCAGAATCAATTGAAAATAGACCAAATACAACTTTGCCGTGAAAACGTTGAGCCTTATTGTAAAATGATTACAATACCAAAACAAACATTTAGGCTACCAAACAATAATGCAGAACCAGACAAAACAATTACCAAACAATAATGCAGTTCCAGTATCGGGATAACTCGTGGTTTTGTTTAGCATTGTTCTCAAACCTTTGGAAGTAGGCTCTACCCTTTAACTTGGATTATGCTGTAAGATATTTATCCTCGTTGAGCAAAGTTTATTGATCATCAGTCTTCATTTATTTTTTCTAGATTATTTGAATTCAAAAAATATGTATCAAATCGAGAAGCATGTATATCATTGGTGTCAAGTGATTACCCAATAACAATTACAAAGGAAGAAATGTGCTCCGACTGTAAAATAATAGAGGGCCAGTTTTTGTCGCCGTTCAGTGTACACTTGCCTGGAATTATGCCTAAAGAAGCTGAAACTGCATATTTTCAAATAATCTTACCCAAAAAATGGAGCTCTGATCACTACAAACCCATATGCCTTCATTTGGCAGGAACAGGAGACCACGTAAGTATAGGAGCCACCATCCCACATCTTTTCTTATTAGAAGTATGAAATGTTCAAATTATATATATATATATTTAATTGAGTCTCATCCGACAATGTACCCATATTGGAAGTGTTATATTCTATAGATCACGTTAACATAAATTTAGATTTTAGTAGGCCTAGCGTAATGGTAATTAGGTATATTTTGACATTTTGATTGAAAGATCTTCGAAAAAGCGTCGAATAGATTTGTTGAAAAACAGTATGGGTCACAACCTTTAAATCACAACTTGAATATCATAATAAATATCACAACTTTTAAACAATTTAAGTTCAGTTTGAACTTATCATAAATGATGGAAAGTAGTCGGTTATGACCTAGTAATAGGAAATCCCAGTATTTACTCTTAACAATTGAGGGAAACACGAAAAACTTCAGGATCGTTAAGCCTTAGCTCTGAGAGTCTTGTCTACGTTCATCGTAAGCATTAAAAAAATGCTATGGCTGTGTTCGTTCTTGTTCGTTTCGTTCTTAAGATATTGTTATCGTGGAAGCAAATGGTAGGCTTCCAAGTATTTACATTCCTAGGCCTATACCTATGTGTAATTGTAAACTATTTTGTGAAATGAGACGATCTGTGTCTCCAGATTGCCAGTAGTTGTTATACCTATATTTGTCAGTTCAGATATAATAGAAGGTAGGCCCCCAGCTAATTAATATTCATATTATATAATACTAAATAGTTCTTCTTTAGGGCTTCTGGAGACGACGACAACTGATGGCCAAACCGTTGCTAAAGCACTCTGGAATTGGCGCTATTTTACTAGAGAATCCGTTTTACGGTTTACGAAAACCAAAAGATCAGGTGTAAGCCTATTTTTGTTATCTAACTTATTATATGACGACTTATTTTTGACTTGATAATTAACAATCTATCATATTAATTAATGTAAAATGTTGTCTTATTTGGGTGCAGACGGTCAAATCTTCACAACGTCTCTGATATATTTGTGATGGGCGGATGTTTAATTCTCGAATCGTTGGCATTGTTCCACTGGTGCGAGCGTGTTGGCCTTGGACCATTGGGTATAACTGGTCTGTCAATGGGAGGACATGTAAGTGCATGTAATTAATAGAAATTAGTAACACACAGTACATTGAATAGGCTGAAAAGGTAGCTTACAATGTATAGAAAGTAGTAAGCTATTTGGGGTTGGAAAAGATAATGATACAATTATCGATAATCGTTTTTAAATTGCCATTATCTTATCGATAATATCGAAATTATCGTTTGATGGTATATTTGAATTCCCGCCACAAAATCGTTCATTTGGCATTACTGTAGATTGAATACTAAGTGGAGTGTACTGTCAGTAAGAGCTGTTTCTGTCGGTAACAGACGTTGTTTTTGTTGGAAATGGAAGTTATTTCTGTCAATAATAATTTAGTTTCCTATTAAATTATTCAAATAACAAAAATATTGATAATGAAAGTACAGTACTAACGGTTATCGTAATTAATTTGCATATTGATTTTCGAATCCATATTATCAATAATCTTACCCACCCCTACAGGGCACACTACAGAGATGATGATACCCAGTTAACGGTAAACTACCGGTACGGTTTTAGTAAGTTGTAAATGCATCACTGATTAGCGTTTATATTAAAGCAGCTACCGGTATATACAAAACATTTTACTGATATTTGTTCTATGAAATTCGTGCAAAACGTTTTACATACAATATGACTTTTTCCAATTGATATTACACATGTTCGTATATTTTGTAATTCAAAATTCAAGACCGTAGATAATCAAATGTTTCAACGTCATATTCATTTTTTCAATTACTTTTCAACATGTGGGCCCTACCCTTTTTTGAGAATGTAGGGTAGGTAATAATAACTACAAAAATAAACATCATCACTGTGTAACCTAAATGGTAAGCAAGATCGTTTGTTGTTTTTTCTATATTTTGTAATTTAAAATTCAAGACCGTAGATAATCAAATGTTTCAACGTCATATTCATTTTTTCAGTTACTTTTCAACATGTGGGCCCTACCCTTTTTTGAGAATGTAGGGTAGGTAACAATAACTACAAAAATAAACATCATCACTGAGTAACCTAAATGGTAAGCAAGATCGTTTGTTGTTTTTTCTAGATGGCATCTTTGGCTGCAACTAACTGGCCAAAACCGTTAGCGTTGGTTCCTTGTTTATCTTGGTCTACAGCGTCATTAGTGTTCACTGAAGGCGTGATGAGTGAAGCTATCAACTGGTCACTGCTCGAAGAACAGTATCTTGCAGAAGGAGTGTATCACAATGAAATAAAGAAGTACGTTCGCGACGATGAAAACGCATTTTTTGCGGGGCAACACTTTGCGAAGAACTACCCGAAGAGCATGGATCGAGTCAATTCACTTACTCCGGACAAGAAGCACTCGAATGATGCGAAAACACACATCGTTGCAACCGAAACTAAAGACAAGGTTGCGTTGGCAAAGCCTTCTAAGCAAAACAGTGAATCTACTGCACCTATAAATAACCGAGAAAACACGGTGAAAAAAAGTAAAAGCGCTGAAAAAACTGCCTTGGATTTACCAGCTGTTGTCAAGAATGCGTCAGAAAGGAGCATCGTTCATAAGAGCAAACTATTTTTATTGAAAATCTTATCTCTAGGAAAATCTAACAAAAGTGTGGTAATAACTGATTTCAACAAGTCCAAGTCACATCTTCTGACATTTCGAAGCGATAAACAAAAACGACGCGTCATAAGTAAACATGCAATCAAGGCAAAATCAAAGGAGCGAGCGGCTCTACATTTTATGCGCGGCATCATGGATGAGTGTACCCATTTAAAAAGTAGGCCTAATAAGAACTGGGAAAATCAAAATATAATTTATAATTATTTGCAATTAGTCTATTAGCCAAGGCATTTGGATTGTAAAGTAATATATTTATTTTGCTTTACAGATTACGATGTCCCCGTTGACACATCGCTTATTATTGCCATATGTGCCAAAGATGACGCGTATGTTCCTAGAGAAGGATGTGCGGATCTAACTGAGATATGGCCCGGTGCGGAAGTAAGGTTTCTCAATTCTGGTCACGTCGGTGCATTTTTGCTCCACCATAACATATTCAGGTACCAGTACACACTACATACATACAGTACATACACTGTTGATAATGGGAATATAGTTAGAGAGAGTGCCTGTAAGCCTATAGGTCATCAGGCAAAGGTTAACAGTAGGCCTACATTGTTTGTAGTAAAATTACCACGGTATTACTTCGTTGTTTAATAATTGAATATGTGGAGGGCCGAAGTCATATGTGTTTACCATTTCTGTTTGTCATAATACGAAATGCCAAATGCAAAAGATTAATCATCTTATGTACTGGCATTCAGTCTTGTACGCCTGTGCCTGTTTGTGAAATGTGAAAAATGGATATCCCTTGAAATTCCTGTAGTCTCCAAGGATAGTAGAAAAAATGCATATAGTTCTAGATGCTTCTGCTAGATAACAATAATAAATAAATGGAAATTGTATCACTTACGTTGTCTTGAACTTGCTCAAATTTTCCAGGCTGATTGAATGCATGATAATTTTAGATTTTTATTAAAACATAATGAATCCTTTTTCATTTTCAGAGCTGCAATAACAGAATCTTTTGAGAGACTGCAAAAGAAATACCCTGTTCCGAGTCCTAAAACTATATCTAATGATTCTAAGTGTTAATCGCGCACTTGAAACATAGATAATATGCTACTGGCATTACATGCGATGTAACATATAGCTTGTGTGTCTTATATTAATTGTGATAACTTGATAGACTAAATGGGTTAGTTCTTATTGTGAGGACTGACTGAATTGTGAATATTTACAGTACAATACTAACAGCCTATGGCATATAGAATCTTCAAGTTCAATCCTTAGTTTTAAGGCCACAATATTCTTCATACGTTAGAGGTTGAAAAAATTATTTTCCAAAATACTGTGTGTAATAAAGCTAGTTGTTGAATATTCAAATATATAACGTACATGCTCAGACAGAAGTAAAAATAGTAATGCCACTAGGAGAAAGCCAGTGATATTTTCGTAACACGTTTAAAATTGCCGATCAAACCGTGCCAATTAGAAATATATTAGTACAGTGGGTTTATGCACAAGCAGGTTAGAAATTCACATCGATATATTGTGAGGAGCGGACCAATATTACAGAATACATTTTCTAAACCTAATGCAAAATGTGGCATGCTGTAAAATTTAGTTTCTGATAACAGATATTTAGTGTGTTCGCCAGTGTGTTCAAATATATATATAAATATTAAATAGTGAATATTATATTATTGCAACTGAATTAAGAATTGTTTTTTTTTTGCCCCAGACTATCAATATCCCTTCATTTCAATTTCAATTTTTCTGAACTGTGAAGTACTGGCAAACTACTGCAATCAACTTCAAAATCCCCGATTGAATCCCTTTGGCACGTCATAACTTGACTCAAAGAATAATAAATAACTCAAAGTTCAACTTGAATCCAGGTACAATATGGCAATAACGTCAGGAATTTCAAGCGTTGAAGCGTACTTAAAAGAACAAATTATTTATAAAAACACGATTTTAAAACAAATTCCTGCGAGACGGGACCCACACCCCCCATTATGGTATGGCAATTTTTACTTTGCTACGTATTCAAGCACCCCTTGGAATTTTGCACATTTGAAGTTTTTAAATACATGTGGTCAAAAAAATAAACTTGTGTTTGTATCTGAGTGTGGGACAACCGGACAATAGACATAAGCAAAGGTGTCTATTACTTTTCTTCAGAAGAAACAAAGACAGCCTTGAAGCAAGCGATGACAGGAGAAAAAGTTTACGATTCTAAGTAATCAACAATGAAGAAACAAACATAATAATTCACCTAAATGAAAATTGATTCACCAGAGGGTTAGCTGCACTGTTAGCTGTGATCATACGATTATACTTAGACATCAAAAAAGAGCATCTGCAGAAGATGATTTACTACATCAAAATTGGAAGAAATATTTGTATTGGACCATAAATCTGAAAATCTACCATCAATAGTAGCATTAATGAACATTATAAATAAATAATAATCTTGATCTGAGATCACTTGAAAATTACAAAAACATTATTTACGAAAAAAAGCAGGGTTGCCCCTCGCCCCTCAAGTACATTTTTCAAACGGTTCATCGCTCCTCGCTGAAAATGGTGAAATACAGATAATCATGAAATTTGAAGACAAATTTATAAAAGTAATTGTAATGCTTTATTGTTTCATTTCCTGAAATACCCATTGAATTTTTTGAAAGCACAAATTATTTCTAAACTGGTACCAGACATGCTGCTAGCACGATTGTGAAAACATGAAATTGTGACCATGGTCACTTTATTTGCTATATACTATACACTAGGAATTATTACCCTACCATTTTCAATCACAGTACCAATATTATAAAAATAAAATCCTCAATATTTGTTTATAGATGTAAATGATAAAACTATAGTACAGTATTACAAAAATTACTTACGACCTAAGAGTACAAAAGGTACATTTAAAAACATACGGCGCACAAAGATACATAATAGGCATATTACGTAATTCTGTACATCTTATAGACATTAGTGTACTGCCGATGTGATGTTAATGGATATCTAATACTGACCAGAAAAAGTGAAACTGTTGGTTAAATAAATGCCATGCTAAATCTAAAATTCATTCAAGTTTTGATAGAAGAGCAAGAATATGATAAATTGACAACTTTGTGACAATCGTCTTTCATAAGAACTAGGTATAATGAGTATAACTATTTTTGGAAGTCTCAACAATACTAGTAGTGACGTAGTAAAGAGTGTGCACTACTAGAGTACTAAGCTAACTTATTTTCCTTTTCAAACCTGCCTTTTAATGTTTCACTTCCATTAGATTGTTTTCTTCCTATAATATCCACTCACACTGAAGTGAAAGTAGTGGATTAACGGTGCTTTGCCATTCTTGTTCTCCATGTTTATACTGCACATAAAAAAAGTGTAGGAGGGCCTACAGTAGAATAAAAATAGATACACAAGTGCAAAGACCTTCAAATCCAGGACTTTTATACGAAGGAAACTATAAGTTGACAATGGTTGGTCTTCATGTAGCAATTCCTCCGAAAGATTCAAGCTTCAGAAGTTCCAGCGTCTTGGTCCAGAGTCTGTCCTCGATTTCTTTGGAGTTGGCTTTACCTCCGGTCGGTGTGACGGAACAGTTCGTAATGTAAGTTCCTCCTCGTGCAGCAAGGCGTGGTGAAACAGAGGCGTGGAGGATAGATCTGGCACCTTCTTCCGGAGTCTGGAAACATATGGTTTTAGAAGAGTTTTATCTAGATATTTTGCGTGAAGCAGATTGCCTATTTTGAGAAATTAATTGGTAAGTGTGGGTAGGTCCAAGTGTTGAATTCAACTTTTGTGCCTGTCAGTTAATTAATCCAAACAATGGAGAGCGTCCAAATTAATTAATAGGAACGTATTGAAAAACAGAAATATGATGCTAAAATAACATTACAAAATGTATATAGCCTAAGTTCATTTAAGAAAAATGGAATTTTTCAAAATGCTCAATTTGATTTATAACCACAGGCAAATTTTATTCAAGTCAAATTCAGTGTTCACATCATTCATCTGATAAATAAACTCACTAGTTGGGAATGAAAATCAATTAAATTATTCAAAAGATTGATACTCTTACATTAGTGACAAAATTTGAATGTTTTGACCAAACAATTGTCATTTCATCTTACCGAATATTCTAACCTGAATGTATTTATATACGTTTCTTAGTGTAGATTCATTTATGAGGACACTGCTCAAGGGAAGGGTACATATACTAACCCCATCAGTATTGACCTTGATTTCTTTCCTATCTAGGATGAGATAACTTTCAAGTAGGAAATAGACATAGAAATGTTCAAATTCTGATGTGTTCAAATATAGAATAAAATAGTGTCAAGCCACAAATGCATATTGTTTCACACCCACATATCTATATTTTACAATTTATTATAAGAGCATTGGCGAAGAATTCCAATGACACGGTTACGAAGCTTTGCCAGTAATTCCTTTTTTGTTCTGTTGATCGAACTGCACATATCACGCGATGCGACTGATCAACACGAAACTTTTAATCACCTTAAAACACTTTAATACTCACTTTAAACATTAGATGTAGGAACCAAGGCATAACAGTGTTGATCAGAGAGCCCTGGAAAATCTCAGTATCAACGATTCCCGGGTGCACCGCATGTACTTGAACTGGTACGCTGGCTGTCCTTAATTTCTTGTCTAATGACTTGGTGAACAGAATCTGGGCTAGTTTTGACTGTCCATAAGCCATAATATCCATGTAGCCATCTCTGTTATAACAAACATTAAGAAACAAATCATAAATATCATCTAATATGATTTACTTTTTAACAATAGATCATGATTATTTTCTACTTTATTTCAAAAAATTATTTTTAAAAACATTTTCAATTGTTATTGGTAAGAATAATAGTAAGGAATTTAAAAAATACTATAAAAAAATTGAAAAATAAAAACCATACAAAATTCAATTCAATTTATGAAATTATAATAGGGCCTACAATACAACAGTTAGGTCCCGTTTTATGAATAATAAATTAGTTGATTAAGCGATAATTAGTGAATTACGGTAACTAGTTATTACCCTTGGGTATCAGTGGTATTTTTGTAACCCAATTAATAATTAGCTTAATAAGCACATTTTAAGTATTAGTAATATGGGTCTTGGCAAAATATCCGGGTGAATAACCAATGTCAATTTCATATCATAATTTTATTCATAAGTGGGTCTTGAAACTCAAAAGAGAGTAACTTGGTAACATTTTCGACGCTTTTTCATTACATAACGAGGAGAAAACATAGTTAACGAATTCATTACGACTTGTTTCGAGATACAGAATCGCACTGCTGGGTGGAGATTGCTAACTTACTATACAGTCTGCTCCCACTCGTAAGATGAAAAAATATTCCAAAATATAATAACAATACCTTTAATTAAAATGATTAAACAATGTCAGTACCGTAGCACAAAGAATAAAATTCTTTGTTCTGTGAACTAACTACACATGACATAGCATGTTTTGAAATGGTCCTACTCTGTTAACTAAGGTAATACTTTCAGAAAATGATACACCAACACCAGTAAAGTGTAGTGCAGTGATAGCTTATGACTGAATGAATGGTCTACAAATACTGTAGGCCTACAGTAATAAGTGTATTTTTGGAATACTCACTTGAAAGTAAGATCATCAAAGTAGATGGATGCCATGTAGTGAATACAAGAACTGACGTTAACAACGCGGGCACTAATGCCACATGCTCTTGCACTGCTGATAAGCCTTGGTAGAAGTAAGTGCGTCAAGTAGAAATGGCCAATGTAATTTGTAGCGAACTGTGATTCAAATCCATCTTCGGTTATTGAATATGGCGCTACCATCATACCAGCTGAAATATTACAATTATTTTATTTTTTAATTTATAACAATTGGGTGAAAGACATTCATATAAGAAACTTTAAAATAATCAAACAATCATTCATAAAAATAATGCAATGTAATGTTAGACATGCCTATAGACTCCACAAATGGGCGAACGGAAATTGAATAAATATGAGTTTATATCGTCACTACCGTACTTGCAGAGTTTTGGTACCGGTAATAATTACATTATTACTTCTCGCATCGAATTAGCAACTTCTCGCATTAGATAACATTATCAATGAATGATTTACTTTCTTTTACATGCTCCGACTGATTTTAGTCGAGTGGGGGGGGGGGGAATTGGAGGAGAGAAGACATTATTGCAAAAAAATAAGAACATATCCTGCTTTCGGACTCCGTCTAATTGAACTATCTGTTCATTACTCTGATTGTTATGTGCCTTACTCGATATTACCTGTTGATCTTTTAAAAAGCTAAAAAAAAATGCATTATATTTCATTCATTATCCACCCTATATAAACTTTGGAATAATGTGCATCATTCCTGGCCTTGAATTCTCAAAAATTTCAACTTATGCAAATAGACATTTTTAACCCTTTGGGTTATTCTTGTGAGGTTTGTACAAATTTTGCAATGGTTCATCTAAGAAATGGTCAAATCAATAGTGCCCCAAAACTATACATATCCAGTTCCATTTCCAGTACTATACATAATAATAGATGTGCATGCCAAGATTCATCAAAATTTGTGTTTTGTTTGATCTGCAGGCAAGAAACAATTTACGGTAAATGTTTTTCAAATAGACCCTACGGTAAAATTAAGTCTTCACTTACGCTCATCCAACTATAACCACAGTAATTTGGCTTGTATTTATTATGTCCATGCCTAGCAGATATTTAGCCATACTTACCATTATTAACAATAATGTTTATTTGAGAATGATTTCTCAAAACGGTTTCAGAAAACTGTTTGATTGACGCCAGTGACGCAACATCCAGCTTATAGCACTTGGAATTCCCAATTTTCACCCCAGAATTTTCAATTTTTTGTAGTTCTTTCTCTCCGGCTTCAACATTTCGACAACCTACGGAATAAACTCAATTTTTAATCATTTAGGCCCTATAATTGTTAGGCCTACATAAGCCATGAAAATTGAAAACTTGATGTTTTAGTTTCCATATAGAAAATTGTAATGAATTTGTTATGAATCAAGGCCTATGAATATCCTAGCGATAGAGTATGTGTACATAATGTTTATATTTTTTATCAACATGAATGTATTAATTAATTATTAATTCAAAGTATGGGCTATTCATTTTCATTGATTTTTTTCAAGTTCAACATATTTGCCGGTCACACACATTAGGTTAAAGCTTGTAACATAGCAGTGACTGATAGGCCCTATCTAGGGACCCTTAATTTGGGCGAATGCCTATTACACGAAATTCACGGAAAATTGTCCCAATTCAACTTTTTCCATCTTTATACTGAGTTTGGATGTTGTGCCAATCAAATTGCATCAACGAAATGGCGCGATATTCAAATTAAAATACGAAATTCTTTACTTCTAGCGTTTAACATGAAGTTTGTGCAAAATTTACAATGAGTTTGAAGATTTTCGTCAGAAGTGGAAAGAAGTCTTATATTTAAAATCTTTGAAGCTTACCAATGATAACACAAACATCACATAGAAGAAGTTTTTTCACCACTTCAAGCCCTAAGCCCCGAGCTCCACCAGTAACTATAGCAACATGATCTGATCGAGATGTCAATTCTGAAACAAACATAAAACATGCGAGTACTGGTTGTTGAATATAATGTTTTGCATTACCATACTGCACAGAAGTAACCAAAAATAACAAAATAATGAATGACTATTGTTTAAATTCTAAATTACAGGTCTAAATTACAAATATATAAAAATAATATAAAATAGATTTCTTTTTTCTCATACTTTTCATGATCTTGTAGAAAATTTTATATAAAACAATATAAGACGACGCCATTTATCCGCCCTAAATTAATGCATTTTTCAAATTAGCCTGTAGCCTGATTATTTTTAAATCACATTAAAACCCCACAATTGAGAGGTTTTAACGTGATTAAAAATAATTGGACTATAATTTGAAAAATGCAACATAAATTTAATATAATTATGTCACTTAAGAAGGGCCTTTCCCTACCTCCCCCCCCCCCCTCTCAGGAAGATCTCATGGTTGGATTGGTCCCTTCCCTCCCCACAACTTTCAAAACGTTTGGATTTACAAAGCCTTTTTTATTCAGCACTGCAATGGAAAACCCTAATATTACCACATCGTGCACTGATAAAGTTTAGATTGTTCTACACCTAGAAAATCGATAAGAGATTTACCTAATGAATATAAAGTAATGAAATCACATTTACCTATTCTACTAGACTAGTTTAGTAGGTACAATACAGCATTTTTCTTGAAGTTTTTCAAAATTATTGAAGGTTTACAAATAATATGGTCTAGGTAAAAATTATCAAGCAGTACAAAATAATTAATAGTACAACCAAAACAAACGATAATAGGCCTTCATAGGCCTACTAAAAATGTGCAATTATTTTAAGAATGTAGCCTACTTATATAATATTTTTAATACACCCAGCAGGGGTTATATTAGTGCGTAGTTGACCCTAATATGCGCAGTTCTAAAGTTCAAAAATGCAGCTCTTAATTTCAATTTGCGCAGTTGTGAAATAACGAATATTGTTGAATAATGAACATTATCAAAGAAGAATTGAACAGTGAGTAAATCGATATTCTTCAAACCACATTATTTCATGTTTATGCTCAATAATTTGAATGATTCTTCCCTAAATATTCTTCTCCCATTATTAAATACGCGTATACTTAGCGCAAATAATGCACTACAGTCTTAGGCCTACATATTCCCAAATAGTAACAACGTTACTTAAAAAAGTGAAGTTTTTCAAAAAAAAAACTGCGAGGCAGTGATGCGCCTCCTCCCCCCCCCCCCCCTCTCCCCTCCCAGTATCCGCACGGAGACTACCTCTTCATAAAATTGATTCAATATGCGTAGTTCTAAATTTTCACTAATATAACCACTGACACCCAGACAGTACGCCTACCTGTTTTATTTCGACTTCGATTGATAATATCTTCAACGTTTTCTCTTACTCCCATTACATAGTAGATAAGTAAGAAATATGCTCTTTGGGCAATTTGATTCAAGCTCAATTGACTCCCCGTCACAGTTTTGAAAACCAAAACTGACAACAGTGGAACACTAACCACTCCGAGGCCCAAGAGTATGTACATTTCAGACCTAGTTGAACAGTGTATAATAATGAAAATATTTGACGACTCGACGACTCACAGAACATAAATTAACGCATACATACACAGCTGCATCGTAACAACTTTCCCAATTCAGAGCTATTATTTGACACAGATTTCACTTGAAAATTGGTGGCTAGGACCGTCTAGGCCTACTCTGGCATTGACCTTTATTAAAAAGAAGGCGGATCTTAATCTCATTGTACGCACTAATATTAACAAGCAGGAGAATTTACAATTTAGCAGAATTGTAGATGTCAAGACAATATTAAAATTAATGAATATTATTCTTTCTTGTTAACGGTAAGTCTGTAAAAGTCCTACGTATTTTATTGGGATAGTTCACACTTCAAAGTGACAGCCAACCACAGCCAAGGTCCAAGAGCACGGTGGCCTAGAGCAAAGCAAAAGCAGTAAAAGCACACTGGCCAGCTGTTGTTGTATGTTGTTGCACAAGGGACATCCACGGTTTGCTCGATTCTGTTGGTAGCACTTTGTTTTGACGTTCGCAGACGCAAGTGCCAAGCAGTGTTGCCACTGTTATTACTTACCTACTAGAACTAGCTACCTCGTTGAGAACTAGTGATCTAGTGAATAGTTGCTATTAAAAGCACATTTTCGTTTTGTGTAGCGATTCTAGACAATACGGTAGACTACTTTACAACTGTTGTGATAACGCAATTAATGAGTGAATTTTAAAAATAAATGTGACGAGTCTAAAAATTCTTGATAATTATTTGGTGTCGGACATTTAAATTGTGTGCCATATTGCATTCTTCGGAATTGATTCCCGCTAGTATGTTGCATGCTTAAGCAAAAGTCAATGGAAGAAAACTTTTATCGAAACTAGTCATCCATTGGTTACTCTTCACAGTTCACTGGTCTGTGGGTTCTCTTCGTATTTCCAGTAGCTTTAACAAAATCTGGCCATGAAATATTATTTTTCAAAAAAACTAGTACTTTTCTTGTTGTCAGTATAATAGGTAATTTCTAAATTCTGCTTGTGGCAACCCTGGTGCCAAGTAGTTTCACTTTCAGTCCCAAGGTAGTATCTTCGGTGAAAACTGAAAAGGCAGGCCTTTAATTACATTGTTGTGAACGTGAAACTACGTGGGTGTGTGCTACCATCGAGTTGCTACGTTACGGTGTTGCGTCTATCCTTCGCAGATTCAATCACACAATCCTTGATATTTTGTTTGAAATAATATTGAGTATTATTACTGTAGTCGTGTGTTGATATTAGGTAGGTAGGCCTAGGACGATACTTTCCCTCTAGGCCTAAACCTAATAACGTGTTCCGCTACATCCTTTGACGCTCGATTAAATGTGATGACTTGTGTAAAGCGTAGGCCAAGGCCCTAGCCTAGCCATAGACTCAAAATCTAACCGAGCGTGGAACAAGTTGGCGACTAGGCCTAGGTCAATGCCTAGGTCTAGAAGGCTTAAAAGAGAGCTGCGCATATTTTAATAATTTAATTCTTGCTACATGTGAATTACAAACAAGAGCTAGAGTTTAACACAGGCCTAAATACTAAATAGCCAGTCTTCATGTCAATGATTTTTGTCTATGTGCTGGAAATAGGCTTGAGGGTAAAATTACTGAGACACCGAGCACGCCTATTGTGTTTTTTTTTCTAACCCACTAACCTAATGACACTTCCCCCCCCCCATTCCCCCCCCCCCCCCCAACAATGGCATCAACCTCCCTCACTAACCTAACTGACCAAAATCACCCCCTCCAGCCCCCCTCTCAAACAACATGCAAAAAACCATCCGATTCAATTGTGTTTATAAACTGTAAAACCAACCATTCTCAATGTTCCGTGACTATCCAATGTACATAAAGAAGATCTTTTAGAAAACGCCAACAACTCGAAAATCAAACCAATTACATGAATTTTCTAAATTTAGATTTTTTAAAAACTTTGTAGCTGAACGTGTACTAGAAAAGTAGGAATATTCTATGAACATTTTGTTTGAATTGGATAAAATATGAAACTTGATAATCTCACCGAGTGCTGTTCTTCTGGGGGCGCATTCTAGTACGATTTAATCTGGGTTCGAGTTTTCCAGTTTTCTAGTTCCATGCATAGCGAATCCGGCTTCCAGTTTTTCAAACATGTTCAGCACTGCTTCAAGTCCACGAGTTTATCTTGTCTTGTAGTATCTTAGTAATATATTTAATATATATATATATTTTATTTATGACAATTGATTAATTGATGAATAATTGCATAAAATGGATAATGTTAATGATCCTGTAACTCATTGAGTGCTGCTGCTATGTTGCCTGCATTGAATGTAATTGCAACTGAACTAAAGGTAAAGGTTAGGACTAAAACTGGTTATTACTTGAAAGATTGAAACCTAACCAAACAAGAACCAATAATAATTATGACAGTTGAGTAGTGACACAACGCACATTTTATGATAGTGAAATCTGTGGCTGAAAGACTTGATATGATGCACTAAAAATAGGAAACCTCACTAACTCATGAAAAATCACTAATTTCCCAACTAAAATTGACATCACAAGTAGGTCAAGAATACCTAAAAGAAACTAGGCGTACTAACTACCATTTCATATTTGTTCATGTTATATATATATCTTATTTATTATAGGCGTAGGCCCTATATCATATTGGTTGATGGACTTTTTATATTGCTGTGGTCATTGAGTTGTCTTATTATGTCTGTTTCAGTAACCTAATCTGTCGTGTGATATACCTACAAATATTAAAATGAGTGAACGCAGCGAGCAACCAGGAACAGAACCTGAACAATCGGAACAAAGCCAGGCAAGAGGGTTCCCAGCATTGAAACAACACGTCATTGAACACAAAATCGATGTCGCACTCTGGGCCACACGTGTCTTGACAGTATTATTCACATTAGGTTATTTTATACCACTGTTTGGGTAAGTCAATTTAGAGTAACCACTACCAGGTACAAGCATAAAAGATTAAAACAATTACAACAAAGTGATGCTGTGGCCTTGTAGCCATTTAAAGGAAAGAGAGGGAATACTTGGTACCGTACACTAAAATAACCCGTGATCACAATATCAATCCAGAGTTGCCGACCATTGATTTTGCAAAGCACAATCTCCACAAAAATTGTTGCATTGATTATTATTTCCTGAACGACCCTATCAACAGCTAGGAATTAAGGCTTTACATTGTTTAAAAAAGGTGTGGCAGAGGAAGATAACGTATTTTGTTCATTGAAAATATGTATTAGCATAATTAATGAAATGATATGGTAAAATAGTTGACTTTACCCATAAATAGTTACATTCACATTCTTTTTAAATATATGAACATAGTTTTGACAGCACACTGTTAGCACAGGCAGTGACTAATTTGCTCCATCTGACCAATTGGTGAGGGTATAGATTGGGCCTAGGTTGGATTCCCACCAAATCTTTTCAGAGTTTTCTGTGGTTACCTTTTGTAACCTATGTGAATGACAGTATAGCTGTGATAATAGTATAGACTAGGAATATCGGCGGGTCCATTTTCACGTGAAACCTGGGTTCAAACAATCACCCGCCAAGTAATGAATGTTTCTTTTCTTGTCTTTATATTGTGTGTACAGTGTTTTTGGTCCTGTGTATCAGTGCGGTTTTCTCTCCGCCCCCTACTGAACACTATCCTATCACTACTTAACAATTTGTCAGCATGCCATGTCATGCTGCTCATGACAGCTCAGTTTATAAACGTGTGCCTTCTATCACACAGTCACACTTTTGCTATGCCCCTAGCAACCAAGCGACGCTGTCCATATGTGCTAGTGTGGTATTACTTTAGTTCCCTGTCATTGTTGGAAAGAAAATATTATTTAAATCATATTTGACTTAGGCCTATACTGTTCGGAGAAAAGCGATAATTCTTGCCTTTTTAAAAAAAAAAGGATATTTTGGGATTACTATTCTTCGCTATAACACAAGATGCGCACACGTCTTGCGGAACCCCCCCCCCCTCCCCCCCACCATCACAACCACCACCACCACCACGACCACCGTGCATTATCAGCAGTTACTGGCTGGGCCAATGTGGGACTGCAACCTAGTTAATTATGCAGTTTGTGGAGCACGGTTGGGTTGTCCGCCTTTTTGGGGTGTTGTATTTCCTTACTTTGTTTGCTTTGTGTACTGCTTTGTCCTTACTTTGTGTACTCAGAAGTTGTTAACATACGTGAGTTCCATTGCTGTTCTACTATTCGTTTCGTCCCTTAAAAACATCGTTTTCATGGCCTTAGTTCGTTTTGGCAACCAATGTCGTGTACAAGTGCGGCTGTTTTTTGTCATTCATTGGCAGTGTTGCCATGTGGTTAGATTAGGGGTGGCAATGGCGAACAGTGAGACGAACCGCGATGATGATCGTGGCGACTTTGGTATCCAAAATGGCGGACTTATTAAAGTATTTTGGCCGCCCTCGCACTTGGAGTGAGTGAAAACATTGAACCACATTGAAATATCTGTCTACGTAATTGGTGTTTGAAATGTGTCATCGGAATCCATCCCATTCCAGCATTCTCGCCGTAAAAAAACAATGAAATGAACGTGTTCCCTAATCAGCAGATCTACCGAAATGTGAACTTCAATGTCTATGAGATAATGGTTTAATGGTGTTTCCAGAAATAGGGTTTTGAAATTATGAAAATTTCTTATCTCAACATATATTTGTTCTGTTCTGTAATCCTTTATAACCAAACAAAATTACAGGATTATTTTATCAGTAGGTAGTATTTAATTGGTGACTGATAGATTAGAAGATACAGTAATGTAAAATGATACAGTAACTTTTCTAATTGTCAATAGATTTATCATTAATTGATTTGCCTTTTTTTATTACAGGCACTACGTAGTACAAATGCATATTTTGCACGTAATTAAAATTAGCTGTCATAGATATAACTACTGGTATGCAATAGGTCAAATGAGGAACAAATAAACTTCAAACTTTCTTCCAACATTGATTATTCCCTCACCAGCACCGAGATTCTCTATCTTTATTGAAATTCAATTGAGTTGGCAAACGATCGGCATCTCACTCCTCTATATATATATATATATATATATATATATATATATAAGTACATATAAATATGGATATCCTCTAAATGTCTTGATCGTTTGTGCCTTTCGCCAAGTTTTTTAATCGACAATTATAGCTAAGACTTATAGGCTATATCTCCTATGATGTCAGTTCTTGGCTACTAGGAGGCCTTTGTTAGTCAATAATTGAACGCACTACAGTACTTAGTGCTTTTGTGCGACAGGACAGGCTGTGGTCTAGGCCAGTGCAAAATAATAAAAATGTAACTTTGAATTTTAGCTGAACTAATTTGATGATACAAAGCAGAATAGGAATACAAAAGCTGAATGTAGGCCAAGACTACTAGGCCTATATATATATTTTGAAAACACGAAATCAGTATTAATTCATACTGTTTAACGTTAAAATGTAGTGGTAAGGCGAGAGCTCTCCTTATTGGCTTGAAATAGTTGCTAGAAATAGTGACGACAACCACTATCAACTGTAGTCAACGACAGGGTATTGTCAGTTCGAGAAGTTGTGTTGATAGAGTTGCGGTAGAGAATCACTCGGTTAAAAATATTGATATATTGAAAAAAACTAGTATCTTAGGTTCCAATTGACACCTTGAATTGAATTTTCACTACAGGATTGAACTGCATAGTTTTGGGAAAAAATCAGTAAAGGTTAAACGACTTTTCAAGTGAATGACATTGCAATTTCGTTTTAATCCAAGGATATGCATTGATTGGTCACGAACTATAATTTCGTAGTTTTGCTCTAGTCTTTTTAGGTCATCTTTGAGATTTTTCGACATTCCCACCTAATTCCTGATTGCAAAACGACACTTAGTTGTGATTTATTTGTATAGGCAACACAATCACATATTCTTGGTAGGATAAGCAATGAGTCCAATGACCTTGCCAGCAATCAAGTGTCTTATTTCTACTTCTTGAACCTCCTGCATTGACTTTGTTACTCAACTGTTCAAATGTAAATGAGGGTACATGTATGATTCCCCAAGGTCAACTACAAAATCAACACCGGTATAGCATAACTATGCTTATGTAGCATAGCCTAGTTTTCATAGATTAGGTGATATCAAAATCTTTTAAATACCGGTACTAATCTCAAAAACACTTTATTCCAAAAATAACATTTGAAATGTATATAAATAAGAATTGATGGTTTGACTTTTGACTTACCTTAGTGACCATTGCCACCCTCAGATTGGTCAGCTGAGGCACTGCCTCAGAAACTGAAGTCACCGTTGGGCGTGGGTTCGAGTCCCGCATAACGGCATAAGGTATGGGTTGTTGTAGAAGTCGTTGATCATTGATCATTTGTTGATCATTGACACATAGTGAAAGAGATTGTGTCCATAATTGACGATTTTCCTCCCTCCCCCAATTTTGCCCCCAAATGCTCAAGAGTTTATGGTATTCGGGATTTTACAAAAAAAAATGTATATAATAATCGTTCTTGATTTTTCATGGTCGATGTTATCCCTAGTTAATAACCATAAGTGCTCTTGAGAGTCAATTTAGAAAAGTTCAATTTTTATTGTAATACTGTATATTTGAACTATGTGCCTACATATATGGTATTAAAATTACTAGTGTATCACTAAGGCCCGGTTTTACGAATCTTAGTTAAGTACTAATCCACTAACCATTTGTTAAAGGTACGAAAATATCTTATGTAACCAATGGTGATAACAAGTTAATCCGCTAACTATTGCTTAATCCACTAACTATCGATACGTAATACCGGCCCTAAGGTATTAAAATGTACTTGGTAAAACCTCGTGTCTTTTATACAGGCCTACATAATTAATAGTATGCATTAGAAGTGTTCAACTTAACATGGTTTATATTTTTTGTATGTAAAGCTAAAAGAACTGTATGGCCATATGAAAATTGAATTGTTCATAAAAAAATACTGTCTAGTAGTTATTCAAATCTGTTATTTTGAGAATTTGCCCTTTCTAAATCTATCCAAAATAATCATATTATGCTATATAGACTTCCAAAAGTTCAACTGTTAGTTATAAGTAAATTGAATATTTGATTTTGATGTTGTAATATTCATTCTATGTAATGCTTTATCTGTTCATAGAAATCCCAACAATGCCTATTATAAAGCTCTCATGTCAAATGCGGCAACTAGTGCATTGCGTTTGCATCAGCGCATTCCACGGGTCAGTTTCACTCGAGAGTTCTTGGGACAGTTACTCCGAGAAGACAGCTGTCATTACCTCTTCTACTCACTCATCTTTTTGTACGTCGCACCTGTCACGTGTATCCTTTAACATTGCTGGTGGTTGTTTATAAAATAGAATGAGATAACAGTAAAATAAGTTATGGGTTAAATTAGAGATGGTGATGAAATTGTAGGTCAAGTCCCTGACTTCTTTTAATTGCTTCACTAATTGTTTGCTGAAGTAGAATTCCTTGACTATTGTCCGTGCATGATATGTTTATGATTGAAGAGTATTAGTTTCCTCATAATTGTTGTTGTGATAGGCTTACTGGTACTTCATGAATCATGAGTATGCACAATTGATCAATCGTGCAGCATGGTACCGTGATGCTCAGTTTGAAGCAAAAGGAAATGTAAACTTTCCATTTGTTGATCTTACCAAGCACCTTGCATTTTATCAACATCAGGCCTAGTAGCTTTGAGCTAACTTTAATTTTATAAGTCAAATGAGGCCCAGTTGGGATTGCAGATTTGTAGTTTTTTTAAAATCCTATGAACAGTGGAAGAAAAAAAATTATAATTTTATTTATTATTCATGTTGGAATGATGAAATTTTGTATGTGAATATAAACCATGTCAACTTGAGTGATACTAAAATTTGATTAGAGTTGGTCCTTGTGTTTGGCCTAGGTTGCCTAACACATCTCGCCATTAATAAACCCGCGTTGCTGCAAATTGAAAGCCTGACCCCAAAAAAATCTTGAAAAACGAACTGTTTACCCGCACATGCAGCGTAGTGGTCAACACGCTCGTTTCGGGAGGCGAGGAGAATTTCGGACCCGAATTCATCCCCGCCGCCGTCCATCTTTACAGGGGTTTGCCGTGGTTTCCCTCTGTAGTCTAGGCTAATGCCAGGATGGTTTCCACAATATAGACCACGATCCTTCCCATTATTCATCTCATTAATCATCCATCCGACGCCAATAGATCTTCGCTATCGTATCAGTCGTTGAACCCAATAGAGAAAAAAAAATTGATTAAATCTGAAAATGAATGTTCAAAGGAGAATGAAAAATAACTAAAGATTTGGAAATATTTTCTGTATTCGAGCCATTGAAGTGTGTATTCCTCTCGTTCAATCACTTAATTATATGTAGTGATATATACGTTTTACCGCCACAATATTTATGAGTGTAGGTACATTACTGCCTTATTGCAAACAGGTTCAATCATTTGCCATATTGTGCTCCCCTGTACACATCAATTACTAATCGTAATAATTTTGTGTTATTTTATATATTATTTATGTAGTTATGTATTATAGATCATACAGTACAACCTTGATAGTACGACGTTCAGGGGCGACAGTTAAATCGTCGTATTATCGCGATCGTCGTTATAAATGAAATTTATCCCTTTTTTTGAATTGTAGGAAGATGAAGGATTTAGGAAAATTAATTACAATAAGATACTGTATTGTCGTCAACAATTGACATTTATGCTGTAGTCAGTACAGTTATAAATATAACAATAATTATTATTATGTATTAGGTTTGTCGACGGGTAGGATTTTTCCTACCCTTGTACCCGTCTTCATTACCGACTCCTACCTGGATTTACGCGCCAAAAAAATCCTATTGGCCCTAAATCACCTTTATTCATGAGAAGATGCGTAATTTTCCTCAATCCGATCATCACTTTACAGCAACAAGACCTCCATCCTCAAGGTTTGGAAGCACACTGAGTCACTGACAAGAATGTTGCAATCGCAGGGACATATGGACCCAACCAGTAACAGCTGATCATGGGTAGGAGGCCCCGTAGGAGGGGGGTACGCAAGACGTGCTGAGCGCATTTATTGATGGCGACAAAAAATAATTCCAAAATGAAAGTATTTTAAAAAGGCAATAATGATCGCCTTTCGTTCTTAGAAGTCAAATGTGAATTCAATAATATTCCCTCTCTAACAGTGACAGGGATACGAACACATGTCAAAAGCACATTAATGCGACACTTAGCACATCTGGACAGCGTCGCGTGGTTGCTATGGGCAGTGCATGTGTGTGTGTGTGTGTGTGATACGAGAAAGAGCAGTGCATGCTGCAGTAGTGTGGGTGGGTGAGGGGGCGGTCTGGAGAGAGGAGAGCGTGTGAGGCGAGTCGTGAGCTTGAGCTTGACTGCATCTTTGCAACGAAGTGTACATATTATGCTTGTTACTTTTTGCAATTAATTCGTCATAGTAATTGCATTTTTGATACTGTGGGGACCATTTTAATCGTCGTATTATCGCGATCGTCGTTATAATGAGCGTCGTACTAACAAAATAAAATAACATTGAGTCTTATTTGGATTGGCCGGGACTATCTCAAAACGACGTTCTATCGCGATCGTCGTTGTATCGAGCATCGTACTATCAAGGTTGTACTGTAGTAAGTTTATACTAATTGTAGTTCAATTCCTTAACAAGCTCTTACAGTGGCTTTGTTGCCAGTGACGTTGTTCAGTATTCTACATTCTGCTAGCTATTCGCTCACACTACTAGACGTAAGTAATGATCTATTTCTGATATACAAACTTGTGCATAGGCCTATATCACAGCCAGATAATACAATGATTTGTTTTTACTGTAATATCCAGGTTCTCGGTCAGAATTCTTGGTGGGGCGCTCGACTAATGATTTCTCTCGTCGAGTTCCAATCAAGAAACATTCTGCGTCTAGTGGCCTTCACGGAGATATTCCTCATGCCGTTCACGGTTGTTCTCATATTCTTGTAAGTGCCGATATATTTTTGCGTTATCATTTATAAAGTAAAGATTCTAGTTTATCTGTGATGGTTAAACGACTAGTGATATCACCATAAGTATTTGCATTCTACTTGTGATGCTGTTTTCACTTTTTGGGATTTTAGTTCTAGCAGAAGCTAAATCGAAAGTTGCACCGTGCAAAGTACCACTCTGATAATCAATCTCTATTGTTGAGCATTTTCTGCCTTAGCCTGAATATTGTAATTTCATTATAGGTGTATAAATTATGAAATAAATGCTTCATTTTTAAAGTAGAAAAATTTACCAAAGAAAGACACAATGAGGTAGCATTTGGTCCTGAATCAAACATAAAACTTGCTACAGTGTAATGCTAATAAATGTACTAAAGATAAGCTTACTAGAGAGGTTCTCCGGTGATACTTGAAGAAATTATCCACTGTTGTTGAATCCACACTTCGTATGATAGATACCTCACTTAATAGGCCTAGTATGTAAAAAAAATGTGAAGTCAGTCGGCTATAGCCTATAGGCCTACAGCTTGGTGATTGTGATTTTTATAAACGCAGTCTGTATTACAGTAAACCCTCGTTAATCCAAACTCGGTTAATCCGAAATTTGACGTATTTCGAACTTGAAATCGGTCCCCAGCTGAAGGTATAGGCATTTCAATGTTAATTAATATGGTTAATCCGAATTTCGGTTAAACCGTAATTCGAACTAAAATTTCGTTCCTTCAATTGCTTCAACACTGATTCCGGATTGGATAATTCGAAATAATCCGAGTGAATTCCGTGAAGTTATCACTGTTTTCCCAATTTCCATCCTTTTTATTTGATGCGTAAGAATGAGTGGAAGCATGCTCAGCTGTTCCACGCTTTGTGTACCGAATGCAGTCGACCTTGACGAAGTCTGAGCTCGGAACACTCGTTCGTCCGACTCGGGACGGCCGAGCTCCAATAGAAACGGGCCATTTGAGGATCACGCGTCACGGAGATAGCCGAGTACACACGATCAGCGAGGCCCTTAGCAACGGATCTATCACGTAGTCTCAGCCGGTGACACAGCTTCCTCTAGCGCGCAATACGAAATTAACTATATTCTGAGCGGGAAAAATTACTTTTTGATTAATCCGAGTTTTTATAAACCGAAATCATTTTTTTTAGGTCCCTTCGATTTCGGAATAACAAGGGTTTACTGTACGAAAACCTAGACGGCTCGGTACCCTACAACATGTCATTGGGGGTATATATACCTTCCCTGTAACAATAGCTGCTTGGAGCTACAGTCGTACTGAAATTCAGATAGTGTATGAAGTAGTTGTATCGTACTTGAAAAAGTACAGAAACATACATGAATTTCACAATATAGTTTGTGGTATTGGGAAACCCATGTATTTTGGGGGATGGTACATGAACAATGCATACGATTTTAACAATCTTCGTTCACGGCATCTTACTGTGTATGCACGGTGTTTACCTAGCTAGCCCGCTTGGCCGCGGTAAGACATCGGTCATTTCCTATACTCCCAATGCCGTCACAGGCTTAGAAGACGTATAAAAGAATTCAATACAACTGGAGAAAAAAGTAGGACGGTGATAATTGGGTGAACATTTCTCTGCACAAAATAAGAAATGCGTGTTTCAAAGTCGTGCAGGGACTTCATTAGATCTAGGCCTATTTACTTCGACTTTTCTATGATTGCCGGTATATAATTTTAGTGTCTTGATTCAATTCAATTCAATTGTCTTTATTTTTCCGAAAAAAATTGCGATATTCAGATATTAGCATTGCTAAATTATTCTGCTCTTCCATATAACCAAAAACTATTTTAACTTATAACTAAGAATAATAACTAAATGATATAATGGATACAAACAAGATGGTATGAATGAATATTATGATGAAACAGTATGAAATACAATGTATAATTAGAACTGATGGCTATCCTTCTGATCCAATCTTTGTGTTATTGTGTACGGTATATAGTCTTTTCACTGCAGCTTTGAATGCATTTTGGCCTAATGTCTTGAACTGTTCAGGAACTGCGTTGTATAGCATAGTGGCATTGTATTTGAAGGAAGACTTGAATTTGGTTGTTTTGTGCGTAGTAATACTGAGGTGATTGTTGTTTCTGGTAAGTCTTGAATGAATTTCACCCCGTCGCACTAATTTCGTTCTCAGATAAGATGGTATATTAGTGATTAGTATTTTGTGGGAGGTATTAATTATGTGAAGCTGTCTCCTTTCTTTCATTTTGAGCCAACCTGCTTTTCTGATTGCTGGGGTGACGTGGTCTCTCTGTTTAATGTGGCTGTATGAGTATCTAATACAAGCATTCTGAATTTTTTGTACCTCATTCTCATCCTCGCAGCTCAGGTTAGGACCATATACTGTGTCACAATAGTCAAGCTTGGAGATAATTAAAGCTTCAGTTAAAGTTAATTTTGCGGAAGGTGGAAGAAGAGACTTGAATGGCCGTAGTAATCTGAG
This sequence comes from Brachyptera putata, assembly GCA_907164805.1. Lineage (NCBI taxonomy): Eukaryota > Metazoa > Arthropoda > Insecta > Plecoptera > Taeniopterygidae > Brachyptera > Brachyptera putata. Next base: position 11,375,985 of record OU015468.1, on the reverse strand, counting down.
TTTGTGATAACTGGACTTGCGGATGTTGTGAATGTGATTTGTGAAATTTAGTTTCTTGTCTATTGTCAGTCCCAGATTTCTCGCATGTTCTGCAATGGGTAGGGCGATATTGTTCACAGATACTTGGAAGTCTTGTAACATCTTACTTCTTTGTGCATCTGTACCCAGCAAGAGCAAGATTGATTTTTGTGGGTTTATGAGTAACGCTCGATCTGTTGCCCATTGTGTTATGAGGCTAGATCGGCATTCATCTTATCTTGTGCAGCAATGGATCCTTTGCGGAAAAGCTGGTATATATCTGTGTATTGTCTGCATAGGTGTGAATTTTACAGTATGTAACTGCTTTACATAAGTCTGATGTGTAGATTATGTAGAGCAAGGGGCCCAGAATGGAGCCTTGTGGCACTCCAGTGGTGGTCACAAGTGGTTCCGATATGTGTACCACATTCTGTTTGCGAACTGTAACCTTCTGCGTTCGGCCTGTTAAGTAACTCCTGAACCAATTTACGGTGGCACTGGACATTCCTATGTGAGCAAGTAAAGCAAGTAGAAGTGTGTGGTTGATTGTGTCGAATGCCTTGGAGAAATCTAGCAACACAAGGCTGGTCAACTGCGAGCTGTCGATTGCACTGATCGCGTCGTCCACTATATCCAGTAAGGCCGTTGTAGTACTTCTTCCTCGTCGGAAGCCGGACTGGGTGTCTGGGAGGATGTTATTGACCTCGACAAATTTACTCAATTGGTTTTGCACTACTTTCTCCAAGACTTTAGACAAAGTAGGTAGGATGGTTATAGGACGTAGGTCTTTGAGTACTTGTGGGTTTTCAATTTTCCATAATGTAGGAAACATGTTGCTGCTTAAAGAGCAGTTGATGAGGTTGGTAATGGCTGAGGCACAGTATGGTAGACATAGACGTACCATATCTATTGTTAATCCATGTGCTCCTTTTGCTTTCGTCTTGATTTTCATGATGATTTCTGTGACTTCACTGTGTGTCAACTGTGTGTAGGACAAACTTCTCTCTATTTGGCTCAAGAAGTGTATCTTCGAAAAATGTCAGTAGTTCTGTGTTGACATCAAGTTGACCAACTGACTCAATGTAATATTTATTTATCATGTCAGGATCAAGAAGGTCTTCTGGAATGTCTGCCTTCTTACTTTTACTATTATGTATATCCCAGGATTTTAGTTTAGACCAGAACAAATTTGTAGAGCTCTTACAGGAAAGTAAATCGTCTGTGATGTAAGCTCTTTTTTCTCTGCGTATCGCTCCCGTCACATAATTACGTATGTCTGCATATGCAACCCAATCAGAGTTTTGTTTATGTTTTTTGAATCCCTTCAAAGCTGTGTTCTTCAGTTTGATAATTTCTTGGATTTTGCTTGTTAGCCACGGCACATTTCGCTTAGAAGATGTAACTGTTTTCATTGGTGCGAGTTGATCAGTGATCCAGTGATCATCAACCTCAGTTTGAATCCAGAAAAAATGTACAGTAATATGTAATTAATCTTATCAGTTATTTTAGTACGTCAGAACTATTCCCACCATCGAAGATAGGTACAATTCCAGCATAAACCAATCATTGCCTTATGTTTAGGGGTCGAGCTGGTTTATTGACACCGTTCATCTACTACCATTTCTTGACTCTGCGATATTCATCAGTACGCAACCCCTACACTCGCAACATGTTCGTCGAGTTGCGCATGGCAGTTGAGAGCATGGCGAACAAGCCTGGTGTTCCCGCATTCCTTCGAAATGCACTGATGTCAGCCATCAACTTGACGTCACGACTGGCCCCCCCTCAACCTCCTCAGTAACAAAAACTGTTGTTGTTTGCAATGAATGCAAGCTACCAAAACAAATTGCGCCTTGTGGTTTGATAAATGTTGGAATGGAAACTAAAACTAATAAAGTTAATTATAAAATACTTGGTTTCACTATTTGTGCAGTACAATGGAATACCATTTTTAAAACCTCAAAAAACGTAATATTTGTAACCCGGTGAGAGAGCACTGTTTGTGTGTGTTGTAAGGATTGACACATTTATAATTTGGTAGACATTCTGTTTTTCGAGCAATTTTATGTACTTTTCTAGAAGGGGGAGGGATACTGTTAAATTAACCTATTCATATAATGTTTGCAATAATCTGGTGGTGTTGTATTAATAGTTTTATGAATATTTCATGACATTCCTATACATATTGTAATATTGTTTAATGTCTAGTATTTTCCTTACTGGTGTTTTATTTTCCGCAAGTTAAGTTTTCTGATTTAGGGTCAAATGACACAATAAGCGTGATCAATTTTTGTACTGCAGTTCATACGTGCCAATGGGTCCATCTTTTGAATACTGACTAGTGTCAGGTCTTGATACAGAATAGAAGTGGAGAAATTTGTTACTCCTGTCTAGACCAAGCATATCATAGTGAAATGTCTTGAGCAACTGTTTTTCTTGTGAAGGAAATGAATCAAACGATAAAACAAAAGAGTAATATTTTATATTTTGGACACTGATGATTATTCCATATGTTATATATAAATATTCAGATTAGTGCTGGTAATCACAGTCGTGCAAAGCTCAAGATACAAACGGCAACTATCATGAAATGTAGATGTAACTAAGCTGAGATTATAAGATGGAAATTGGTACAAGTACGATAGAAGGTGGGGCTGCAAGCCATCGGCACTTTTAACAGTAATTTCAATTTTTTGGTTTCAAACATGGTGTAGGTAGCCTAAAAGATAAATCCTCAAGATCAATGTTGAAAAGTTATGTTGGATGAACAATGAACACACTAAAATGGAAAAGCACTAATAAGTCTCGTTTTCCAACAAGTGTGTCTTTTTTCCGTTTATGAAAGTATGCATATATACATAGTTACTCTGAGTCTGATTGATTGCTGTTGATGAATTCAAAATAAGAGTTGAATTTTATAGTTTACCATCCAACAATAATCAATTGTGAAAGTAAACCTAATATAAGTATGGCAAGTAGGCCAAATTACAACTGATCAGGTCAAGAACATTCACATCGGCATGCTTAGGGCGACGCAGAACCTAAGTACGGCCCTGCCTCCTTCCTCTCCTGCCGTCGAATAACCGAGCGGTCAGCTGTAATCACAAACCAATTACGTACACAATTAGGCTAAAAAACGTGATTTACACCCGAATAATTGCGATCAATAATTGATATTATTACGAATGCGATTATTATTACGACTTCGTTATCATCTTCCAATTCCTGATCGAACGGCAACCCTAGTAATTCATGAAATCATGTAAAATGCCATCTGCCTGATTACCAACTTGGATAAGTCCACTTAATATATATAATTTTTTTAATTAGACAAACTTTAGTGAGGATTCAATTTGACATACTGAAACTATAACACTGGTTATATGTTGAACCATGAATAATCATCATTTTATCATCATGTTTTTGCTACCAAATTCTCAAGTGGTGACCTGTATCAACGTATCAACTAGACCCGTGTCCTGTTTTGCCAATTGCTCTTCACTCGAGGAAATATGATCATTGTAACGATAAAGGCATACTATAACCATTAAAGCATGTGTAAACTACATTGTAATTTAATTTATTATGGTAATTTTTATTTTATTTACCTATTTGTTAATATAACATTTTTGTACAGCTAAGTATTTGTTGATTATGCTTCGTATGTTATGTTTCACACTATTTTAGCAATGATATAGAGTTTGAAGATTTTAAAATTGTACTACCGGTATGGTATTTAAAAATAAATCAATACCTACTGTACTTCATTACAAGATGTTTTTTCTATTCTCTCATGTGCGGTTGATGCTACAGCTTTAGTCAGTTCCTACCAGTAAACTGTACAACAGAGGAAAAAATTACCATTTTGATGATAATTTATCAATATTTATAGACGCAAAATGTCCTAGCTGTCGACGCGCCTTTAAATCTTAACACTAAATTTAATATTTATGGTTTATTACATGTCAGTGATAACTTAATAATCATCAATTAAAAATTAATTTAATGATAATAATATAATGATTTGTAATTGAATGATATAATTTGATTATTAAATAATTAAACCCTGCTAACTTGTTAATAACAGCAGCTATTTAGCTAATTGGCATTATTAAATAACAGTTCGTCTTGTAGTTTGTGACTGGAAAAAAAACGAAAACATGACCTAAGGGGATGGTCATAATTTTTGGAGTAGGTACACCTGTCCTTCAGATACTGTACTTCTTAACTTCATAGAAATACGTACATACAAAACTCACCAAACTAGATTTTACTAAATAAAATGATGAAATGTGACCTAGGATAAGTAATACGAAATTGAAGTGCCAATCTTTCAACAACTGACGAGATCGAAACATGTCGTGAGTTTCAGTTTATCATTACATGTTTTTGTGATTTCCTTCAGAGTCTATAGAAAAGGTGGTGGGGAAACTTGAGTTTGTTGATTCTTGTGGAACCTACCTCCCAGTACTCATGTCTAGTCCCTTTTTTACTAGATCCATGTGTTTCCTCCAACCCGTACCTTCATTATTTCTCATAGCCCTTGCTTCTCTTACTATGTAATATGTATCATCCATCACAAAACTATATTCTTTGAACAAGAATAATTATAGGATTTGTTTTTAAATTCTGCCTAATGACTACATACAACTACTAGCTTAGATAAATCAATATATAGTGTCTTTTTTTACATTGTTTAATTCTCCCTCTTACTATGTATCACCCATCACAAAACTATATTCTTTCAACAAGAATAATTATAGGATTTGTTTTTAAATTCTGCCTAATGACTACATACAACTACTAGCTTAGATAAATCAATATATAGTGTCTTTTTTTACATGCTTCTACACATAGCCAATTAATTGAACACCAACTACAACAATCAGATAATTGGGATATGAATGAGCAGGTGATAACAAAATAAAGTGATAAGCAAAAAGACGATAATAATAATCCACGTCTGTAACAGGATCGATCCGTCCAGCTTTGATTTATCCCAGATTTATATGATTATCAACCATATAAAGGCACATTTTAGCATTTTTATGTTTCAGATGCCAAGATTAGCAGTGCTGATAAATACAGCTGTGATGTACCAGTTTTGTAACTAGAACAATGTATATACTGTATACTGGAACTAGGCTCATATAAATGTCAAATTTAATTTCATCATTTTCTGTCAATATTTTTGCCCTTGTGGTTTGCATAAACAGTCACCTGACAGTGCAACAAATGACACTCTTTGTGAGAGAGCATGCCAAATTTCAAAAAAATATGGATCAGTCTACGTCAAAATTGATTCTATTTTGGTTTCAACTGAATTACACATTACATCAATCATACGTATTAAAATTGACATCGATAATTGTTAGCAATAAAAATTAAAAATGCATGGTCTACAGGACTCTTTAGTTCAAATATTTGGATAATTAAAGAACAAAAGACAGATCTGTTTATAGTTTTTATTTATTTAACATCACCAACTTGATTGCTTTACAAGGGAGCAGATTGCATGGCAATTGGAGGTGCATCAGGCTTGGCTGCTTTAACGTCACTCATTGGTACTGTCGGCATTATCTCTTCTTTGGGCTCAACGACGGACACATTGTCGGGCAGGGGTTTCTTGGGACCAGTCTTGCCGTTGGGATCCCACGGCAACATGATCTTGACTTTGATGCCAAGCACGCCCTGTCGGAGGAGGACGTGGCGTGTGGCAGTGTCTACGTAGTCGTTGGTCGGCTCACCGCTGTGGATCATGAGGCCGTCGACGAACTTCATCGATTTGGCTCGCTGACCTCGAAGCTTGCCAGACACTACTACCTCGCAGCCCTTGGCACCGCTCTCCATGATAAAGCGGAGTACTCCATAGCACGCCCTACAGTTGAAAGGTACCAATTAGTGAATTTGCCTCAATAAACAACAAGATGACAATAGTAATCACTAATCAATGTCGCTGATTAGCTTGTTATTATAAAGTGGACGCTTCATGAATAATAACTAGTCTTCAGCCTTTCCAAGTCTTCAAGTGCAGCATACTGAACACGGATGTCCAGTCGAACCTTTTGGTTGGATGTTCTAATATCAGTAAGGTTTCAACTTTCAAGGCATCATAGAGCTTACTTAAATACAGTATAAAGACTACAGGCACTTTAAAATGTAAAGTCAAGGTAGAACCAAAAAATTTCTAGTATTAGCTAAAAAAGATGAGAGCAGCTAATTATAAATGAATGAATGAATGTTGGGGTTCTAAGGCACATTGACAGCTAGGTTACTTTGTCCTATACGATACCTTCTTGGCCACCGGGATACTATCAATCTGTAGGCTCGGCCTATAATAGGAATTGAACGCTAGCACATATAACCCCGATTCTTCATGGGTCTACATTTAGGGTTCAATGCCTAGGTCCATTTTTCATGTAAATGCCTAGATTTCCCGACGTTGACAATAATAGTCTCTAGGCCTAATTGCACCAGACTAGGCCTAGGCCCTACACCTTTCCCCAAAGTAAACTTATCCTTACCTCCTCACAGCTAATCCACCAATAAGCTTATAACGTAGAGACTCAGCCTGGGCAATAGCGCAAAGACCACGGGTCGCAACCTTCTCTGCATACAACTCAACTGAGGATTCTGGGAAGTTAAACCTCTTCTGAACCACTGACGTCAGTTCACGGATGCGACGACCTTTTTCACCCAACACATTCTGTGTTCGGGTGGCCATAATAATAATCTCTGTTCGGGTTGGAGTGACACGAACTTCAACACCTGAATAACCATCTTCGGCCAACTCACGAGTTAAAAACTCATTCAACTCGGCTTTGAAAACACCATCTCCCACAAACTGTTGAACAAAAATGAGACAGGCCAATCAATTGAAGTAGACAAGTTTCGATAAACATCAATCATACAGTAATGGGTCCTATAATTCGAACTTGTTTCACCGAAAATTTTAACCTAAAATAATGATAACATGTATGTGTCAACAAAAAATGAAGGGCTCAGTGCAACAGGATCCAAATTTTCCCACTTAATCCATGAACCTTGAACGATAATCAAAATTTGTGAACATGAAATGAATATCAGGAAATCCCACAGTCACGATACATTAACATTATTTCGCGAATTACGTTTATAAAAGCTAATTTACTAACCTTTCGTTTCTTCGAAATTGGGGTTGCCATGATTATTATAGAAGGAGAAGACACTTTCCGGAAATAGAAATGTCTGTACGAATGGTCAAATCACAGGCTCAATTTTTAACACCGTTCAATAAAATCGAACGTTATGAATATTTTAAAGTTATAGTATTCGATTTATAACTGAATAATTTTAATTGCAACGATCAGTTTGATTCAATACATATAAAACGTGAAATTATTGTTTTAGTGTCCGCTTTGATCGACCTACGAATCTGACAGAAGCACCAGCTGGCATCCGGGTTTCACTTCAATGAAGCCGTGGTCATGGCGCTCGAGTGTAAATCTTATCTAGTTGTGCTTGGAATAATTTGCCTTTGTTTCTTCGGTATACCAATTAGAGTGAATAAATCACCCGTAGTGACTGAAGATGAACTGTTACTGTTTAAAAGCTACGTGCACAAATTTAACAAAACGTACGAAGGCAACGTGACAGAGTATGAAAACCGGTTTGGCAAGTTCCAGGTTAGGCCTAGGCTAGGCCTATGTTTACATAACACTTTTAAATAACACTGCTTTTGTAGGCCATTTATTGTTAATTGTTACATTGTTTGGGTCATTTTACTGTGACACTGATCGTGGCCCATAGGTGTTTGATTTTCGAGTTTTTAGTGTTTTTTTAAAGATTTTGTTTCTATCCATCAGAAAAAGTTGCGGGACGTTGAGAATTGTTGGTTTTTATAGTTTTTAAACTCACTTGAATCTGATGGTTTTTGCATTCACGTCTGGATTTAGGCCTATGATTACCAAGTAGGCGCCACCCTCGGTAGCTCGGTCAGCTGAGGCACGGCTTCAAAAACTCGAGACACCGTTGGGCGTGGGCATTGATTTTGTAAACCTACAAATTCAATGGCGTGGGTTCGAGTCCCGCTTAAGGCATGGGTTTTTGTAAACGTCTTCAATCATCACTTCGTAGTTTCATAATCACCTGCTCATTCGTACCCCCGTATAACCTAGCTGTTGGTGGGGTCGTTAAGGGTGATTAAACAAAATCAATCAATCACCAAGTAGGCCTAGCACTCCTAGCAGGATGCACTTCACTTGCTCTAGCAGGTGACATTTTCTTGGTGATCACAGCGCTCCTAGCGAGATTATCAGTCATAACAATACATAATTCTACCAAGATCTGTAGATTTTTTAATCACGGCTCTGCCACTCCATCCCACACGGATGTGAGTTATGTGAAACTACGAAGTGATGTATATCATCATTATACTGAAATTCCGTGAAAATTTGGATTTACTGTATTCGAAGTAAATATTTTTTCCAAATTTCCTCCTCTGGGTTATTCTCATGGATTTTTTGGAAACTTCGAAATGGATTTTCTCAGAAGTGGTGCAACCGATTGCGCCTCAAACTATTCAGTATCAAATTAGATGACGACATTTGTGTATGCCAAGTTTCAAGTGAATATGTACTGGTACTCTCATATAACCTGTGGAGCATGGAAAAAAACGTTTTCATTTTTTTCGAGTATGGGCAAATTGGTTCTTTACTTTGCTCATCCAACCAGATAATTAACAATGTCTTTTAGTGTTAGTTGAATAAATTCACTCAAGTTTTGGACATTATTTTTTCATCTCAGGTTATTAAATTATTTTCAAAATCATTATCAAAATATTATTAACTTGGTCAATTGAACAAGACAAGAGATTTTCAACACCTGCTAGTTTTGTTTAATGCTTTGTTATAGCCCTGAACAATTAATAATTTCCCTGTTGCAGTGACTTGCTAGTTATATCTTTCCTTAAGCTAACAATTCATTTTGTTGATTGAAATGACACGCACTACGATATATTATTAATATCATAAGCATTCTTGAATAGACCTAAGAACGAGGGAAATATAACTAATAGGCGCCTTTTGTTTATAATGCATAATTTTTTATAGCAATCACTACTGATGATAAATAGTCTCAACATGGGTGGAGTCTCAAACCACAGTGCAAAGTACGGAATTACCAAATTTTCCGATATGTCCACGGAAGAGTTCCTTCACCATCATTTACAGCCCAAACTACATGAACATATAAATCGGAGAAAATCTTCTCATCTCCATAGTCATCAGCGTAAGCGCCCAAACTCTGTACGCAAAAGGGCCATAGAGGACCTCCTACCATTGCAAGTTGATTGGTAAGAACCTCTTATTTTCAATCATTTACCTATTACCTAGTCAGCAAGCATGAATCGTTACAGTCAAAATAAAGATAATAATCAAATATAATATTTGTATATGGTACCTCAAAGGTCGAACGACTGTATGAAAAAATAATTGAGGCTTAAAATGAACATTTTTAATGAAAAACTTCGGCCTACACTATGTGTACCGTAATAATTTTGATTTTTCCTTGGGGCTTATGTTTATTGAAAAAAAAATGGATAATTAGACATGATCAGTAACGATGATTATGAATGATTATTGTTCGGTTAACAATACCACCAACAGCTAGGTTAATTGGGGTACAAATGACCAGGTGATGAAACTATGAAGTGACAATAAGTGAAAGGACGCCTACAAAAACCCATGCCTTATGCATGCGAGACTCGACTCACAACCAACGGTGACTTCAGTTCTAAAACTATGCCTTGGTTGACTGAGCTACTAAGGGCGGCGACAGTATAAAAAATACGTTTACCGGTACTTGAAGTACCGTACATATTTTTTATATTTTTTTTTGTATAACAAATACACAACATCATCGTAGTTAGTAAAATACAGTGAAACCTCTATCCATCGTTTTTCAAGGGACCAGCAGTGCGATTCCCGTTCTAAATCCTTAACTTAACAATCTTTAACTATTAACAATTCATATCGTTAGCGTTAAAGACTAGATCCCTATAGGTCGAGTCCCGGTGTCCAGTCTTTAACGTTATAGATCTTTACAATATTATACAATCCTTAACATTATGAGCCAATAGAAAAATTGTATTTTTTATTCGAATCCAGAGTGCTTGGACAAAATTAATAGATGCTCTCTATCTAGAAGGCACTGGAGCTCTAGTCAGTGTCAACTTCTTTTATTTCATTGTTGCAAGTTACATTTTCTTTGTAGTTCATTCAAAATGGAAATCATTCATAGTTATTTACTCATTCAGTTTTGAAGAGTGTAGACTAGCCCAAACGTAGTCCAAGGAGGGTAAATGAAAATGGACACAATCAACTGACAGAAGGACGGAGATGAGGTTTCGTCCCCATCCCACTTTTGGCATTAAAGAAACAGGTTAAAAACTACATTGTTTCGTAAGTAATTACTTCTTTCCATTCCTTAATCTATGCACTGTAATGCAAAGTCACTTACCAAGTTGTGAAATGTTCGTGTTATTTAATATTAATTAATCATTTTTTCGAAATATTACGTGAACGCCATTTTATGCAGTCTTTAAAGACTTAACGATAGGGGTCCTGTGGATCTATAAGGAAATATCAATTAACGATCACCCTAAAGACCATAATCCTTAAAATAGGAAAGGGAATCACACTTTAGATATTACCAATTTATAAAGACTTATAGATCTTTAAATCAGTAGTTAAAGATTGTTAAGTTGAAGATTGAAGAACGGGAATCGCACTGCAGCAGTGGGATTCTCTATCGTCATTGAGATTCGGTCGATAGCGATCCCGATCGAGACTGCGAACAATCGGCAACTCACTCAAGGTTAACTGCCTATTCTCTACGAGCACACAATCTCGATCGTTAGCTCATGTCGAGAAGTCTTGGGTCGACAGATACGTCATTATATACGTCATATGATGTACGTTTTTGACCAATAGGAGGCCTATGTAATTCGACTTTTTCAAGAACCGCCAGTGCGCCGGCGCGACATGACAGGCTGTGTACTACGTCAATACAAAAACGTTGAAAACATAACCTCAAATTTTAGCTGTCAAATTGATGATGAAATGAGGAATACAATTACTTGGATTAAAAAAAGCTTTTGAAGTGAGTTTTGGCGTAGATATGGTATTCAAAACATGGAATCGGTATTAAATCAAACTATATAACGATTAAAAACGGTGGAATGACGGTTCATCTTTGCTTGAAATATTTCAAAACATAAATACCGCTACCATTTCCATCTGAACGTAAGAGTTCTCGACATCGACAACAGTTAACGACAGGGTCTTGTCGAGTCGAGAAGATTTGTCGATCGAGATCGTCAAGTTGCCATAGAGAATCACGCTAGGTGAAGTCATCAACCAAAAACCTAGTTGTCGTCGAAAATTACTCGATCTCGATCGACAACATTATACAGAATCCCACTGCAGGAAAATAAAACCATCATCCAGTAAAATGTACTCAGTGATCTAAATACCTAAATGTGAGGGTAGGATCAAATTGTAAACAGGAGCGTGTCTATACTTCCAAACTCTCCCAACATTTTTTTTCAATCCATAAAATTTGTACCAATGAAATTTGAGTGAGCAAAATTTAAAATCATCGAAATCAATTGTGAAGTAGAATTCTTCATGAATCTAGGCCACGGTCTAGAATAGAGACGTCTTGTATCGGGATATCTCCGTGTGCTGGAAGGCTGGTGCCAACAGTGCTGCTAGTTCCACCAAATTCCGTGTGGAATTTTAGGTGAAAAGAGGCCAGTTAACGTTTGACAGCTGACGTCTTGCTGCCAGTAATGACGTAATTTGGTGCGTACATGCGTAGAGCATGGCCCACTTGTCTCTTTTCAACTAGAGTTCCACATGGATTTTGGTGGAACTAGCAGCACTGTTGGTACAAGCCAAAGTAGCTTCGATACAAGACAGCTCCTTTTCTAGACCGTGATCTGGGCCTAGTAAGGTAGGGTTATAATTTACATATTTACATATTTATTTATTCATTACAGATTGTTCATAAAACAGGTGGTAATGGTTACTATACCTAATGCAATTACAGTCAAACATACTCGATTTAATTATACTTCATTTTTTTCTTAGCTCTCTTCTTAAATCACCAATCTTCGTTATGTTCTTGATATCTTCTTCTAATTCATTCCATTCCCGCGTCGTTCTTTGTATAAACCCATATTTACCTACTTCTCTATCCACTTTTTCCACTTCCATTCTTACTCCTCCCCTTGTACTTCTTTGTAATCCCTTTCCAATTCTATTGCTTAATTCATCCCATCCTGTATATTCATTCTTGACTCTAACAAAATTGCACATTCTTTCTATTTGTCTTCGTTTCGCCAAATTTTCCCATCCCATTCCTCAATCATTTTACTGGGTCTTTCTATAACTTTTTCAACCACATCCTTATCGTTCCTGATAATCTTCCAGCGCTTCTCTCTCCCCAATACCCTTCTTGCAGCAACCCTTTGGACGTTCTCCACAGCCTTTATTAGTCCAACTTCATGCGGATCCCAGACTGAACTAGCATACTCAAGCATTGGCCGAATCAGACTCATGTATGCCTTCTCTTTTATTTTCATCCCTGTCCCCTTCAACTGCCTCATAATAAAATTTAAGGATCGTATTCCCTTTTTTGAGATATTTCTAACATGTTCCCCCCACCCTAAGTTTTTATTTATGTAAAGTCCAAGATATTTATATGCTTCTACTTCCTCAAGTGTAGAATCTCCCATTTTATAAATCTTATTCACTTTTTTCTTGTTACTGCTGCTAGAGAAGTGCACCACTTTACATTTTCCAACATTTAGTCCCATTAAATTTATTTTAACCCATTTATTAATTCTGTCCAAATCTCCTTGTAACTGATTTTCCTCCCTCTCACTCCTAATGGTGCTATATACCACACAGTCATCAGCAAATAGACGAATTCTTGATTGAATTCCGATTTGAAGATCGTTTATAAATATATTGAATAGAAGGGGTCCAATTACACTTCCTTGTGGTACCCCAGAAGTAACTTTTACCATATCAGAAATTTCATCACCCACTTTTACTTTTTGTGATCTACCTTTTAAGAAGGACTCCACCCATCTTGTTATCCTCTCATGTTTTGTTATTTGTTTCAACTTTGAAATCAGAAGTTTATGAGGTACTTTGTCAAAAGCTTTTTCAAAATCCAAAAAAGACGGCAGATATTTTACCCCCCCCTTGTCCAAAGTATCAGACAGTTCCTGCGTGAATCCTTGCAGTTGGGTTACACATGAGTAACCCTTACGAAAACCATGTTGTCCATCAAATATTCCACCATTATTATCAACAATTAATTTGATTTCTGTATCAATTAACCTTCCCATAATTTTGCATATTGAGGAGGTGAGGCTAACTGGTCTGTAATTACCCAAATTTGATTTTTCTCCCCCTTTATGTATTGGAGTGATCATTGCTTTTTTCCAGTCCTCGGGCACAGTTCCTGAATCTATTGAATTTTGAAAAATTAACATTAAATACGGTATTAACTCTTTTCCCGCCAACTTGATAAATTTGTTATTAATCCCATCGTGACCGGGAGCTTTATTTCTATTCAGTTTATCAATTATTCTCTGGATTGCTGTTTCAGTGAATTTTATTTTATTTTCCTCTACTCCCAATTGATGAATTTGATCATTCTCTACTTCGTTCTCCCCATTCAAAGTCTGTTTTTGAAAAACTTCACCATAATAATTATTTAATGCGTATGCCTTTTCTTTATTCGATATGAACCCCACTCCATTTCTGTTAATAAGAGTTGGCATATCGTTTCTTCCTCTTTTAGTATTATTTATGTACTTGTACATATTATTCCAACTTTTATTCTGGTCCTGCTCATCAAACATACCCCGTAGAAACTTATCCTTTGCACTTTTCTTTTCTTTATTCAGATCTGATCTGAATTTCCTTCTCATTTCTATATCTCCCCCTTTACCTCTGTTCATATTATGAAACTTTCTTGCTTTCCTTTTCAATTTTCTAATTGATTTATTATAATAGATTGGATCTGCACTTTCAGATATTGATTTATTGGGAACAAACTTCTCAATAGCCTTTAAACATATGTTTTTGAACTTGAAACTTGAAAAATTGATTTGAGCTCCAGGTGCACATGTGTATTACATTGCATATAAATATTGCATTTTCCTAGTTATATATTATTTCATATTGCTGTCTATAGACCTACTTATACTTTGTCATTATATATATACTACCATTTTTTTTCACTACTCGTTTATGTTACAATCTTATTATTATAATTGTTCGTCTGCTCGTTACTTAGCGTCAAGAATTCGTGAACCGATCGGATTGAGACAAACATCAAAATTAATGGATCAATATTAATTCATTTTCAACAACTGTTTGTTTTTATTTATTTTACCAGAGTCTTTCTTTTTCCATGTATATTTTCCATGTGCCAACTTTTCATTGAATACAATTTTTCAAATCTCAACTTACTCAATATTTAAATTTTTTTTGTAGGCGAGCAAAAAAGGTGGTAACTGCTGTTCGTAACCAGAAAACGTGTGGAGCTTGCTGGGCATTCAGCACCGTAGCAACTGTTGAGACGATGTTCGCCCTCAAAACTGGAATACTCCAATCACTAAGTGTTCAAGAGGTATGTACGTCACCTTAATGTTTGTTTATGGCAGCCATATTTGGAAATATGGTACCATTAGTCAGTTGGGCTTTGGCCCTATTAGTGAATGGCTCAGGCTAGTCTGAGCTTTGATTCGTGGTATCTAGTATATTTACGTACTCAAATTGGTTATCTAAATGAGAAATTGAAATCCGAAATGATCAAAATTGGTATCCTGGCCTTTAAACATCAATACATTCAGGGGTACGTAGTCCAAAAACGTCAAGTACCAGGGTACTAGAAATGACGGTAAACCCGTTGTGCAATGCTAAGTGGGGGAGGACAGCTAGCCCTGCACTGAATTGTTTTATACTATTCAAGGAACTGGCCTTGCTCCGGCTCCTTGAATAGTATCCCTGGACCCTGGACCTTCTTCCTAGATTATTGACTGGAGTGGTAAAATGTGAATTTTCTTCCTAGATTATTGACTGTGCTCAAAACGGCAACATGGGTTGCAATGGAGGTGATACGTGTAGCTTGCTCGACTGGTTAACGGTTAATAAAATCCGCATCGAGCCAGAGAAGGAATACCCACTCATTTGGCAAACTGAAACGTGCAAATTAAAGGGGTATTATTTCAGACTAATATCCTAAGTTTTCCTATAATTACATTGTGTATTATATTGTAATATTAAAAATTACTCGCTTTGAAAACTAACTACAGCAATTTTAGAACTCGTCTAGTAAGGCTAATTACCTAGATTTGAAGAACTAATACATCCAAGATCTTTCAACAACGGGGAGTATGGCCGTGTGTGAACTACTCTACTTTTTGTAGATTATCTGAGTTGGCTGTGGCTACATTATTGCATTGCAATTCAAAAGGAGTTCAGAAACAAAACATAGCACAGCACTTTTACTAGGAAGCACTTTTACTTCATTGTAATTTTCAAATAAAGCCAATCCAGTTTACAGGTTGCTCAGGACTATGCAATGTCTTCGGTATTTTTCAAACATCAACCACAATGTAAAATAACTTGAAAGGTCAGTTCTTTTTTCTTCCAGGCCTGCGCTTGGAGTTCAGGTTGCTGATAATTTCACATGTGAAAGGTAAGGCTTTCATTAGTCAGTAATGCTTAAGATGTCAATGGTTTGGTTGAATCGTTTTTATTCATTTATTCATATTGTGCTTAACAACACTCTCTGATGATGGTTGAGATCTATTGGCACCAGTGAATAACGAATGAGGTGATGAGGAGACGAGATAATAGGTCAAGATGTTTTGTATTTTGGGAAGAAAAACATCCTGACCTTTTGTTAAGGAACCATCCCATTATGATAGAAGAAACAACCCAAAAAACCTTGTCAGGATAGTTGACCATGGCGGGAATCGAACCCCAGTCTCCTAAATGACTTTTGTCCTAAATGACTAAAAGAACTAGTTTGTCGTGCTAGCCACTGGGCCACCCATCTTTGTACTTTTTGTATTGTCATTGAAATCTTGATATACAATCATAGTTTTCCAATGATGAATGATGGCTAAGGGTAAATTAGTAAAACCGTAAAAAGGGCGATTCGCGGTGGTTTTCTGGTTTAACGGCGGTCGTGTCACGCAATACACTATAATAATTATGTTAGGACTTTTTTTAATTGATAACAATGAAATTTGACGTTTTGACTCTTTCGGCCATTCTTCTTTCTGAGGAAGAGTATTTCAGTTTCCAGTAAATCAGGAAGCTAGTAAATTATGGTATTATAGGTGTAATCTGAGATAAATTAATGTGGAAAAGGTTTCAATCTCTGAAAGAATTTTGTCATTCTCTCTGAAAGATTTTTATATATTGTTTGTCAGCTAACAAAATGTATTCAAGAATTAACACGTATTTAATTTTGTGAACTATTCGTAAATTTGGAATAGTGATGTATGTAATAAAATGGCAATGTTGACTGTATGTTTTAGTTTTGTGGGTCGAGAGAATGAGCTACTTTTCAAACTAGCTACGCACGGTCCAGTGGCTGTTGCCATAAATGCCATCAACTGGCAAAACTACCTGGGCGGAGTAATTCAGTTCCATTGCGACGGTAGTCCTGCCATGTTGAACCATGCCGTGCAGATTGTCGGCTATGATCGGCGGCCACCTATACCCCACTATATTGTAAGAAACTCGTGGGGTGCAGACTTTGGTGATAACGGTTACCTGTACATTGCTATCGGAGATAATCTGTGTGGTAAGTAGACATTTATTTATGATTATTGTTTGTTTTACAAGCCCACCAATAGCTAGGTTGAACTATTTTGGGGCAAACAAACGATTGATGGAAGAGTCATTTTTACATACCTATACCTTATGCGGGACTCGAACCATAGACAAAAGATTCAAGACACTCCTGCTCTTATATGGCTAAAAGAAGATACCGTATTGTCCCGAATATAAGCCGACCCCCAAACTTTTAGATCAACAATTGAAAAAAGGGTTTATCTCCTTCATAAATCATCACTCTTCCGAGTTAGAATTTAGTCAATTTCGTATTGCGTGCGTGAGGAAGCTATGCCAACTGCTTGTGAGAAACCGTTGAGAGGGGCCTCACGATCGTGTACTCGGCTAGTGCCGATGACGTGCGATCGTCATATGGCCCGCCCACTCGTCAAGGTCTGACAAGACAATGCAGCTAACAGCTCAACGTGCCTATGTTTATTTCTACGCGTCAAATAAAAATGTTGGAAATTGGGAAAATCGTGCTTCTTCATGATAAAACATTTATTAGACGTGTTTTTAGTGCAATATTTTGCAGTTTCAAGTTGATTCCATTGTTAAGAGTGTGCATGTGTAGTGCACGTAATCATATTTAGAGAAAAACGTGGGAGATCCGCATATAAGCCGAGGGTGACTTTTGGACTCGCAATTTCGAGAAAAACCCTCGGCTTATATTCGGGACAATACTGTACATTACCCATGCACACCTCCGTTCCCTGCGCATATGCCTGCAATTACATAGCATGCAATTGCATGGCATGCCACTGATGGACGGGCCCTGCGTACTGCTCTCTGGCAGCTCGACATAGGTACTACAGGTGTTACTTGGTCAGAGGTTAGAAGGAATATAGTAGTGGGGGTGAATGTGAGGATTAGTTTTATTTTAAGCATGGTACCCACGGACAACTCAAGCTGGGCCAATTAGTCCAAAATTGGTTGTGTGAACGTGACACCAACTTAATCGCTGTCGACCGGAGTTGGGTTGGTAAGGATGAAGCCAAATTCTGAAAACACGTACCCAATCGACTGACTAGCATTAAACAACCAATTGGAATGCAGTAAATATATGGCGTTACGTCTGTCGTCTGCCGGTAACTTCAGTCTTATATCTTACATATCGAACTTATAATTTTACAAACTCATTCCTGATTGGCTACTAGATTTACTTTGCGCGTAATTCACATTTACCGAATTGTCATTGATTGCAGTTGGGTCACGATATAAGTGAATATACATAAGTAGACAATCCAATCTAGTTGGCCATGCCAGTTGGCAATTTTGACAACTGGAATCGTTTTTGTGTACCATGCTTTGGTATGGTGTGAAATGTATCTGTTGTCTTTACTCGAACCCTTGCCAACCTTTACTCTACCTCATCTCTTTCAAATACCTGCCCATTCTCATTTTGTTTTATTATAATTGTTGTTAACATAAAAACTTGGCACCAGGTCGTTGCTTCCCAATTAATGCTAAGGATTAATGCTAAGGTAGGATCGTTCAAATGGAACACCACAAGGGCGGTCTACCACTCCAAAAGAAATAATTAAGAAAACACAGTATTATACATATATGGTACATGTATATGTTGTATGCATATATGTTGTGAAAGGAGCTAGATATTTAAATGTAAAATTTGAAAGTTATATACATACCTTGATTTTGAAACCATAAAGCCATCCTTATAGCTCATAGCCTTCGTTATTCCATGCAACTTGTTGATCATATTATTCATATACTTATCCAACTACAGTATTCAATTATATTTTCCGCTATAATCTTTTTTTAAACTTACTGATTTAAATTTCTTTAACCTTTGTAGAAACATGTATTAGAACAATACCAACATTCTGTGAAAATTGTATTTCAATTGTGTCAGATTGAAAAATTGAAACTCTCCCCCAGTGCTATTCTTATGAGAATTTTCTGATTTTTTTCGGAAAACACCGCGGAACTGATTGTGCTCAAAAACAATAGGGGTCTATTCTGGTGTGACACCAATGTCCAGAAAAAATTTCAATACGATTGATTACTATGTCTGACCTGTGTGCCGACAAAAAAAAATGAAATTAAAGCCCAATTAGTGCCAGTTTGTGGAGTGGAAGTCTTTGCTACACTGATATAAAACATATAAATTAATTAACTAGTGCATCTTTGAATGAAAACTTGAGCGTCAAGTGAAAACTGGTCTTTTTACATGACAATTAAAAGTACAACTGGAACTTGAGGTAGAAGTTCCTTTTTCTGTTCATGTGATACCTGTTGAATTGTGTGCAAATGACGAGGTTGACTTGTGTAGCGAGGTAGGAAAAGGCTCTTACTTTTGTTTCAGGCTGTATGTGTGAGTATCAAGTTCCCATTATGCTTTAGTGGAAGCAAGACCATGATCATTATGATGAACTCATTGTGTGCTGAATTCCTGAATTCCATTCCAAGGTTCATTGTGCTTACGCAAGCGATTTGTCTGGTTTCAGGTTTAGGTACAGAAGTGGCCGGTTTAGACGTATTATGATCGAACGTTCTTAGAACTGTTTGAAGTAAAGTTGATGTGAACATCTCTCTGTGTTATACTGTACGCGCAACGGCATAAGCTGCTTATAGTTTCACTGACCACTGACATCATCAACAAGGCCATGAAACCTAGACCTACTTCGATATGAGACTATTATGAGTTTCAAGCTTCAACCAAGAATAACGGCCTAATTACTAATTTTAGTGACATAATTTCAAATGGTGGTTGGGAAAACAGATGTTCGTACTGACAACTATTAAATACCAGAAGGTAAGTAAACTTCCCTACCGAAACCGTTAGCTTTGGTTGACAGAAATAGGTTCAAATTCATGTTCTCCTGCTGCTGTCTGCTTCACGGCAGCAAAGAGAAATGTTTGGTAGTTAATTGCCGTTATAAGAACTCGAGTTTGTATTTAGTTTCGTGTAAAGCCTGATACATAGTAGTGATGCCTTCGGGTAGCAAATAAGCAACCGGGTAGTACCTAAAACAAGGGGGGATACAATTTTTTCATATTTTCATAATTCCATATACGTACCGTAATTCGCTTTTCTGGGGATTATGAGCTGCATGTTTGTGATGATATGACCTTTTGTGCCACTGGCCTGGGTGGGAATATGTTGTCTTTTGACAATAGAAACATGTGGAAAGGATTATCTTCTTACATTTTAGTTTATAGAATGTCAAGGCGTTACACATTGAGTATATCCACGTACGGAGGATTCAATCGATTGTCTGCCGTGTTCATCAACCCTAATGGTCAGATGTGACGATCCTTCAACAATCTTGTAAAGTATCGTCATTAATGGGGTACAGTGGACCTCTTCAGTACGTTTTCCAGGGGCCCAAACTAAAAAACTTACAAAAGTGAAAAACTGACTCAACTTGAGAGAGCATATGGATGGGATCAGAAAATAAAACTTACCAAGGTAATAAATGTACTAAAGATAACCTACTTGAAGAGGTTCTACTGTGTATAATGATTCTCAAGAATGGTTAGTTCACAACTATTTACAGTTGTTGTATTTGGCATGACAACTAGAGAGCAGGTGGTTTGAGGGAAATTCTTGACGAATTTATAACCTACACGTTCAATTGTGATATGTTGAAGGTGTAAAATAAAAATAGTATGTGTCGAAACTGCTAATGTACGCTATTTCTCATATTGCGGGTACCCAGGTAGCAGAATAATACCCGGGTAAAGCAGTACCCATATCACGAAGGCATCACTAATTCATAATAACCTGCAGGTTTGTTCACATGTTTTTTCCGCCATGGTAAATCGCATGAACTAATCAGAAACTTTACGGAACGCTACAAATTTATTCACGGGTACCGTATCACGGTATCACTATGAATCGGGCTACTTTCGTATTAATTTCTTCTCGACATTGATGGATGCCTACTAATGAGACTGGAAATCATTCAAGTTTGAACTTTGAAATTGAAGTTTTTATTTTCTTCAGTTATTTTCAAGTAGGCCTACTGTAATGGATTCGTGTTATCGCAGCATTGTGGTAGGTACAAGTCTGTAGGTTACTAGTTAGTACTAGAGTGAGAGTTTTCAGTCAATCTTGGCTTCACCAATTTTTGTAACAAGATTACAAGTTAATTACACAACCATACATCATACAAGTGATGTAATATATTTAATTAAATCATGAACAAAAGGTATACTGCCAAGACAGTCTACGCTTGTAGCTAAACAAGAATAAATCCACGTGAATACCTCTATCCCCCTTGCCCTACGTCTGCAATTCGTACCTCTGCTTGACACTGAAGGGATGGACCTGGTGACAAGCTGGTCAGTACCACATGTCTGAACACCTATGCTTTGCCATGCTCCTTGCAGAATCTTGTTGGAGGTTACTTTGTTTTCCTTATTGAACTGAGTGTATTTAAATGTTTTGTTTTTTATATTTGGTTTTAACGACGCACTGTAATTATAGGGAAGATCTATTGGCGTCAGATGGATGATTAATGAGACGATTTTTTTTTTTTTTTTTACAATATATTGGGTTTAACGACGCACTGTTATGATGAACGTTTCTTGGATAATGGGAAGGAAGCGGTGTTAGGTCAACAATGTTATCGGATAGGTTCTTTTTTTGTAAACCAAAAAACCAAACTTATCACAAACAGAAGTTATTTTACATAGACTTAATTATACTGATAGTTCAGGCATGCGGTCCTGACCCGCTTATGTGGCGACTTTCTGGTAGCAGCACAATCCAGCGTGGATATAGTGCTTTCTAGCGTTCTGCATACGTACTACAGGTGAGGGAGGTTAGAAGAGAGTGGTGATCAAGTAGTGAGGATATAAAAGTAGGGATCATGCAGCTTTATTTCAATTTGAGTGACATGTCTTGGGAGTATATCTTTCGTCTATGAATCAATTAGATCAAGTGGCACATGTAAAATGGTAGCCATAAGATTAGAATCCCTTTGGCAGGTATGCAAATTGGTTGATTATTCTCTCCTTCATTTTATATAGGACTATCACAATGTTTTTTTACAATGTTTTTCTACATCGGACTTTTGAAAGGTAGGGTTTGATTTTAAATATCAATTTGTGATCGATTATATGGGACATAAATAATGGGAGAAAAAATGATAATTAGAATTACTAATTGGAAATAAATAATAAGGCAAGTACAGATTTAAAGTAAAAATTGGAACGTCTTGTGGAACGTAGCTCTCAGAACTCATTGTCTCGGTCCATTTTCATGTTTTATATTTGTACTATTTTTATGTCTCCTACCATATGTAGCCACAGTGAGTAGTCAAGATTCCTAGTTATTATACTTTATAGTTTATATGTACTCTTCTTATAGTGTTGAGTATAGTGTTATCTTATAGTGTTATATAGTATGAAGTATGATCTAAGGAATCCTTAGCCAGGTCAGAGTGCCTTCTCATTGATGTATATACCTATTATATAAGTTTATTTAAAGGTTTATAATATAAAGACCAATAAAAATATTACAACTTTAGAATAGAATGTGTGCAATGATAATGCTGTACCCAGTTTAACTGGTATGTGAATGCAGTACATAATAAACATGATGTGTTTTCTTGAAAAGTTCAAGAACTCAACATACGTAATTATATAAAGGTGTACGGCAGGCCTATGTTTGTGGCATAAATGCAGATTTTTCTGTAAATTATCTACCTGAAACATTCACTCATGTAGGTCTTTGAAGCTACCGGTAGTGATTAATATCCATGTGATATTCTTGTGCTAATCTGTGATCATTTATTTTTATTATCAGCATGTCGAGTTACAAAATAAGAACCCGGCATAAAAATATTGGGACTCGTTTTAGAGGTGTACGTCGGCGACTTTGTTCATGTGAAAACAATACCAATTGGATGTTATGGTTTTTAAACTTTTATTGATATTGCAAATGAAACATCCTACACAAAAATGAATTCATATTTATCAAATCCCAAAATGGTCAGTTTTTCTCATGAACAATACTTCCTTTGCTATTGACAATGATTTCTTTGCCTTTACACGACTTATTCCATCCTTTAGTACTTTCTTGACCTAATATCCAATCTGACGTTACAGCAGCTTCGGAGAATCTTGATCGTTCTTCTTCACTGTCACTAGAACTGTCTTTCTTACGTTTCATACTTTTCGTTTTTGCACTACAGGTACTAGTTTCAGTTTGACTAGTGAGAGAGAGATATTCTGTGGAATCACTGAAAAGTTTTACACCACCTGTTGGATCTTGTTTTGGTTTCACACTTCTTTTACTTCTCTTTTCTTTTAGTTGACTGGACAAAACAAAATTTATAATCTATTAATATTGGTTGTCAAAATATTTCCAAACTCACCTGCACCCTGGTATCAATAAGATTCAACTTTATGAGCCTATTTCAATTATCATAGTTTGATCTTTTTGAAGATTCACATACCTATCTATTAACTGCACCAAATGTTTAGAAACAAAATTTTGAAACTCTGGCGTGACGCGTAGATAATTATTTTGGTGTTCTTGATGTCGAAGTGATAATGGTGCACTTTGAAGACTGTCGACACAACCATTTTTCTCTAACCTGTTCTTATCTAGAGAACAAAATGATTGGATTAAATATCACTAAACCTTCAGAGGCTGACTATACAAGAAATGATAATACAAATATAATCCATGGCTAGCCTTACAACCATTCGCAGTCAACTACAGGCTAGGCCTACAGCATACCCAAAGACCTACATAAATAATTATTGACTTTGAACTTCAAAATATTAGTGACAGCAATGTAAGCCAATGGAAATGCAGCATTTTTGCATTGCTACAACAAATGCATAGCCGCGGCAAACCGATAAAATTTAGTTGATTCATACAGCTCACATGTTTACCTTTCAAATCTTTGTTGAACATTGAATCATTAATAAATTCATGATTAACCGCTTCTTTTAAACGAGCTAACTCTTCGTTTTCCGAAGAATCACTTTCACCTCCACACTCAATGGTGTCAGCCATTTTTCGTAAGCACAGGGTTGCCAATTTGCCCGAAATCTTCGACTTGCTTTACCCCACAGCCTTCTTTATTCAGATCATTCTAAGACACTCCTCCCTTCACACCCAACCACGCCTACTCCACACTCAGTCGTACCCGAGGGGTGAAGAACTAAAACAATCAGGTGTACATTTGAAAAAAAAAATATGAGAATAAAAAAAATCACGCGAATCAAAAAAAATCCCTCGAATCAAGCAAGAATCACACGAATCCAAAAAATCACCCGAATCAAGCAGGAATCACGCGAATCAAAAAATATACGCAAATCAAAAAATCACATGAATAAAAAAAGAATCACGCAAGAATCACCCAATCAAAAAAAATCGTCCGAATCAAGCAAGAATCACGCAAATAAAAAAAAATCCCACGAATCAAAAAAATCACTAGAACAAAATCAAGAATCAAGTGTACAAAAAAGTATTAGTTGTTCACTCCTCGCTCCAGACTAGATACTCAAATTGTTTGAAGCATTAAAATCAGCATTATGAAGATTCAAATAAAAAATACAATACTGTTCAAAATTAAGCACATTTTTTCACAACTTACAAAATATTTACAAAAATATGTTTGCAGAAGTAAATCCAATTTTCGTCGATATTTCGCAGCCATAGCCTTCATGATTGGATAAGTCAGAATCTTTCTACCCAGAACGATCGTAGCAGACATGAAATTCAGAGAGCGGTGGGTTTCTGCACTTCCGGAAAAGACGTCCACAAGACTAGGCCGAAGGTAATTTTATTCATCCAAATATGCGTTAGGACGACCCGTTTACCGTGGTTTATAGCGCGCTTTAATTGTACAATTTAATTCTAGATCAATACTCACTTATTTTCTAAAGAGGTAGGCATATTAAAACGGTCAAACAGCGTCGTGCTTGGGGCCTAGTTAGTTCACGACTGGCATAAATGTAGGCGTATCTTGACCACGTTTTGCCGGTAGGCTAGTTATTTCTTCATTTAATTTGAGTTAGTCAACTGAATTCAAGCTCAATACTCATTTTTATAATGAAGAATTATTTAAAAGGCCAACTAGCCTCTGTTTGATTAGTTTGAAATGAAAGATCTTGACCTAGGAGCATACTTCAAGTAGGCTTGGTGCCTCCCCCACAAGTTTTGCCCCGAACAGTGGGCACAAGTTTTGCCCCGAACAGTGGGCATTGAGTTGTCATAAGCCCAATCAAAGCAGTGGATAATCACATTGCCCATCCTAGCTGTGATTTTACAACATAACCATTTTTTCAGGTTGGTGTCGACTCTGGTCACACCAGGAATAGAACAATGAGGATAGTGGGACCATGGTCAATGGTGGGACTACAAGGAAGCTGCAGGCACACCCCCGTTCCTGTGCAGGGAAACGATGCACGTACTGATGACCAAGATCTATTAGCGTCTGTTTCAATAATCTATACAAAAAAATGAACTTGCAATAATAAGAGATATTACTGAGAGGTAAGAATAAGCTATATGCATACTGAACCATTGTTCAGTAGACCAGTGTTCGATTCCCGTCATGTTCAATCATCCTGACAGGTTTTTCGTGGTTTCCCTCTATCGTTTAATTCATACTGTGATGGTTCCTTAACAGCAGGCCACGACCGACTCCTTTCCACGTTATCAAATAACACCTAATAAAATTATAACCTTTCATCCCATCACCTCGTATATCATCCACCAACACCAATAGATCTTAGTTATCAGTACGTGCATTTTCAAACTTGAAATGAATAAGTGAAATAAGATTATTAAGTAAGGGGGAGTGGTCTACTGGGTTTCTGGGTTCACGTGAAAGGGTACCGCAAGGGCAGTCTTACCAAAAAAGTGATTTTAATGTATTCAATTGTGATTTTCAATTAAATTTGTCAATTTTTTCAGAAAATATTCAATTTTCAGTCAACAAAATTTGAATACTGGCACATGTTGATATTATACTAAGGCCCAATATTATCAAGTCCAGTTCTAGCATTTATCTGAAAGTTTCTGAAAACGAATAATATTGGTATCCATGGTGATAAAATACGGTACTAACAGTAAATACTAAATGCTGACAGGATTGGAGCTATTCCCACCTTGGTAATTCAGTCACAAACAGTGGTAGGCCCATGTTAAGAGATAATGTAGGCCCTACAGTTTGAGCAGTTATGTTGGGAGATGGAATATCAGAAATAATTGAATTCTCTCGGGTCCGAATAATTTTTTTAAATTCATCCACAGTATTTGAATAACCATATTAACGATAATCCAGACAACCTCTAATAATTAATAGATGAAAATGTGTTTCCTATTGTTGCAGCGGTTGGACGTATCTACCACGCGTCGAGTAGCTTGATGCTCCGAGCAAGAAGTTTCACCGGTGCCAGCTTCAGGTAGCGTCGGGCCTCAGCTCTCCAAGGATGCGTGCCATATGCCGACTCTACCATTCACACTTCGGAATCCCACGTGAATACAATGTTCAGGTAAAGACAGTGAAATACAATTACCGGTAAATTTAATTCTCAACCCTATAACTATGGTAAATGGGACCGACACATGGAACCGACACATGCTGTGGAAGGATGAGGTGAGGGAAATAATGGGTATGAATATAAAGATTGGAGAAAATTCAGTCGACTTAGTTGCAGTATATCGACCTCCTGGGGATGGAATTGAAACACTTATAAAATTGAAGGCGGGGATAGTTGAGATGGGGAGAAGTGGAAATGTTATTATAGCTGGTGATTTAAATTTACCAAAGGTCAGATGGGAAGCAGGGGTTGCAGGACAGGGTGAAAGTTCAGTGCAGAATATTATTGCGGGAATAATCGAGGAGGGTTTTTATCAGGTCATAAAGGAAGGTACTAGAAATACAAGAGCAAGAGGCAGTTATATGCTTGATGTAGTACTTGTGAGACCACTTTTACTATGTACTAGGTCGGAAGTAGTGGAAGGGATCAGCGAGCACAAAGTGCCAATAGTCACTATAACTTTGGGAGTAGAAAAGAATAGTAGTAGAGGGAAATAGATATGGAGATGTAAAACGGGAGATAAACGTCAGATACAGGGAGCATTGCAACGTAGAATGGAGGAGTGGTTGAAAATTGGGGACGATCTCGAACATTTGTGGGATGCTTTTAAAAAGGTTTGCGAGGATGTACGAGAGGAGTGTATTAGGTCGAAAGTTTTGTCTAGTAATGCCGACCCACCGTATTACGATAAGAAAGTTAGATCGCTGAAGAGAAGAGTAAGGAGGCTTAATAGTGGGAGGAAGAGGTCAGGAATAGGGGTCGAATTAGTAAGGGAAACAATGAGAAAACTTGCTTCAGCCAAAAAATCTGTAAGGCAAAGTTCATGGATGGGATGCTAGACGAACATGATTTTCAGGGAAGCTGGAACAAAATGTACCGCTACATAGCCAGTCAGAAAGGAGGAGATAGAAACTTACCAACATTGGTGGATCTTGAGGGAAGGGAGTGGGTAACTGAGTCGGAGAAAGCTACTGCTCTGAACAACTACTATATAAGTGTGTTTAATGTGAGCTTGGCCGTTGACACAATAAATGAAGAGATTAGAGTAGAAGGAATAGGAGTGGAAGGGGTGGGGAGAAAGTAGGATATGGGAGATAATACGTAAATTAAAGAATGGTAAATCGGCAGGAAAGGACGGTATTCAAACTGATCTTATTGAACTTGCCGGAAGAGCGGTCATTCCTTACTGGGGAAGAATATTCAGTTTAACAGTCGAGAAAACACTAGGAGCGCGAGCGCCCAGGAGGCGCTCACGCTCCTAGTGTTTTCTTTTTTTTCAATTTTTAAATTCAATTTCATCTTTTTGAAGCGTGGGCCTATTGAAACGTAAGTTACTTACATCACACATGAAAAAAAGACATAATAGCAGCATTAAAACGTATTCCTATTTGATATATAAATTATATACATAAGTAGCCTAGCCTGTGTGTGCGAAAACTGTTCCTCAAGAGAGTGAGGAGGCAAAATCATAAAGTTATTTCAGAAGCGACAATAATGATTCCACATTCAGAAAATAACGTGAGTACAGATGTCAGCCTAGGCTCGTGTCTAAATGACAACGAGACGGAGCTCGTTGGTCATGAGGATGCAAATGCAGAAAATGCAAGTGCAAATGCAGAATTAACGACGAGTTTTCCGCAAAAAAAATCGCGTCGGAAATCAATATAACTTATGTAACACCTTCTACTACAGATCAAGTAAGCTGTAAATACATATATTTTATATCCATGCAAAATAAGTATACTATTGATACCATAGGGGCGCTGAATTAAGTTCAGCCTAGGGGCGCTGGATTCATAAGTCCGGGCCTGTATATAGAAATTCAGAACCCTGGTAATCACTTTAAAAAAATTGGAAATGAATTTGTTTTTTAGAATGCCCTTTCGTCATCTTACGAAATTTAAGACGAATCAAAAATCAGGATTTTTTGCCTTCTTTTACTTTTTTCAAATTTGATTTCTCACTGTCAATTTTGGTTTTGAAAAATTTACCAAAAAGATATTTTCTTCTTTAGAATTGAATTTTCTTGCTGAATATGTAAACATAATTGGACAATTGTCGTTACTGTATTTCAAAAGACCGTTCTGAAAGTGGGCTGAAAATGTCCGTTTCTTGATAATTCAGCAATGCTTTTCTTGACAACCTCCAGGGCAATCCCAACAGAACTTTCTGATGATTTTAAGATCCTAAAGTTATGCTCATAAAAAAATACTAGAACGTCATAGACACATCACCAGTTCTTAGAAATTAATTGTGAGAGGTAAAAAATTAGCTTGGTTAATTCACCATATACATGGGCCTATTGGTCAAATTTTTTTGTCGCTCGGTATGTTTTGTTGAATATACCTATAAGTGAAGACTGAAGTTCAAGAAATGGTTGAATTAGACTTCTAGGTGTCTTATAGTACAGTGCAGGTTAAAAGTAAAGGGTGAACTGGGAGGAATGGCTGAATGAGGCTTCTAGGCATCTTATGGTACAGTGCAGGGTATAAGTGAAGGGTGAAGTGGGAGGAATGGCTGAATGAGGCTTCTAGGTCTCTTATAATACAGTGCAGGGTATAAGTGAAGAGTGAAGTGGGAGGAATGGCTGAATGAGGCTTCCAGGCATCTTATAGTACAGTGCAGGGTATATGTAAAGGGTGAAGTTGGAGGAATGGCTGAATGAGGCTTCTAGGCATCTTATAGTATAGTGCAGGGTATAAGTGAAAGGTGAAGTGGGAGGAATGGCTGAATGAGGCTTCTAGGCATCTTATAGTACAGTGCAGGGTATAAGTGAAAGGTGAAGTGGGAGGAATGGCTGAATGAGGCTTCTAGGCATCTTATAGTACAGAGAAGGGAGAAGTGGGAGGAATGGCTGAATGAGGCTTCTAGGCATCTTATAGTACAGTGCAGGGTATATGTAAAGGGTGAAGTTGGAGGAATGGCTGAATGAGGCTACTAGGTGTCGTATAATACAGTGCTGGTTATAAGTTAAGTGTGAAGTGGGATGAATGGCTGAGCACAGTACAGTGCAGAGTATAAGTGAGGGGTGAAGTGGAAGGAATGGCTGAAAGAGGCTTCTAGGTGTCTTATAGTACAGTGCAGGGTATAAGTGAAGTGTGAGGAATGGCTGAATGAGGCTTCTAGGTGTCTTATAATACAGTGCAGGGTATAAGTGAAGGGTGAAGTGGGAGGAATGGCTGAATGAGGCTTCTAGGCATCTTATAGTACAGTGCAGGGTATAAGTGAAAGGTGAAGTGTGAGGAATGGCTGAATGAGCCTTCTAGGCGTCTTATAGTACAGTGCAGGGTATATGTAAAGGGTGAAGTTGGAGGAATGGCTGAATGAGGCTTCTAGGCATCTTATAGTACAGTGCAGGGTATAAGTGAAGGGTGAAGTGGGAGGAATGGCTGAATGAGGCTTCTAGACATCTTGTAGTACAGTGCAGGGTATAAGTGAAGGGTGAAGTGGGAGGAATGGCTGAATGAGGCTTCTAGGCATCTTATAGTACAGTGCAGGGTATATGTAAAGGGTGAAGTTGGAGGCAGGCCCGGCTCGTGATGTTTTTGCGCCCTGGGCGACATATGAGTAGATTTTATAAATTCGAGGGCGAAGCTTGAGACGATACGCGATCCTAGTTTGCCGATCGCGATGGTGATGGAAGGGGGCAGGGGATATTAGTGGAAAAGAAAATGTCATATACGAACAGTGGTGCAAAGGCCCGTTGATGCGAAGCCGGTGACCCGCGGGGGGCAAGGGGGGAAGGCCCCCTTCTGGCCCCGCAGGGATTTAAAAAAAAAAAAAACTTTTTTAATATGGTTTAACGTGTTTCAGATGAGATTTAGATGTCTAAATTAATTTTTTAATAGAACTAGAGATGTCTAACTGATATTTGCTAATCACATGTAGCTGGCCCTACTGTTCCTACAGAGTCCCATTCCCCGGGCAAGGACTCAATTGTGAGCCCCCAAACTAGGTGTGCATAGTGAAAGTGAATGCAAGTGAAGAAGGTATGAAGCCCCGCAGGGAAATTTTTGAAATGTTTTTTTTTATATACGACTACGTGTTTCGAGAACTACACGAAATTTCCGGAAGTCATGGATTCTTTAGTGTGAACGCAATGTGAAAAACGTCCTGGATAGCGCTAGTTCGCGCTAAGGAACTATAATCTTCTATTGATGTGGAGAGATTATTCAAATCGATAGTCGTATTTAATTCATATATAATTCAAGAACGTATTTTGCCATTAAAGCGCCAGTATATTTTTGCGCCCCTGGAAATGTTGCGCCCTGGGCAGCCGCCCGGGTCGCCCAGCCCACGGGCCGGCCCTGGTTGGAGGAATGGCTGAATGAGGCTACTAGGTGTCTTATAATACAGTGCGGGTTATAAGTAAAGTGTGAAGTGGGATGAATGGCTGAGCACAGTACAGTGCAGAGTATAAATGAGGGGTGAAGTGGAAGGAATGGCTGAAAGAGGCTTCTAGGTGTCTTATAGTACAGTGCAGGGTATAAGTGAAGTGTGAGGAATGGCTGAATGAGGCTTCTAGGTGTCTTATAATACAGTGCAGGGTATAAGTGAAGTGTGAAGTGGGAGGAATGGCTGAATGAGGCTTTCAGGCATCTTATAGTACAGTGCAGGATATAAGTGAAGTGGGAGGAATGGCCGAATGAGGCTTCTACATGTCTTATAGTACAGTGCAGAGGAAAAGTGAAGGTTGAAGTGGAAGGAATGGCTGAAGGAGGCTTCTAGGTGTCTTATAGTACAGTGCATGGTATAAGTGAAGTGTGAGGAATGGCTGAATGAGGCTTCTAGGCATTTTATAGTACAGTGCAGGGTATATGTAAAGGGTGGAGTTGGAGGAATGGCTGAATGAGGCTTCTAGGCATCTTATAGTACAGTACAGGGTATAAGTCTAAGGTGAAGTGGGAGGAATGGCTGGATGAGGCTTCTAGGCATCTTATAGTACAGTGCAGGGTATAAGTGAAGGGTGAAGTGGGAGGAATGGCTGAATGAGGCTTCTAGGCGTCTTATAGTACAGTGCAGGGTATAAGTGAAGGGTGAAGTGGGAGGAATGGCTGAATGAGGCTTCCAGGCATCTTATAGTACAGTGCAGGGTATATGTAAAGGGTGAAGTTGGAGGAATGGCTGAATGAGGCTTCTAGGTCTCTTATAATACAGTGCAGGGTATAAGTGAAAGGTGAAGTGGGAGGAATTGCTGAATGAGGCTTCTAGGCATCTTATAGTACAGTGCAGGGTATAAGTGTAAGGTGAAGTGGGTGGAATGGCTGAATGAGGCTTCTAGGCATCTTATAGTACAGTGCAGGTTATAAGTGAAGGGTGAAGTGGGAGGAATGGCTGAATGAGGCTTCTAGGCGTCTTATAGTACAGTGCAGGGTATATGTAAAGGGTGAAGTTGGAGGAATGGCTGAATGAGGCTTCTATGCATCTTGTTGTACAGTGCAGGGTATAAGTGAAGGGTGAAGTGGGAGGAATGGCTGAATGAGGCTTCTAGGCATCTTATAGTACAGTGCAGGGTATATGTAAAGGGTGAAGTTGGAGGAATGGCTGAATGAGGCTACTAGGTGTCGTATAATACAGTGCTGGTTATAAGTTAAGTGTGAAGTGGGATGAATGGCTGAGCACAGTACAGTGCAGAGTATAAGTGAGGGGTGAAGTGGAAGGAATGGCTGAAAGAGGCTTCTAGGTGTCTTATAGTACAGTGCAGGGTATAAGTGAAGTGTGAGGAATGGCTGAATGAGGCTTCTAGGTGTCTTATAATACAGTGCAGGGTATAAGTGATGGGTGAAGTGGGAGGAATGGCTGAATGAGGCTTCTAGGCATCTTATAGTACAGTGCAGGGTATAAGTGAAAGGTGAAGTGGGAGGAATGGCTGAATGAGCCTTCTAGGCGTCTTATAGTACAGTGCAGGGTATATGTAAAGGGTGAAGTTGGAGGAATGGCTGAATGAGGCTTCTAGGCATCTTATAGTACAGTGCAGGGTATAAGTGAAGGGTGAAGTGGGAGGAATGGCTGAATGAGGCTTCTAGACATCTTGTAGTACACTGCAGGGTATAAGTGAAGGGTGAAGTGGGAGGAATGGCTGAATGAGGCTTCTAGGCATCTTATAGTACAGTGCAGGGTATATTTAAAGGGTGAAGTTGGAGGCAGGCCCGGCTCGTGATGTTTTTGCGCCCTGGGCGACATATGAGTAGATTTTATAAATTCGAGGGCGAAGCTTGAGACGATACGCGATCCTAGTTTGCCGATCGGGATGGTGATGGAAGGGGGCAGGGGATATTAGTGGAAAAGAAAATGTCATATACGAACAGTGGTGCAAAGGCCCGTTGATGCGAAGCCGGTGACCCGCGGGAGGCAAGGGGGGAAGGCCCCCTTCTGGCCCCGCAGGGATTTAAAAAAAAAAAAACTTTTTTAATATGGTTTAACGTGTTTCAGATGAGATTTAGATGTCTAAATTAATTTTTTAATAGAACTAGAGATGTCTAACTGATATTTGCTAATCACATGTAGCTGGCCCTACTGTTC
Source organism: Brachyptera putata (assembly GCA_907164805.1). Classification (NCBI taxonomy): domain Eukaryota; kingdom Metazoa; phylum Arthropoda; class Insecta; order Plecoptera; family Taeniopterygidae; genus Brachyptera; species Brachyptera putata. The sequence continues at coordinate 11,343,001 of OU015468.1, read as the reverse complement.
CTACAGAGTCCCATTCCCCGGGCAAGGACTCAATTGTGAGCCCCCAAACTAGGTGTGCATAGTGAAAGTGATGCAAGTGAAGAAGGTATGAAGCCCCGCAGGAAAATTTTTGAAATGTGTTTTTTTATATACGACTACGTGTTTCGAGAACTACACGAAATTTCCGGAAGTCATGGATTCTTTAGTGTGAACGCAATGTGAAAAACGTCCTGGATAGCGCTAGTTCGCGCTAAGGAACTATAATCTTCTATTGATGTGGAGAGATTATTCAAATCGATAGTCGTATTTAATTCATATATAATTCAAGAACGTATTTTGCCATTAAAGCGCCAGTATATTTTTGCGCCCCTGGAAATGTTGCGCCCTGGGCAGCCGCCCGGGTCGCCCAGCCCACGGGCCGGCCCTGGTTGGAGGAATGGCTGAATGAGGCTACTAGGTGTCTTATAATACAGTGCGGGTTATAAGTAAAGTGTGAAGTGGGATGAATGGCTCAGCACAGTACAGTGCAGAGTATAAATGAGGGGTGAAGTGGAAGGAATGGCTGAAAGAGGCTTCTAGGTGTCTTATAGTACAGTGCAGGGTATAAGTGAAGTGTGAGGAATGGCTCAATGAGGCTTCTAGGTGTCTTATAATACAGTGCAGGGTATAAGTGAAGTGTGAAGTGAGAGGAATGGCTGAATGAGGCTTCTAGGCATCTTATAGTACAGTGCAGGATATAAGTGAAGTGGGAGGAATGGCCGAATGAGGCTTCTACATGTCTTATAGTACAGTGCAGAGGAAAAGTGAAGGTTGAAGTGGAAGGAATGGCTGAAGGAGGCTTCTAGGTGTCTTATAGTACAGTGCATGGTATAAGTGAAGTGTGAGGAATGGCTGAATGAGGCTTCTAGGCATTTTATAGTACAGTGCAGGGTATATGTAAAGGGTGGAGTTGGAGGAATGGCTGAATGAGGCTTCTAGGCATCTTATAGTACAGTGCAGGGTATGAGTCTAAGGTGAAGTGGGAGGAATGGCTGGATGAGGCTTCTAGGCATCTTATAGTACAGTGCAGGGTATAAGTGAAGGGTGAAGTGGGAGGAATGGCTGAATGAGGCTTCTAGGCGTCTTATAGTACAGTGCAGGGTATATGTAAAGGGTGAAGTTGGAGGAATGGCTGAATGAGGCTTCTAGGCATCTTATAGTACAGTGCAGGGTATAAGTGAAGGGTGAAGTGGGAGGAATGGCTGAATGAGGCTTCTAGGCATCTAGTAGTACAGTGCAGGGTATAAGTGAAGGGTGAAGTGGGAGGAATGGCTGAATGAGGCTTCTAGGCATCTTATAGTACAGTGCAGGGTATATGTAAAGGGTGAAGTTGGAGGAATGGCTGAATGAGGCTACTAGGTGTCTTATAATACAGTGCTGGTTATAAGTTAAGTGTGAAGTGGGATGAATGGCTGAGCACAGTACAGTGCAGAGTATAAGTGAGGGGTGAAGTGGAAGGAATGGCTGAAAGAGGCTTCTAGGTGTCTTATAGTACAGTGCAGGGTATAAGTGAAGTGTGAGGAATGGCTGAATGAGGCTTCTAGGTGTCTTATAATACAGTGCAGGGTATAAGTGAAGGGTGAAGTGGGAGGAATGGCTGAATGAGGCTTCTAGGCATCTTATAGTACAGTGCAGAGTATAAGTGAAGGGTGAAGTGGAAGGAATGGCTGATTGAGGCTTCTAGGTGTCTTATAGTACAGTGCAGGGTATAAGTGAAGTGGGAGGAATGGCTGAATTAGGCTTCTACATGTCTTATAGTACGGTGCAGGGTGAAGTGGAAGGAATGGCTGAATGAGGCTTCTAGGTGTCTTATAGTATAGTGCAAGGTAAAAGTGAAGAGTGAATTGGAAGGAATGGCCGAATTAGGCTTCTGGGCATCTTATAGTACAGTGCAGGGTATAAGTGAAGAGTGAAGTGGGAGGAACGGCTGAATGAGGCTTCTACGTGTCTTATAGTTCAGTGCAGAGTATAAGTGAAGGGTGAAGTGGAAGGAATGACTGAATAAGCTTCTGAGTATCAACAGATTCAACTGTAGAAACACATGCTTAAAAATGTATTTAAATAAAAGTCATTATATTCCAAATAATATTCAATTCTGATTGAAGTTGAAGAATTATATAAGTCATGCAGTTAGTGATGGGCGCATGGGAATGTTCCCGCTAGGGGGAATATTCCCGGGAATGTTTCCTATTCCCATATTCAGGGATTTTTTTTTTGAAAAATGTGTGTAGCAGTTGTATAATTAATGAGATGATTCAGCAATTTGTCTACTACCAGTATGTGTATATTATTTTTCGAATGGTGGGTTTTCAGAATCCAGGCCGTACTTTTGGTGGTAGGAATATCTTCACAGACCTCAGATAATTTGTTTTTGGCCTATGTAATGTTTTGTGATATTTTTGGTATGGACTAGCTCCATACACCAAGAATTTAATTAGGCTCTATAGTTTTTTTATTTCTTCGTGTCCTTCCTTTCTCATACTCTAGTGAGTGTAAACAAGATACCATTGGAGCCATTCCCGAATGGTCAGATTAGACTAATATATGACTAACACATTTCTTTCCACTTGTTGCAGGTTTACAAGCCGATGACATGCCCAGGCGTCTGCGAGCATCACTTGCATTTGCGCAGACCGTAGCAGTAATCACAGCTGCAGCTTCCGATGCAGTTGGCTAGCTGAGATATTTCTCAACTTCAATTAGGGAATTGTGATTATCAAGAATAATGATTAGCAAACAAGTGATAATTGTGTGATAGAATGATTTATTGATACAAGTTGTACAGAAAGTGATAATAAACTGATGATTGAATACATTGTAATTATGATGTTGTTGATGTCATTGTACACCTGGTATATCCTCATCATGATCACCACATACTACAGAAACTCCGCCTGCGCCCGCAGGGGGGGGGGCGAGGGAAGGAGGGAGGGGATTTGGGGAGGGCGGTGTACCCTAGCATGCGAGAGAGGCAAGGTAGCTTCCAAAGAATCTACACAAGTCCTTCTCACATGCGAGAGTACAAGGTCTTCACCAAAGCCCGTCCACAATCTTAGATGGTGGTAAGACGCGTGACAGTATAGCCTTGAATAAAAGACAGACTCCCACGAGTCTGTCTCACACGCAAGAGTAAGCGTCTCGTCAAAGAACGATCCAGATTCCTTCCTTCGCCCCCAGGGGTAGGCACTTTATCCACGGCCTAGGTGCAGGCCCTTTTGCCACGGCCCAGGTGCGGTCAGACTTTTAGCCACGGTCCAGGTGAGAACAGGCACCAGTGCTCATGGGTATCAGGTTTCTTTTAGCTCAGGGCAACAAGATCCCTACTCGGAGCAGTAGTTTATTTACTATGACTTTGCTTGGTCACTGCCTGTTGTTGGACTCTAGGCCGGAAACTCCACCATTCTGAGTTTGATCGAGTTGGATTAAGGCATCAGGGCTGATCAAACCACGCTAGGCTGGCCTACCCGGCTCAGGGATCAGTTTAGGCTGGATCATACCTTTGGGGGTGCGGGCGCAGGGGGGTCAGTTTACCCACTTGCCGGTGCATCTTACCGAACCAACTTGATGCCACGATGCTCCACGGAATCGGTCTTCAAGGTAAGCTGGAGCCTGCAACACGACAAAGAATTATCATTAGAATAAATCTTACTTGAAATATTGTAGGTGTACTATATTACACTTCATAGTGAGTTAAAAAACACAATTCCATTGAAATTATTTAATTTTATTTCATTACAAAGTAATTATAAGGATTTTAAAATTCTACATAGGCCCTACCATGGCAATAATACCAAGTTGATTTTCGCTCTAACATCTTTAAATTAAACTCAATTTGGAAACTCAGACCGGATTTGTGTTCCAATTTGATCGCATTACACGTGCATAATAATAGAAATGAGAAATTCAACACAAAATTTCAGACACCCAAAAAAAATCACCAAAAAGCACGTTACTAAGGTACTTTTTGACCTTTCGCAATCAATTTATTCGAACTGGTGAGAGCTATGATGTTCTAGTATTTTTTTATGTTCATAACTTTGGGATCTTTAAATCATTGAAGAGTTTCGTTAATATTGCTGAGGCAGTTGCCAAGAAAAAGGTCGCTGATTTATCAAAAAACGGACATTTTCAGCCAACTTTCAGAACGGTCTTTTGAAATACCGACAATTGTCCAATTATGTTTCCATAGTCAGCAAAAAGATTCAATTAAAAACAAGAAAATATTTTTTTGGAAATTTCAAAACCAAATTTGACGTCAGAAATCAAATTTGAAAGAAGTAATAATAAAAGATTCATTATTTTTTATTTGTCTTAAATTTTGTAGTTTGACAAAAGGGCATTCTAAAACAACAAATCCACTGACATTTTCCCAGTTTTAATTTTTTTAAAGTAACTACAAAGATTTTAAATTTCTATATGGGCTTTAACATGGCAAATAATACCAAGTTGATTTTCGCTCTAAACTCTTTAAATTAGACTCAATTTTGAAACGGAGACCGGATTTGTGTTTGAATTTGATAACCATATGAATAAATAACAACAGAACTGAGAAATTCAACAATGGATTTTAGAGGACAACAATTTTTGACCAAAATGTACAGGGTTAACTAAGGTACTTTTGGACCTTTCGCAAATTGATTTCTATGAACTGGTGAGAGCTATGATGTTCTAGTATTTTTTTATGAGTATAACTTGATGGTCCCTAAATCCTCAGCAAATTTGGCTATACTCGCATCAGCCATTTCCAAGAAAAAGGTGTCTGAATTACCCAAAAACTGCAATTTCCAGCCACTTTTCAGAGTCATCAAAAATCATCATTTTTGATTCGGCTAAAATTTTGTAGGAAGACGAGAGGACATTTCGAAAGAGTTATTCCGTTGAAATTTTGCTAATAATGCTGATGGAAAAGTAATTAGAAGGATTCCAGAATTCTATATACGACCCTACCATGGTGAGTACACTAAGTTGATTTTTGCTCTAAAATCTTCAAATTAAACTCGATTTTGAAACGGAGACCGGATTTGTGTTCGAATTTGATAACCATATGAATAAATAACAACAGAACTGAGAAATTCAACAATGAATTTCAGAGGACAAAAATTTTTGACCAAAATGTACAGGGTTAACTAAGGTACTTTTGGACCTTTCGCAATTAATTTCTATGAACTGGTGAGAGCTATGATGTTCTAGTATTTTTTATGAGTATAACTTGATGGTCCCTAAATCCTCAGCAAATTTGGCTATACTCGCATCAGCCATTTCCAAGAAAAAGGTGTCTGAATTAGCCAAAAACTGCAATTTCCAGCCACTTTTCAGAGTCATCAAGAATCATCATTTTTGATTCGGCTAAAATTTTGTAGGAAGACGAGAGGACATTTCGAAAGAGTTATTCCGTTGAAATTTTGCTAATAATGCTAATGGAAAAGTAATTGGAAGGATTCCAGAATCCTATATAGGACCCTACCATGTTGAGTACACCAAGTTGATTTTTGCTCTAAAATCTTCAAATTAAACTCGATTTTGAAACGGATACCGGATTTGTGTTCGAATTTGATAACCATATGGATAAATAACAACAGAACTGAGAAATTCAACAATGAATTTCAGAGGACAAGAATTTTTGATCGAAATGTACAGGGTTAACTAAGGTACTTTTGGACCTTTCGCAATTAATTTCTATGAACTGGTGAGAGCTATGATGCTCTAGTATTTTTTTATGAGTATAACTTGATGGTCCCTAAATCCTCAGCAAATTTGGCTATACTCGCATCAGCCATTCAAGTAATTAGAAGGATTCCAGAATTCTATATAGGACCCTACCATGGTGAGTACACCAAGTTGATTTTTACTCTAAAATCTTTAAATTAAACTCGATTTTGAAACGGAGACCAGATTTGTGTTCGAATTTGATAACCATATGAATAAATAACAATAGAACTGAGAAATTCAACAATGAATTTCAGAGGACAAAAATTTTTGACCGAAATGTACAAGTACTAAGGTACTTTTGGACCTTTCGCAATTAATTTCTATGAACTGGTGAGAGTTATGATGTTCTAGTATTTTTTTATGTTCATAACTTTGGGATCTTCAAATCATTGGAGAGTTTCGTCAATATTGCTCTGGCAGTTGCCAAGAAAAACATCGCTGATTTATCAAAAAACGGACATTTTCAGCCAACTTTCAGAACGGTCTTTTGAAATAACGACAATTGTCCAATTATGTTTTCATAGTCAGCAAGAAGATTCAATTCTAAACAAGAAAATATCTTTTTGTAAATTTCAAAACTAAATTTGATGTCAGAAATCAAATTTGAATGAAGTAAAAATAAAAAAATAATTATTTTTTATTTGTCTTAAATTTTGTAGGATGACAAAAGGGCATTCTAAAACAACAAATCCACTGACATTTTCCCAACTTTAATTTTTTTAAAGTAACTACAATGATTTTAAATTTCTATATGGGCCCTAACATGGCAAATAATACCAAGTTATTTTTTGCTCTAAAATCTTCATTTATCAATTTCAAACGAGATCAGATTGACCAGATTGATCGA